>CAUYUJ010014271.1:61319-71319 GCA_963575745.1 Prorocentrum cordatum | reverse complement strand
AGAACGCCATCCTGAACGACGGAGGCCAAACACCGATCCGAAAATGAGGCCCACGCTGCAGCGGGAGCACGATTCGGAACGATTCGGGAGCAGAAATGAGGCCGACGCCTCAGCGAGAGCAGCATTTTGGAGGAAAAAAAACGCAGGCGAAAACCCGTTTCCCGGGAATCCTGTGTGTAAAAAATAGTACGCGGGGGGGGGGCGGATATCTTCGGGACGCCATCAGGGGAAGTGGGAGAGTATCATATTGTGTAATTGTGGAGGGAGGTGGAGGGAGGTGGAGGGGACGGAGGATAAGAAACGGATGCGGGGAAGGGTGAGGAGGGTAGCGAGGGGAGTGTGGGGAGGGCGTCGTAAAGGGAGGAGTAGAATAGAATCGACTTTGCTGTGCCCCTCCAGGCGTTGCCAAGGGACGAGTCTAGTAGAAGTGTGTATTTCCGAACTCCCGACCTTGCTCATGGCACGAGTCTAGCATACTACTGTGTTTTCGCCCCCTAGGCGTTGCCACGGGATGAGTAGACTAGTACAGTGGCGTTGCAATCGATTGCAATCCCTTGGATTGCAAGCGATTGGATTGCAATCGATTGGATTGCAATCGATTTGATTGCAATCGGTTGGATTGCAATCGATTCGATTACAATCGATTGAATTGCAGGGGAGGGACAGGACGGAAGGGAGGGAAGGGAGGAGAGGGAGGGGAGGGAGGGGAGGGAAAGGCGAAGGGTGGGGAGGGAGGGGAGGGAGGGGAGGGAGCGGAGGGAGGGGAAGGGGGATTGCAGTGGAATGAATTGCAATCGATTGCGTTGCAATCGATTGGATTGCAGTCGATTGCAATGGAATCGATTGGATTGCATTCGGTTTGGATTGGAATCTAATCTCTCGATCGTCGATCCTTGATCGTCGATCGTTGATCGTCGATCGTCCATCCTCGATCGTCGATTGTTGATGTTGGATCGTCGGCGAAAGGGAGGGCGGAGACTCCGGGGGCTGGATGGGACAAGAGGGGAGGGAGGGGGGCTTCCACGCTCCCCCCCCCCTCCCATTTGGAAAAGGGGTGGTAGCTTCCAGCAGGGCGGGTCCAAGGGGGGTCGGGTTAGGGTAGTGTTAGGGTTAGGGCTTGAAGGTTTCGGGTTTAGGGTTAGAGCTTTGGTTAGGGTCTAGGGTTTCGGGTTAGAGATTGGGTAAGGGTTGGGACAGGGTTAACGGCTAGGGTTAGGGTTCGGGTGTAGGGTTTAGGGTTTAGGGTTTGGGGCCACTAGCCCAAACTTGAAGCTTGTTGGACGCGTCCCACCCACCCATGACCCAAGACATATTGATCTCAGAACGACGACGACGACGACGACGACGACGACGACGACGACGACGACGACGACGACGACGACGACGACGACATCGATGACGAAGACGACGAGATTGATCTCAAAACGACGACGACGACGACGACGACGACGACGACGACGACGACGACGACGACGACGACGACTACACAGTCGCGCAAAGACTTCTGGGAAGTCGCTGCAACAGCGATGCAGCCCGCGCGCGCGACGACGCGATTTGAAGAACAACGCATATCGACGCGAGCCCCTGTGCGTCGCAGGGACGCCGCCCAGCGGCTGTGAGATTGCACGGAGTGGCTGCGCAAGGGTCGCTGCAACGGTGATGCGGCCCGCGCGCGCGCCGACGCGATTTGAAGACAGCGCGTATGGACGCGAGTCCCTGTGCGTGGCAGGGACGCCGCCCAGCGGCGGTGAGATTGCATGGAGCGGCTGCGCAGGGCGCGCAGGATAGCTCGTTGCCTCGAGGAGAGAGAACCGCACGTGCATCCTTGAGGCGGCGCGGCGCGCGAAGGCCGATGCAAGGGCGACGTGCAGCGTGCGCGCGACGCGACGCCACGAGCTCCCCGCAGCCCCTTTGTCGACGCTTTTGCGATGCATAGACCAGGTTGACACGAAGTGCGCGGGGTGGTTCGTTGCTTGGCGAAAGAGACCCCATGTTTGTATCCTTGGCACCGCGAGGCGATGCGCGAAGGCCGGCGCATGGGCGATGCGACCCGCGCGCGCGCGCGAAGAGACACAAAGGGTAGCCCCCCCACACCCCAACTGAACAGCAAATTGCCGATGCCTCGGCGATGCATGGCCCAGCTCGGCGCGAGGCGCGCGGGATAGTTCGTTGCTTCCACGAGAGGCCCCCCCTTTAGCATCCTTGGGACTGCAGCGCAGCGCGCGAAGGCCGATGCAACGGCGATGCGACGCGCGCGCACGCGAAACGACGAAACGGGTAGATCTTCGCGGCAGGCTGCCGACGCATTGGTGATGCGTCGCCCAGCTCGGTGCGTCCGCCAGGGGATCGCGCTTCGCAACGTCCGCCGAGGCCAAGGATCTGCATGAGGGGTGCGCCCTGCGATTTGCAAAAGCTCCCAGGACGCCATTCCTGGGACTCCGGGGCCACGGATCTGCGTGAGGGGTGCGCCCTGCGACGTGCAAAAGCTCCCAGAATACCATTCCTGGCACTCCGCGGGCACGGATCTGCGTAAGGGGCTTGCCCAAATGGGGGGTCGCGGAAGGGGCGGCGTAAGGGCGGTTGAAAGCATTTTAGAATCTAGATGTTTATAAACTCTTAGCTCTGAGGGCTGAGGGTTTAGGTATGAGGGTTAGATCAAGGGTTAGGGTTAGGGGTTTGGGTTAGGGGGTTAAAAGGGGTTTCGGGGTTAGGGTTAGGAGTTAGGATCCGGATCTAAGTTTACAAAGGGTGTGGGTGTCAGGGTCAGGGTGTTAGGGTTAGGCTGAGGGGTTTAGGGTTCGGGCTCAGGTCTAGGAATCGGCTGGCGGGCGGGCAGGCGCGCGGGCGGGCTGGCGGGCGGGCGCGTGGGCGGGTGGGCGGGCGCGCGGGCGGGCGGGCGGGCGGGCGCGCGTGCGGGCGGGCGCGCGGTCGGGCGCGCGGGCGTGCGGGCGGGCGGTTCGGGTTTAGGGTTAGGTGTTAGAGCAAGGGTCTTAGGGTAGACGGGTTGTTTTTTTTGGGCGGGGGAGGGATGTGGAGGGAGGGCATGTCGGTGGGGATATGAGGGAGGCGAGGGAGGGGAGGGACGGGAGGGAGTGGAGTGAGGGGAGGGGGGGGAGCGAGGTGGAGGGGAAGGAGGAGAAGAAACGGAGGCGGGGGAGGGTGAGGAGGGCGGCAAGGGGAGTGCGGGGGGGGGGCGTCGCAAAGGGAGGAGTAGAGTAGAATCGTAATTTGTTGTGCCCCTCCAGGCGTTGTCAAGGGACGAGTCTAGTAGAATTGTGTATTTCCGAACTTCCGACCTTACTCATGGCACTAGCATACTACTGCGTTGCCACAGGATGAGTAGAATAGTTCAGTGGCGTTGCAACCGATTGCAATTCATTGGATTGCAAGCGATTCGATTGTAATCGATTGGATTGCAATCGATTTGATTGCAATCGATTGGATTGCAATCGATTGGATTGCATTCGGTTGGGTTGCAATTGATTCGATTACAATCGATTGGATTACAGGGGAGAGACAGGACGGAAGGGAGGGACAGGAGGAAAGGGAGGGGACGGAGGGGTGGGAACGAAGGGTGGGGAGGGAGGGAAGGGAGGGGAGGGAGCGGAGGGAGCGGAGGGAGGGGAGGAGGGGGATTGCAGTGGAATGAATTGCGATCGATTGCCTTGCAATCGGTTGGGTTGCAATCGATTGCATTGTAATCGATTGGATTGCAATCGATTGGATTGCAATCCAATCTCTCGATCGTCCATCCTCGATCGTCGATCGTTGATCGTCGATCGTCCATCCTCGATCATCGATTGTTGATTGTGGATCGTTGGCGAAAGGGAGGGCGGGGGCTCCGGGGGCTGGATGGGAAAAGCGGTGGAGGGGGGGGGGCTTCCAAGCCCCCCCCCCACTTTAGATAAGGGGGGGGGGGCGGGTCCAAGGGTGGTGGGGTAGCTAAGCCGCCTTGGAAAGAGGGAGAGGGGGGGGTAGCTTCTGGGCGGCCAAAGCGGAGGAGGGGGGAGGGGTAGCTTCCAAGCCCCCACCCCCCTTTGAGAAAAAGGAGGGGGGGCAGGGGGGGAGCTTCCAACAGGGGGGGTCCAAGGAGGGGGGGTAGCTAAGCACCCCCTTCTCTTTGGAAAGGGGAGAGGGGGGGGGTTAGCTTCTGGGGCGGCCAAGGGGGGGAGGGGGAGGCCTTCGAACAAGGGCGGCTCAAGGGAGGGGGGGAGCAGCTTAAGCCAAGCCCCCCCCCCTTTGCTCGGTCGCTGTGGGCGCGCTTTCTCATACGTATACATTCACTTACACATACACATACATATACGTGCATACAGATGTACAGACAGACAGACAGACAGACAGATAGAAAGGCAGACAGACAGACAGACAGACAGACAGACAGACAGGCATGCATGCAGGCATGCAGGCATACATGCATACATGCATACATGCATACATGCGTGCATGCGTGCGTGCATACATACAGACATGTATGCATGCATGCATGCATACATGCATGCATGCATACAAACATACTTACACAGCATCTGGCCTAACCCTGCTTAACAATGGGTTGCAAGTTCCCGGAGTGAATCAGGGGAGGCGAAGACCCAGGATGCGTGGGCTCCGCCTACTTGGCAGAATGCTCTAGCCCCTGGGGCACTCGGGGCATTTCTAGCCAGGCCGGGCCAGACGCCATGCACCCTGGCATCCACTGCCACCCCCCCAATCCCCGCAGCAACCCACGCCGATCCTAAGCTATTGGGTTACGTGTTCCCCCCAGTCGTTGTGGAAACCCTTAGGGAAACACGCTTGGGAGGAAGAGGGGAGGATGAGGAGGAAGAGGAAGAGGAGGAGGAGGAGGAGGAGGAGGAGGAGGAGGAGGAGGAGGAGGAGGAGAAGGAGAGGGAATACATTCGGAAAGTTCGCGACCACCCCCCATGGGGACAGCGCCTCGCCCTGGAGCCCATGGTCGGCGGCTCCAGACTCCACGGCGGGCCCCGGGGCCAGAGGCGAGGCAAGAAAGGCCCCAGGACTGATCGGGTCGGGCGAAAGGGGGGGATTGGGAAAGGGGGGGTTACGAAATTTGCTGCATGCAGCTGGTTTCGGCCTCACCGAGGGGCCCATTCCTCGATACATGGCCGCTCCCGGCGCCTGGAGGCGCCGGGAAAATCAGCTACGTGAGCTGATTCTCAAACCCCCCCTTTGCTATCCCCCCTTTCGCCCGACCCGAACTGAACAAAAGCCAGGTCGTCGGAGGCCTGGGAAGGAGGACTACGCTTGCTTGCTCGTCTCGTTCAAGGCCCCGCGGCGCGCCCAGGAGGGGGGAGGCAGAGGGCGCGGGCCTGCTCGGAAGGCTCCGACGTCCTCTGGCCTTCTGGGGGAGCCCGCCTCCGTCTTTCCCCGGGCCTCTCCGGCAGCTCCTCGGAGGGCCTCCAGCCTTCTGAGGAGCTCTCCGGCGGCCGCTCAGAAGGCAGGAGCGCTTCTCAGCAGCCCCGCCGCCGTCCGAGAAGGCCCGCGCCCTCCCCTGGCATTCCCCCCCTCGGCGCGCCGCCAAGAGGCGCAGCTCTTGCTGTCCGTCTGCCGGTGGCAGGGGCCACCCCACACCGTCGGAGATTCGCGCGCAAGTTTCGCGCGCGAGGTCGCGCGTAAGCGTGCAGGGCCAACGTTGGAGGGGGGGATGGGCATAAGGGAGGGGACGCATCAATCCCGAATCGTCCATTGATCGCCGATGGGGCCCGATAGCCCCAAGCTGCCTAGGACTTCACGGATTAGTTTTCGGGGGCCTACAGGTTGCGAAAAGCAGTTGGACATGAGAGTGTGTTCGTATCCTGGTGTGGCGGCTGCGTGCACCCTGTGGAGGATATGCGGACGGCAGAGGCAGGGAGGGGAGGAGGGAGGAGGGGGCGAAGGAGGAGAGAAGGAGGAGGAGGAGGAGGAGGAGGAGCAGGAGGAGGAGAGGAACGCGGGGCGCTGTCTCTTCAAAATGAGGACACAACACCACAGGATGGTTGGTAATGAGAGTGTGTTCTTATCCTAGCGTGGTGGTTGCGTACACATCGGGCGCTGCGCGCCTTCGCCGAGCCGCTGTGGGCCAAAGGTTGCTCAAACCTCTGCATCGCTTCGCTTGGCTTGGGCAGCGGCCCCTCCGAGCGCAACCACTTTGAAACTCCTCTGCTCCTACTTTGTAGTATTGTAGTTCCCGGATAGCATTCTGAGAGCTAAGAGGGTTTCAGCTAAAGAAGCCGGAGCCGCAGGGTAGCCCCGGAGCTCGTTCCGGCTTCCGGCAGGAATCCCTGGCGCGCCCTGCCCGACCCTGCAGCGTGTCCAAGGATGCCTTTTCTCAGCGTTTCCCAATACGTTTGCCCAGAAGCTCTCCAGACGCTCCTTCGGAGGCTCCTTTCAGGGGCTTATCAAGCTTCCTCGAGAGGCCTTTGCATGCCCTTAGGGCACCCTGCTATCCGGGCTTTGGACTCCACAAGTAAGTGAGTGTCGGATGAGTCCCAAAATCTGCATGACTTGTGCGAAATCACACACGCACACCAGATGGATCCCGATGGCAGCTTCATGCGGTCCCAACTGATCTCGCAGTGCCCCGGAAGCTTCGGCGCCGAGCACGTCCGCGAGTCCCGCGCGGTCCCCAGGTGCCGCGGAACCTTCGGCGCCGAGCGCACTCGTGCGCCTCACGCGGCCTCAAAATGCCACGACACCTTTGGCGCGGAGCATATTTACACACCTCGCACAGTCGCAAATACCAGCGAAACCCGCGGCGAATAGCCCATCCGCGCGTCAGGATTTCATTGCCACGACACCCTCGGCGCCGAGCACACCCGCGCGTCCCACATTGCCTCTGAGCGCCACGAATCCCTCAGCACCGAGCGCATCCGCGGGACTCGCAATGTCTCGCTCCAGATAATAATTACCACGAACCTTCGGCAACCTGCGACCGCAATCCCATCGCGATGGCAATGCTTTCTGGTGCGAAACAGTGTCGCAAGTTTCGTTCAACCAGTCACGATCTTGCGTGCCTGGTTCACTTGCTGTCAAGCGCTCATTGTCTTGCGTGCCTCGTACACTTCGAACCCTGCGCAGCGCGAGCCACGGCACGGCACCGCACGGCGCATTTGGTGCACGATGAAAACCAAGAGCGGCACGGCACGGCACGTTTACGGCACATGAGTCGCACTCTGTGTCCAAGAACCACGCCTTTTAACAATACCGATGTCCCTAACACATGTGTTGGTCAGGAAATCGCGCAAGCATGCCAGAACGCAAGCTCGCAGCAGACAAGGGCGCAACCACGTAGGATTTGTGACGGCGAAGGCAAACAGTACCATTGCAGTGTTGATGAAGACGCCGCAAAGAACGCGGGCCCGACGCGAACGCGGGATCCATTTCCAAAGATTTCTTGTCACACTGTATCGCCAATCCACCGGCGATTTATCGCCGATTCCAGGTCGAGGTCCCCCCTCGTCATGCCAGTCCCTTCCCCTTCATACCGTTGCCCCTCAAGCGCCCTTTTTTTCCCACGCGGCGTGCCACGCTGTCGGCCCGCGCAGGCCGCGCGGAGGGCCGCACAGCCTTCTCGCGTATGGCCCGCTTCTTTGCGCCGCGCAGGTGTAGTAGTCAAGGGCAGAAAAAAACGCCCCTACCCTGGTTTACGAGGCGCTGTGCGCTGAAACTCCTGTGGGCTGAAAGGGTAAACCCTGCGTGATGTGCCGCGTCCTGGCGGCTCTAGGCTTTGGGAGTTCCCAGGAGGTTTACAGACCACGCACTTATAACTCAGGGTAGGGTCGTTTTTTCATCCCTCCATGTAGGGGCACAACCAATGGCATGAGCATGAAAACTCGGAGGTCCGCGCGGATTTCTCGGATCAGCGGTGGAACCCCCTCCCTTGCGCGCGGAGCGCGCAGGCGCCGGAGGCGCCGCCTGGGGGGCTCCAGCTCCGATCCAAGGAATCCGCGCGGGCTTCCGAGTTGTCATGTTCATGTCATTGCTTGCTCTCCTAAGGTTCGGGGGTGGATAGACCTCCTACCCTGACACGTCGATTAGTGAATTGTCCGTTTTCGGTTCTCGAGAGGGCGCCGCGGCCGTTATTTTCCAGGCTTGCGCCCGCCAGGTTTGGGCCCGAAGTCGTTTTCATTAAACCACGTTTTACTAAAGGGAGGTCTCTCCATCCCCGAAAGGTGGTCGGGGTCGCCCCACACCGTCGGGCTTTGCACGAAGGGCGCCGCGGACGAGGGCCCCCGCTCGGTGTTCGGCGGCCCCGCCGACCAGACCGCCCTGGTGGCGCGCCTCGAGTCCGAGGGGGAGGCGGCGGCCTTTCTCGCCGCCCTGGGAGGCCTGCTGCCCTGGCTCTCGGTGGCGTTCCCTGCCCCCCCCCCCCCCTCCTGCTGCTCCTCCTCTCCCTCTTCCTCCTCCTGCTCCTCCTCCTCCTCCTCCTCCTCCTCCTCCTCCTGCTCCTGCTCCTCCTCCTCCTCCTCCTCCTCCTCCTCCTCCTCCTCCTCCTCCTCCTCCTCCTCCTCCTCCTCCCCCTGCTCCCGAGCACGTCAAGCAAGAGATCGGCCTGCCAGCAGGCGCACCAGGGACCCGCAGAGGCCATGCCCGAAGATCGCCGGCGACCGTGCAGCTCCCGACCCTCGGAGGGATCGGCGAAGACTGTGCCCCAAGAGCTTTCATAGCAAGTCTTATCCTATCGGGCGCGCCCTGACTAAGGGGGCGACCGCGGGAGCCCTGCTCTCAGTCCTGTCGGGGGGGCAGACTGTTCGACCCATCCTGTGAACACGCTCCAGGGCGTGACAGCGAGGCGTTCTCGAGTCGAGCTCGGTGTCTTGTCGGATCTTTTCGCTGGCAAGCGAGTTCAACCATCGCGAAACAGCCCTCTGCGCTGCCGAATTGAAGAATCATGTCTTATCCTATGTGTCTACTGCCTCCTTCTGCCCCCCCCCCTGCCCTGCACTGCCCGAGGCGTTCCTCGACGCGGAGCGCCCAGGGTCCGAGCTGGCGGCCTTGCCGCTGTTCACGGAGGCCTCGACGGTGGCCCCCGGCTCCGAGCGCGGGGACGTGGACGCGGAATCCTCTGGGGGCGTCCAGAACAGCCAAGACGCTGAAATAAGGAACGCCTCGGGTGCGGAGGGGGCTCGCTGTTCCTGAAGCTCTCCCATGGCTCCTCCTCCACCACTCCTCGTGCACCTGGGCGCTCCTGGGGCCAGGAAGGGGCTTCGCTCCTCATTTAGCGTTCCTTCTGATAGCACCTCGGCGCTTCTGGGGCCAAGAAGGGGCTTCGTTCCTCGTTTAGCGCTCCTTCTGATAGCACCTCGACTGCAGACCCTTTCGTGAGCGCATCACGGCGGACGCTTTGGTTGAGTGCTTTCTGCCTTCGGGGGGGGCCTGTGCTCGGCCCCGCGGCCGTCACGTCACGACCTGCCCGGGCTGAGAAACCAACCCATGGGGACCGGGAGCCTTGAGACGGTGGTCAGTGCAAACAGGGGTCAGCCAGAGCGCCCGATCTTGCAGGATCCTGCAGGGCCAGGGTCGCATTGACCCGGGCTTGTGCGCAGGATCCTGCAGGATCTTGCAGGATCCTTTGCATTGACCCGGGTTTGGGTGCAGGATCGCGCAGGATCTTGCAGGATTCTGCAAGGCTTGACTGACCCGGGTCTGGATTGACCCGGGTCAGAAGATTCCCGATGGGTACCGGGTCGAGACCTCCGGGGCTCCGCGTTGCGAATAAATCATGACGTCGGGGGTTTGGGGTTCGAAGTTTTCGGTGTCCTTCGTCGGCCCTCGGCGGTCATCCAGCGTCGGAATGCTCTCCAGCAGCCGCGCCTCGCCGAGGGCGTTCTGGGAGTGCTCGGGTCGTCTCGATCAGCCGCTGGCGGCCCGAGTTATGGCTCGAAGGCAACCATGCGTCGAGGACTTGTTTCATGACCAGGGGGACTAGGGTGTGTTTGTGTGTTGTGTGTTCTGTGCGTTGCGTGTGCTGTGTGAGTTGTGTGTTGTGTGTTGTGTATGTTGT
>CAUYUJ010014271.1:26319-56319 GCA_963575745.1 Prorocentrum cordatum | reverse complement strand
GGAGAGCTCGGCTTCGCCATCGGGGGCCTCTCGCCGGTCTCTCGGCGATGCATCGCCGATCCGAGCTGAATGTCCCCCCCCCCTTGGCACACGTTGAGCTTTGGAGCGGTACAGTCAAGACGCTGAAAAAAGGAACAGTTTGGGTTCGGAAGGGGCTCGATGTTCCTTAGGTTCCTCCAGTGCTGTTCCTCTTGCCCTCCTGGGGCACGGAGGCGCTTACGGGGCCAAGGAGGGGCTTCGTTCCTTATTTAGCATTCCTTCTTTCAGCGGCCCGACTGCATCGCCGATCCCAGCTGAATGCCCCCCCCCTTGGCACACGTTGAGCTTTGAAGCGGTGCCCCCGCTCCCCCCTCACCCCACGGCGGGCGGTCCCAGGCTCGCTCCGCTCGCCCTCCTGCTCGGAGACGTGCGCGCCTCCCGTCGTGCACGGTGCTGCGGCAACTGCGGCGCAAGAGCTGGCAGAGAAAGCAGGGTGACCAGCGCGGTCCAGGAGGCCGAAACCGGGACCCGTTGGGGATCGGGACGGGCATTCGTCTTCGGGCCGCTCATTTATCTGACCTCCAGCGGGGGGCTTCGTTGTGGCCGAGGCGCACCGTGGACAAAAGCAACCTGTGTTCCTTCTTCATCGTTTCTCCTGGTAGCACGGTGATTGCATCACTATCGGCGGGGCACAGTGGGAGCCACGGGTGGTACGTGATACGCCCGAGGCCTTCGATTGCGGCGAGTGTTGCCCACTTCCAGAAAGTACACGAAGCCTCAAACGAGAGCCCCATATGTGGAAGTTCGATTTATAGAATTGAAACAGTCTCAAGCGGGAGCCACATGTTGAAAAACGAGCCGGCAGATATATTTGCAGCTGCGTGTTCGGCGCTGAACGAGAGCCGCAGATTGAAAACGATCGGCCCTCCATATGCGCGGCGCTCAGGCGAGAGTTGCCTTTTGAATACCATTGGCCCTCCACCCTCGGAACGGTTGGAGCTTTTTCAGCTTCAGGGGAGTGATGTGTATGGAAACCATGCGAAACGCCTGGCCCAGCCTACGGACGCGTGCGGTGATGTGACAGGGGGGCGTTTGTTACACAATGAAGAGGGATGTCTAAAACAGCGAGGGCAGTGAGAGGAGGAGAAGTAGACTGGGAGATAGAGAAGGAGGAGGAGGAGGAGGAGGAGGAGAAATAAGAAGAGGGAGGAATTGAGGGAGGAGAGGACGGAAGAAGAAGGAAGAATGAGAAGGACAAGAGTAATGACAATCAACATAGGATGTGGGGGAAGATAGGCCAGCCACAGGCGTGTCCCGCAGATGCGAATATTCTCGAATCAGTTTGCTGTCGCGAGGTGTTCGGTGCTTGCTTCTGTGAGCCAGATTCTTGCGACGCCCTCCTGCTTTCGGAAAGTCACCAGCCACACATGTCTTTTCACCGAGCGCGTTCCACTACTCGCAAAGTGCCTACTCGCAAGCGTCCGAAAAACACGTGTCCGCTTTGATGTAATGTATCGTAGATCCTCCGCGAAGGGTCCAGGCCATTTGCGAGTAATTACTTTGCGAGTAGTGGAGCGCGCTCGTCTATCTTTGGTTTAGGGTCATGTTTTAATGACGAGCTGTCGTCAAAATCATCGCAGTTGCGCGTACCAGGGCACTGGATACGAATGACGCGGCCTCCCTGGGCTAGAGCTAGACGCACATGGGGCTGCATGTCTTTGCAGCGTTCGCCCCCCGTGTGGCCAGGCAGGCTAGCCCTCGGCATGTGCATCCAACAAGCAAGAGGTAGGAGGGAAAAAACCACACAGACACAATTAATCGTCGACTCCCAAGAAAATATTAGAAAATATGGGCAGTGGGGGGGGAACACAGAAACCCAGAAAATATTGGAAAATCTGGGGAGTCCTGTTATTTGTGTCTATTTATTGGTGTGTCCTAAGGCCCCTTCAAATCTACGATCAGGAACTTGGGCCTGAGGTGTCGCGGCGCCGGTTCTGGCCCACCACGCTTCGGCGCGACACGCACGCTATCCTCGTCCTGGCCCCCCGCCCCGCAGAGCGGAGCGGCACGCTGTCCGCTCGCAAGGCACAGCGTGTCGCCGGGGCCGCCGCCGCGGCACGCCGTGCAGAACTCCGGACCGTATCCTGCACGTGAATCCGGCCGTTTGCGTTGCCAGCTTCTCGGGGCCACTGCCCGGCCGAGCCCAGGAGGCCTCACGGCGATCATCGGAGACTTGGCGAGCATGTTCGGCTGCGCGCTGCACTGGGACGACTCCATCACGGCAGCCGCCTCGGCCCTCGCCGACGTGGGCGCGCAGCAGCTGTGGGATAGCGCCGTGAGGGTAGATTGGTTGCGCGCTTCGTGGAGCAGTGACGCTTCAACCCAGACATGCCACGGCATGGCTTTTGCAATACGCGGGCCCAACTCAGGAGGGAAAGAAACACACAGACGCAATTAATCGTCGACTCCCAAGAAAATATGGGAAGTGGAGGGGACGACGAAAACCCAGAAAATGATGGAAAATATGGGGAGTCCTGTTATTTGTGTTTGTTTATTCGTGTGTCCCTGGGCCCCTTCACCAAAGGTCGCGGCCTCCCAGGGCTGGGCCCCCGGGACGCCGAGATCGAGGAAAGACATCCGTCGGAGATCGAAGGGGAGGAGGCGACACAAGAAGATCGTCCGGAAGAGCGAGGCGACGAGGGGAGGGCGGGTGAAAGCAACGGCCGGCGGCGAAGGAGACTGCGAAGAGGCGGAGGCAGCAGAGGTGCGAGGAGGAGGGCCTGGGCCGTCTCGGGGGCCTCCTCTGGCCTTTCGGGGCCGCCTCGGTTCTCTGAATCAAGCCTGCTCTGGACTCCATGGGCTGTCTCGGGAGGACGGGCGTGGAAGGTCGGAAACTCTGCTCACCAGCTCTGGCCCAGGTTCTCAGGCCACGAAACAGCACTTGCTTGCGCGCGATCTTGGCCGTCACCTCTGGGCCGCCAGGCCGCCTCCAGCCTCGCCTGAAACTCAGTGGGCGGCATGCATGCCAGGGTCCATCTCGATGCCGATTTCGACCCGCTCGATCCGATCCATTCCCGGTGTTCCGTCGGCCCGATGCGGCCCGACGATTGCACAGGGCGTTGCTGCACATCCTGGCGCAGCCGATCGGATTCGATGTGGATTCCGTGCTCCTGCGGTCCGATCTGGCACCCTCCGATCCGATGGCCAAGGCCCTGCGGCAGGTGCCGCCGACCCCCGAAGGCGGGACCTCCCCCGGGGCCCCTGCTGGCGATCCCCCTTGGGATCCGCCTGGACCGGGACACCGGGGGGGGGGGGGGGCTTCTGACCCAGCCCCCACCCCCCCGCTTCCCCCCCAGACCCAGCCCCCCCCGGCAGGGAAGGGACAAAGGAACGGGGCCACCTTTCGGCTCAACTGCGACGTTTCTTGGCCTGGTTCCTCAATTTCCTTGGGACTGGCGGCGGCGACGACGACGACCCCAGCGGATTCACCGACTTCTGCTGATTGGTCCTGCTACCCTTCCGTCCTGGCCTTGCGCCGTGCACTGCGACAGCCGCGTGCGGTATGTTCGTGCTGCCCCGCGCGGCGGCAACGTGGGCGCGTCCGCTCCACGCCGAAGACTCGCGGCGGCCTCCAGGGACCTCCGGCAGCGGACAGCGCGCGGGAGAGGCGGAAGAGAAGGGCGGAGGAGGTTGAAGGGGAGGGTGGGGGAGAGGAGAAGGCCAGGAAAAGGGAGGAGGGAGGGAAGGAGGAGGAGGAGGACCAGTGCAAGCCCAAGACTCATCAACAATGTTGCAATGAGCTCTCCCTCCGAGCTCCCTCTTCGTAGGCCCCAACAAGGGTTCATTTTCACTGCAGGATTTGTGCCGTTTGAAAACAATTTCTTGATAATACTGAGCTCTGCCAGAACACCTTTCCTGGGACTCCAACGCCGCGAACCACCGTGAATGCGGCATCTCGAAGATCCGGAATCGTGCCAGAACGCCATGCCTGGGACTTCAACACGACGAATCAACGTACCTGTTGCGCCCTGCCAATCCGACACTGTGCCAATCATGATTCCTGGGACGTCAGCCATGAGAATCCTCGAAACCGTTGTAAACTTTTCAAACGAATGCGCGCAGCGCTAAGGCGAGAGCCACCTTTCGAAAAATAGCCGCCATACATCTTTGAAACTCATGTCATTTGTTACGACAGATGTGCGCGGCGCTAAGGCGAAGACCACATATTGAAAAACGGCCAGTCCTCCATACGCGAGATTCCTAAAAATGTTTAAGACGAATGCGCGCGGCGCGAAGGCGAGAGCCACGTGTTGAAAAACAACCGCCCTCCATCCGTGAAGCGCATGGAATTTGGTCTGACGAATGCGCGCGGCGCTAAGGCGAGAACCCCAGTTTGAATACGGCCAGTCCTCCATCCGTGAGGCTCTTGCAGACTTTTGGGACGACTGCGCGCGGCGCCCCGGCGAGAACCACATGTTGAAAACGACCAGCCCTCAATCCGTGACATGCCTGGACATGTTTAAGACGTACGTGCGCGGCGCTACAGCGAGAGCCACATGGTAAAAACATGGCCCGCCTTCGCTCTGTGAGACCGTTGCAAGTTGGAAATCTTCTGGATCACAAGTGGCGAGGAAGTCTTCAGCGAAACGTCTGGCCCGCCCTTCCGGCTAGCCTCGGGGTGCGGCAGGGGAAGGTATTCAGAAGGAGAAGGAGTTGAGCAGGAGGGAGGGAGGGAGGATCAGGAGGATGAGGGAAGGGGCGGAGGAGTGAGGAGGAGGAGGGAGGCATGAGGATCGAAGAGGAGGAGCAGGAGGAGCAGGAGGGAGGAGGAGGAGGAGGAGGAGGAGGAGGAGGAGGAGGGTGGAGGTTGGAGGAGCAGGAGGAGGAGGGAGGAGGGAGGAGAGGGAGGGGGAAGAGGAGGAAGAGAAGGAGGACCAGTGTAAACCCAAGACTCGCATTAAACCCTTCCTCCTAGCTCCCTCGTCAAAGGGCCCTGCAGGGATTCATCTTTATTGAGGGAAGTGCCCAGTTGGAAGGCAACTGGTTGATCATCCTGAGCTGTGCGAGGACACCATTCCTGGCACCCCAACGCCACGAATCACCGTGAACGTTGCATCTTGTGGATCCTGAACCGTGCCAGAACACCATTCCTGGGACTCTAGCATCGCGGATCAACGTAACCGTTGCGCCTTGGCGTTCCGACATCGTACCAAAGCACCATTTCTGGGACGGTAACTAATGAAATTGCTGCGAACTCTTACAACGAATGTGCGCGGCGCCATGGCGGGAGCCACATTTGGAAAGCGGTCCGCCCTCCATCCATGAAATTGTTGCAAGCGTGGTGTAAACTTTTAAGACGAAACTGCGCGGCGCTGAGGCGAAAAGACGATTTTGAAAAGGGGCCGCTATGAATGCGCGCGGCGCTCAGGCGAGAGCCACATGCTGAAGGGGAGCCGCACTCCACGAGGGAAGCTCCTGCAACTTGCAGTGACGAGTGTGCGCGGCGCTGAGGCGAGAACCACAGTTTGAAAACGACCCGTCCTCCACCCGTGAGACTCCGGTCGTGTGTTAGGACGAAAGCGCGCGGCGCTAAAGCGCGAGCCACATGATGAAAGCAACATGCTCTCAATCCGTGATGCTCTTGCAGATGGTTAAGACGGATGCGCGCGGCAGCGGAGCGTCGCCGCCTTCGCGATGGACGACAAGGGCACACGCGTGGGTCAGACTGACCAGACAGGAGGAGGAGGAGGAGGAGGAGGAGGAGGAGGAGGAGGAGGAGGAGGAGGAGGAGGAAGAGGAGGAGGAGGAGGAGGAGGAGGAGGAGGAGGAGGAGGGTTCTCGCGCTGACCAGAGGCAAACTGACATTTCCTGTCGGGCACGAGCCGAGCCCGGCACCAGTCTAAGGGGGAAGGCTCCGGGGGTGCCGAAGACTCCTCGCGAACTCCTCGCGAAAACCTCGCGAGGAGTTCGCGAGGTTTTCGCGAACTCGAACTCGAACTCCTCGCGCATTCGTGAAACTGCTGCAAACTGAAAATATTCATGGTCATGAGTGGTGAGGAAGTCTCAGGCGGAACGCCGGGCCCTCCCTGTCGACGCCGCAGCACACTGCGCGGATTGAGACAGAACTGGTTTGTAAGGAAGAGGGACGGAAACGGAGGAGGGGGGGGAGGAGGAGGAGGAGGAGGAGGAGGAGGAGGAGGAGGAGGAGGAGGAGGAGGAGGAGGAGGAGGAGGAGGAGGAGGAGGAGGGAGGACTAAGGGAGGAGCAGGAGGAGGAGGAGGGAGGAGGGAGGAGGAGCAGGAGGAGGAGGAGGCGGCCCGTGCTTGCCGAGCCGAGGCAATCACCGTCGTAGCCATCGGCGCCGAGGGGAAGTACTGCCAAAGGGGGGCGGTCTCGGCCGCCGCGGCGTCCCCCCCGCAATCGGGCGGCCGATGGAAGCGGGAGCACCCGCGCCGCGCGGCGAGCCGCACCCCAAGCTCGACGCCTCTCACGAGGGGTATGGAGGAGGAGGAGGAGGACCATCGCACGGCTTCGGAAGGGGTTCGACTTCGCTTACTGCGACTCGAGCGCCTGGGCTGCCAGAGCGGCAACCGCATCAATTGAAATCGGAGGCTTGAAGACAATGGGACTCGTCTTAGAGGCCCGTGGATGTCTCCCCTCCTGGAGGCGCGCATGGGCGCCTTCTGAAAAGTGTGAATTGAATTTCTTGAGACAACTCTTCTGGAGGCTCTTCACAGTACACTCTGAATAACTGCCGCACAGGTGACATGTAACAATAAAACTTTCATCAACACTGCTATCGTAAACAAATAACTTGTGCCCATTGGGCTGCATGCCTAGCTTAGCTAGTCTAGCAGCATTTCCTGGGCACCTTTCCTTTTCACGTGAAACCTTTACTTTGTCGGAGCGGCATCGCGAGTGGCAAACGCAGCAGAGCCAACGATTCTTCTGCCACGTCCAGACGTGCCCCACGCGAGCACGGGCGGCCCTGAGGGGACGGGGAGGGGGAGGAGCCGCCGCAGCTCCAGAGCCCGAGGAGCCCCCAGGGTTAACTCCGCCTTGCCACACTGCCGCGATTGAGCCAGCTCCGACAGCAGGATTGGCGGCCTTCACTGGAGGTGGAGGTGGAGGAGGAGGAGGAGGAGGAGGAGGAGGAGGAGGAGGCGGAACAGGAGGAGGAGGAGGAGGAGGAGGAGGAGGAGGAGGAGGAGGAGCCGTGGGAGGAAGAGGAGGTGGAGGTGGAGGAGGAGGAGGAGGAGGAGGAGGAGGAGGAGCCGTGGGAGGAAGAGGGGAAGGATGAGGATGTGGAGGAGGAGGAGGAGGAGGAGGAGAAGGAGGAGGGGAAGGGCAGAGAGGGAGGAACAGCGGGGCAGTGGGGCGGAGGGTGGAAGAGGGGGAGTGAGGGAGGGGGGAGGCGGGGCGGGAAGGAGGAGGGAGGGAGGGAGCGGGAGGGAGGGAGGGAGCGGAGGAGGGGGGCAAGCTAGATGCGCTTGCGCCATATCTGACATCCTTGCCCTCCCACCCATCCCTTCCCACGGCGATGATTTCTTCTCTATCAGCCCATGGGTGTCATCGCGGCCTTTCAGCTCCCACAGGACCCATACGTATCGTGCGATGCGCAAGATGAAAATCGGAGTTGTGTTCATTAGAGGAGAAAGCGGCGGACGAGCAGAAGGATGAGCAAGAGAAGCAGGTTGAGAAGAAGGAGGAGGTGGAGGAGGAGGAGGAGGAGGAGGAGGAGCAGGAGAACGACCAGGAACTGCCGCAGCTTGCGCAGAAAGCGCGGAGCAGCTGGAGGGCCACTGGAAAGCGGGGGAAGGGAAAGGAAGTGGGCGTCCACGACGAGGAAGCCGTCGGATCTAGAAGTGTGGCCCTCGCGGGCATCAACGCTACACTGCAAGCCTCCTCCTCGCCTCCTCCTCCTCCTCCTCCTCCTCCTCCTCCTCCTCCTCCGCCTCCTCCTCCTCCGCTTCCCTCTCCTCCTTCGGATCTTTCGGATGTCGACTCTGCATCCTCTGGAAAGGATGTAGCCGTCGAGGGGGGGGCACCTCCTCCCCCCCTCTCAGAAGAGGTACTCCCTGTGGGAGCCGAACCCGATGATCTTGCCCCCCTCAGTGGCCGCCAGCCTCCTCCACCTAAGGAGGGCGGCACGCTCGCCACACGATGGGGGCGACAGCGATGGTGAATTCGCCGTTCAGGTGGGCGCCCTCCAGGATGAGGAAGTGGTTGTGCTGGGAGGCGCCGTGGGCGCCAGTGCGGTTGAAGAAGCCCTGCTGGTGCCCGATGCTCTGTTGGTGCCCGTTGGTGTGCTGCTGGTTCCCGTAGGTGTGCTGCTGGTTCCCGTTGGCGTGCTGCTGGTTCCCGTCGGAGCGGGGCGGAGGCTTGGCCGCCAGGTGGGCCGTCCTCCTTCTGGTCTGGGCGGGTCGTCGTAGGGCCTACCCCCTCGCCCTGCAGGGGTGTCGTAGGGCCTACCCCCTCGCCCTGCAGGGGTGTCGTGGTTCTCGGTGTACGTGGTCTCGCCGTCGTACTCGCTGTCCGTGGCGTTGCTCTCTGTGTCGTTCTGGCTCGTTGGGTCGCTGTCGTCGAGTCGGCCGTCGGAGTCCTCCCCGTGAGAGTGGTCCTGGGGCCGCTCGAGGTAGCCGCGCAGGTCGAACGAGACCCTGCGTCTCGCTGGCTGCCTCGGGTCGCCGCCTGCTGCTTCTCGCAGGCTGCCTCGCGCCGCCGCTGTACTCGAGGTGGTAGCCGTCGGAGTCCTCCTGGAAGGAGTGGTCCTGGGGCTGGTGGCGGCGTCATCCTCGGTCGCGTGCTGGCCGCGGGCGTCGTCGTGCTTGGACGCGTCGCCCTCGTCGGCCGCGGACCAGTGAGCGCTGGTTGCGACACCAGCGAAAATCGCCTCGATGCGTGCTGGAATGAGGAAGTCGTCGGCGGCCATGGAGACGAAAGCGGCCGCGTTGGGCGCGCAGATGCCTGCTGCCTCTAGTGCCGCGCGGGCCGCGGATCGCCACTGCGCACCCGATCTCGCCGCAGCTCCGATTGCCGCTGCTGCCACGGCAATCTTCCCACGCGTCTGGGTGCCGCCGATGCGCTGATTCGTCAGCTGTAACTTCGTCATGCTGCAGCTGATGGTGTCGGGCTTCGTCTTCGACTCCGAGGGTGGGTCGTCGAGGGGCGTCGTCGAGGGGCATCTTCGATGGACGTCAAGGGTGGTCGAGGGGTGTCGTCGTGGGGAGTCGTCGAGAGACGTAGTCCGTCGAGGGGAGCTGCCGTCTCTTCTAACACCACTGCCCGCGGCCGCCCTGATCGCACCACTGCCGTCTCTTCTCGCACCACTGCCGCCCGTCTCTTCTCGCGCCACAGCCGTCTCTTCACGCACCACTGCCCGCTGCCGGCTCCTCGCACCGCTGCCCGCGGCCGCCCCGATCGCGACGCTGTAGTTGTTCACGTCGGGCTCTTCCTTCGCCTCCCGCTTCTCGCAGACGCTGACCACAGGGATGGAGCTGGAGCGCACAGGGCCTGTCTTAGCCTCTTTCTGTCCACGGTCCCTGACTGCAGCGCTGTAGCTGATCGTGTCTGACTCATGCTTCGCCTCCGCTTTATCACGCGCGCTATGGTAAGAGCCTAGGAGGATGACGGGCTCTATCTTCGCATTCATGGGCTCGCGTGCCCTGGCCGCCTCACTGTAGCTGGTCGTGTCGGACTCTAGCTTCGCATCCGACTTCTCTTTGCCTGTCCTGTAGCCTGGGCTGCCACTGCCTGCCTTCTCCCAAGGGCCGCCACTGCCTGCCTTCTCACATGTGTAAGTTTCTGCAGTTGCAACGCCACCCGCTGTCAGTGCCGTCCCTGCTCGCACAGTGTTGGGCTTCAGCTCGCCCTCTTGCTTCTCGCAGGGTGGCGCACCGCTCAGAGCAAGGATGACGGGCTCTATCTTGGCGTCAACAGGCGCGCATGCCCTGACCGCCTCGCTGTAGCTGGTCGCGTCGGACTCCAGCTTCGCTTCCGACTTCTCTGTGGAGGATGGGACTTCTGAGAGCGGGCCGTGGGCGGTGAGGTGAAGACTGGTTTGTTTCTCGCTTTGCGCGCGCTCTGGTTCTTCCGCTTCATGCGCGCTTTGGTTCTGGCTTGTGACTTCGCCACCATCCTCGCAGCTGTCGCCAGAGCTGCCAGTGCATGTCCTGTGGCTGGGGCTGCCACTGCCTGCATTATCGCATGGGCCGCCACTGCCTGCCTTCTCACACAGATCGGGGACAGCCGCAGGTGGCGGTGAGGAAGTGTTGTTTTGATCCCCGCTTTGCGCGCACTCTGGTTCTGCCTTCGCTTCTCGCGCGCTCTTGTTCTGGGTTGTATATTCACCCACGTCTGGCAGCCAGCGAAGCGCCCAGAAATGAAAAGACTGCTGTTCTTGATGACGAGTGATGCCCTCGCACGAAGAGGGATATAGGATGATGTCTGGAAGCTGCCATTGCCAGCAGAACTCTTGCCCGAATTCAGGAAGCTCGCAGCTTGTGTGGACCACATTATCGATGTCCGAAATGCGAGAGAAAGATTCAATTGGCGTGTATGCGGGTGCCTCGGCCCGCAGCTGAGAAGCGCACGAATCTTTCTGAACAACTGCTGGCTGCTCGCTGCCGAGTTGGATGGCAATATCTTTCCAGTCACGCATACTTACGCGCCTTCCTGTTCTGACCGCGTATCCCACGCGGCGAACCGCCTTCACCAGCGGTCTCGACGATCTCCTCACGAGTCGTCGGTTGCTCCGAGTCTCGTCCATGGTCTTGATGAAAGCGAGAAAGAGGAAACAAGCTAATGCATCAAGACATCCCGGCGCCTGCTGGGATGCGCGCGCCTGGGGCCGGCCCGCACGGCCGCCCGACCCAGTGGCCGCCGAGGGCCGAAGGGGGGGCGGCGCGGATTCGGGCCCCCGATGGGCCTTTCCCTCTCCTCCTCCTCCTCCTCCTCCTCCTCCTCCTCGTCCTCGTCCTCGTCCTTGACCCGAACGGGAGCACAGCGCCGTTCAGGGAGTGTGCCCCTGGAGTGGGGCCAACGCTGCAGCAAGAGCACCATTTTGAAAATACGGACAACCAATTTATCCAACGTTCAGAAAGCAATGCTCGGAGAGGGTGGAGCATCTTCCGGGCAGAGTCAGAGAAGGGAGAGCAGTATTCATGTTGAGTGGTTGTGGAGGGAGGGAAGGGGGAAGGAGAGGAAGAGGGAGGGGGGGAGAACGAGGGAGGAGGAGGAGGTTTGGGAAGAGGGAGGGAGGAGGAGAGGAGAGGAGGGAGAGGGGACGCCTCCTCCTATCAGGCAGTGCCAAGGTGGCATCACCACTCGGCGCCACCTCCTGAGGATCGAGGAGGGCGGGGTATCGAGCACCGGAGAGGCTGATGTAGTGATTTTAAGTTTGGGCTGTCCCTCTACAGGGGGAATATTGAAAATAGTCAAACAATAGTCTGGGTATTTTTTTTACGTATTTGGGGGCATGTTTTTGGAATTTTGTTTTTTCTTGTAAACAAAACATGGTGCAAAATCCCCCTGTAGGGAGACACGCCCGACTTAATAGCAATTCCTGGTGGTTTGGGAAGGTGGAGCCTGGGAGTTCTCACCCCACGCCTCCACGGAGGAAGTGGCGACCCCCCAGGTGCTTACCCTCCCTGGCGCATCGCCTGCTCCAGGGATGGGCGTGGGAGGAAAGCCAGAAGTTTGGGCGCCTCTCGCGGAGGAGTTGGAAGTCGAGGAGGGAGGAGGAATGACTTGTTGGCGGCCCCTCGTCGTCACGGCTGGATTCGCTTCGAGTCATGGCCCGAACGAACCGCAGGAGAAGCTGAGGGTGGCGATATGGAGGGAGTGTGGCTCAAACGTCAAGGCGTCGCGACCAAAAACAAGACAGACGCTATGGCCAGGAACTTCTCTTCAGCGTGTCGCTCCGCCTGTTCTGGCCCACCGCACTTTGGCGCGACACGCTGACCACTTCCCGACCCCCCAGGCGTCGACGCCCGGAGCCTCTTCCAGCCCTCCCACCCGCGCGGAGCGGAGCGACGCGCTATCCGCCTACAGGGCACCAGCGAGCCGCCGGGGCCGCCGCCACGACACGCCGAGCAGAAGTTCCTGACCGCATGTGCTCGTGATCCGTGTCGCACGCCCGGGCCCCATCGGAGGCCAGCGCCATGAAGAGACACAGCATGTGACATCAGAAAGTCGTCCCTCGCTTTCGGTCCGACGAAGTTGGAGCGGACTCGGGCTTCCGGCTCCCCCCGCCAGCGCCTCTCTCCGCACGCAGGCGCGCGCTCTGGGGCGTGTCCGCCGCCGTTCTCGGGGTCGAGGGCGGGGCCGCGCATGAGACTCGTTGCCCGGCCAGTGACAGCGGGGGCCCCCATCGCCTCATCGCCAGCGGTGGCTCGGAGTCCGGGCCCTGTTGTGTCGTAGGTGCCGGGGCCCGTTGTTTATTACACTTGTTTTTAGATCACACCTGTTGTCTATCACACTTGTGGTTTATCACCATGTGTTATCCCACACGTTTTTTATCCCACTGTTGTTTATCACACTCGTTTGTTTGTCACACTTGTTTTTTTTTGTCACGCCAGTCCCGCGTCTGGCCTCCGCTCGCCTGCGCCCTCGTCCCCTCCTCGTCCACCCTGGAGCCCGCAGGGCCTCCATCACCGCGCCCCGGCTTCTCCCCCAGCGCTGCCCGACGGGGAGTGTTGGGAGGCGGGAGGTTATTTGCTGGCTCCTGGATGAGTCTCTGGGGAGCTGCAGGCCGCCACCAGTCGGCCCCAGGTGGCCACGGAGCCCCTCCAGGCATGTCCCCGATGAGGCAAACACATTGCAGACTCAGTGTTCCCCGTGTCCCGAGATGGGGTCGCGGTTATTATTTGGACGTCTCGGGATCTCACCTCCTCTCCTCCTTCCTCCTCCTTTTCCTCGTTCATAATCAATCACACTCTGACCCACGCATGCTCATACGCAGCTTCACTCACATTCAGACTCGCCCACACTCAGACTCACGCACACTCAGATTCACTCACACTATGATACGCTCATCACCCACGCTCAGACTCACTCATACTGAGACTCACTCACACAAACTCAATCACTCTCATGTTTCAGCACAGTCAGATTTTCTCACACACCCAGACCCAATACTCTCAGACTAAGTTAGATTCAGACTCAATGGTGCTGAGACTCATCCATTTTCTGGTTAAAAATCATACTACTTCACATGCAGACTCAATCACACGAATACTCAGTCACGCTCCGACTCACTCGCACTCAAACTCCTTCGTATCCAGACTCATTCATACTAAGGTTCACTGGCTCGCAGACACACTCACCTCAAGGGAGAGCCGCCAGGAGTGCTTGTTCAATTCTTCGCGCCCAGACTGTGGAGATATCACGGGCGGTTCGCTTGTTTCGGTCCCCCTGACTTTTCTCTGTGTTGATGGTCCAGCGCCCACTGCGACATACCAAAGGGGGAGCCGCCAGGTGTGTGTTCAGTTTCATTCTTCGCGCCCACAATTCGAAAATCTCTCAAGCGGTTTGCTTGTTTCGCCCCCCCCAGACTTGTCTTTTTCGATGGTCCAACGCTCATCGCGATACAGCAGGCGTGGCATTTGGGCACCCCAGCGAGGAGCCGCCAGGAGCGTTTCCACGTCACTATTCGCGCCCAGTGTGTGGAGTAAGCTGTTTGCTTGTTTCGGCCACCCAGGTGTTTGTCTTGTGGTGGTCCAGCGCCCACCGCGCAATAGCAGGCGTGGCACGTGCGCACCCCAAAGGAGAGCCGCCAGGGATGTGTGCATGCCATTCTTCGCGCCCCGATGGTGGGCATGTCTCAGGCGGGTGTGGTTGCTTCAGCCCCCAAGACTTGTCTCTTTTAGTGGCTCAGCGCTCACCGCAATGTAGCAGACGCCGCGTACAGACACCCCAAGAAGGACCGCCAGGGGCGTTTTACTTTCATCATCTGCACCCAGGTGGGGGGGGGATGTCTTGAGCGGTGTGCTTGCTTCGGCCCCGACGCGTTTCTCTTCTCGGTGGTCCGATGCCCACCGCGATACAGCAGACGTGGCACCTGGGTGCCCCAAGGGGGGCTGCCAGGTATGCGTACTTCCTCCATTTTTCGCGCCTGGATAGTGGGGATGTCTCCGGTGGTTTGCTCGCCTCGGCTCTCCAAACTTGCCTCCACTGGTGGTTCAGTGATGTCCAATGCTTACCGCGATATAGCAGGCGTGGCACTTGAGCACCCCAAAGGGAGCCGCCAGGGGTGTTTTCATGCCATCCCTCGCGCCCAAGATGTGGGCATCTCTCAAGCGGTTTGCTTGTTTCGCCCCTCCCCCAGACTTGTCTCTTGGGGTGGTCCAAGGCTCACCGCGATATAGCAGGCGTGGCAGTTGGGCATCCCACGGGGGAGCCGCCACGGGTGTTTCTACGTCACGATTCGCAACCAGTTTGCGGGGATGTCTTCAGCGGTTTCCTTGTTTCGCCCCCCAGACTTTCTCCTATGCGGTCCAGTGCTCACCGCAATTGGGCACCCCACAGGAGAGCCGCCACGAGCGTTTTAGTTTGATCCTTCGCGCCCAGAGTGTGTGGATATCTCGAACGGTGACCATCAACTGCGCGCGCCGGGAGCGCCACGGCCAACGCGGCGCTGACGACGACGCACGGTGGCTGAATTTTTTCTTCGCGAGCTGATGGAAAGAGGCCCGCCAGAGGCGATGCAGACAGCCTTCGGCCGCGTCGAAAAAGCCCCGAGAGGTCAACGGTGACGAGAGCCGCCCTGCCTGCCGGGGGGCACGGGGGACGTCTGCCAGAAGGCGGCCCGCGCTGTCTGTGGCCCGCGCTGTCCGTGGCCCTGCCGGAGCCGGTGCCAGAGATCGGCCCGACGATTTGTTGTATGCCCTTGCGCGAGCAGCCCCAAGCTGCCAGCCCGATGCCCAGTGCGGACGGCCATTGTTTTCCAGCTCCCCCCGCGCCCAACCACGCCCAGCCTTACGCCAAGCGCAGACGGTGGCCCGACCGATCGGCCCGATGCCAGGGGCGGGCGGCTGTGTTCTCCTCAAAAGAAAAGCTGTCCCCCGTGGCGTCCAACCCTGATCATGCTTCCACCTTCCTCACCCGAGCCCATTTTACTGATCCTCTTCGCCGCCTTCGTGACTTCATTCTGGGCATTCTCCTCCAGCCTCCAAGTCGCGGCGAAAGGTCTGGGCACATCCTGCAATTGTATCCGTCCGTTTCTTTTTCTGCTGACCATTAATGATGTCGGCGCTGTCGTCCCCGTCGCATCCGTCGTTCATTCGGACTCGCTTTCGCGCTGAAGTATTCGAGTCGCCGGCAACCGCTCTCAGCAAGACGTGCCAAGAAAATGGGATGCACATATCAGGATATCCTCGTCGAGTTCTTGTTCAACGGTTTAATGCTCGTCGCTGTTTCGCGCCCGATGGGGCCATGCGGGCTCAGGATGGTCTCGGAACGGCCCTAGTAAGGCCCCGAAGGGGTCGGGAGAGGCTGCAGACGGCGTCCCCAGAGGCCCCAAGAGAGGCCCAAACCCGCCGAAGTTACGAAAACGCCGAGAAAGACGAGCGTCCCCAGCGATCCGTTGACACCAAGACGGCGCCTGGAAGACTCCAGAGAGGCCCCGACACAGCTCCAAGACGGCCCTATGGAACACCAACAGGGCCCCCTGACGACCTCACGAGAACTTCACAAGAATCCCAAGAGTCCCCTGCAACCGTCAGATCAAATGTGCGTGGTCCGGGCCGACAGGAGGAGGACGCCCCCTCCCGCCCTAGACTGTCTAGCCTAGTCGTCATGCTCATGCGAGTCCCGCTTCGCCTTTTGGATAGCGCGTCGTTCCGCCTGTTCTGGCCCACCATGCTTCGGCGCGACACGCGATCCATTCCCCCAGTCCAAAGCGTCAGCGCCCCGAGCCCTCCCGAGCCTCCCGCCGCGCGGAGCCGAACGACGCGCAGTGCAAGCAGGGGGGGAAGACGAAAACCCAGAACCTTGCATTTGTGTATATTTTTTGGTGTGTCCCTGGGCGCCTTCAGCCTATTCCCACTGCAAGGCACATCCCTGCCGGACACCTTCGCCTCCATGACCGCGGCCGTCCAGGAGCCCGCCCCGAGGGTACCCGGCGTGACCCGAGGCCTGCGTTGCTTGGCGCCGCCGCGCCCGCCAGGCCCCAGGCGCCTGAAAATAATTCGGAGGCGTCGATTTTCAGAGGCTCCTCGCCTCAAGGCTCGAATTTCGAGATGTAGAATTTCGGGCGAATTCGTCGGTTCTCGGCGGGCTTCCAGCCTCGGGATGCCTTCCATCAGCTCCGCCTCGCCGAGAACTTTCCGGGGTTCGGGGATCATCCCGAGAAGCCGCTTGATGCCTGAGTTATGAACCGAAAGCGACCAGGGCTGGACGACGCCAATCGTGGATCAGATGAGGGTGAGTTGAAACAGTGGTAGTTCGCTTTCGGGTGGCCCCCTCGTCGCCAAGGCTGGGCGGAGCTCGGAATGCTGGTGAGTTCGGACCCCGGGAGGGATCCGGGGGCCGATTTTGAGCGGCCGTTGCCTCGATTCGCCCTGCTGCGAGATAGAAGCGAACGGCCCAGGGGGGAGCAATACAGGCATCAAGGGGCGCCGACGCTCCATGTCTTCGGCGAGGCTCCCAGACGAGCATCTTCTTGTGGTGCCCGCCCATGGACTATTCGCCCACCCTCGCCGCCTCCGAGAGATGCTGGGCGTCTGACGTTCGCGAGCTTAGCAGAGATCCCAGAACAGCATCAGCACTGATCTTGTGAGACCCGCGCGGGCTTCCTGAGTCAGCGCCAGAGGCGCCGACGGACGGGGTTCGGCGGCAACCCGAGGGGGGGAGTAAAATGGGGCAGGCCTCCTCAGAAGGCGGCGGGGCTTCGGAAAAGCTTTGGAATGCGGCTTCGGAGAAGATTTCGAAGGCGTCGCAAAACTCTGCCCTCACCCATGGACGCGTCGCCGGCACGAGGTCCGTGCGGACTTCCGACTGCTCACGTGCGTGACCTCGAGTGCCCCGCCCCATCGTCCTCTTCTTCTCCGAGGCGGGAATTTATTGATGACCACCGCTTGGAGGGTCAGTTTTCAGAGCTTCGGCAGGCGGTGGATATGGACAGATTCGGGCCCCCAGGGGCCGAAATATATCCATGTCCACCGCCCGCTGGGGCACCAGGACGTTTGTTCCCAGGCGGTGGATATGGATAAATCCCCGTCTCGCATCTTCTACTCCTGAAGGGAGGGAGAGTCCGATGCCGCTGGATCTTTGGGGAAGAGGGCGAGCGTCCATCCCCGAAGTCACAGCTATCCCCCAGCATACAGTTACATACAGCCCACCAAATAAGTTCTTCTGGGTTTTCGATCGGATCCGCTGAGAGGCTTGTGGGCAAGCGCTCTTGTAGTTGCGCTGGGCCATTGAGGCTGCATGGCTTGTATCGGTTATCATGTTAGGGTTGGGATCCGACGCCAAGTTGCCCCTGTCTCAGGGGTCTTGTCGGTGCATTTGGATTGAGCAAGATGGTCGGCGAGTGCATCATCGAAATATATTGGCGGTCGATCGTCACTGGCGTCACAAGCCGATCTCTAGCGTTCGCGTGCATCATTCGACAAGCGCACGGCACGCGTGGAACAACAGAGACAGCGCAGGAGGAGGAGGAGGAGGAGGAGGAGGAGGAGAAGAACCAGAGTAAGCCCAGGATGCGTTAACGAACACCAGCGATGTTGCAACACACCCTCCCGTTCCCGAACGCAAGTCTCTGCAAGTATTGTCTCACTGCGGTAAGCGCCCCCTTGAAAGACGAGCGGCACCTCGGCTGAGAGCCCCATTCTTAAAAATACGCAAACTCCATCCGCGCAGCTGCTGCACATCCTCGCCAGTCTGGCCGTCCTAGTTGCGGAAGGCCGAAGTGGTAAGCGAATTTCGAACAGCAATTGTCTTCCATATTTGCATAACGGTTTGCGCGTTGTTGGGAAAAGAGCCGCGTTGTGAGTGAAAGGGGGTTGTTTTCTGTATGTATCACTCCTTACGTGCACGCGTAACGAATGTGCATAACGCCACGGCAAGAATCACATTCGAAAACCGCTCGCCTTCCCAATCCATATGACCGTTGGGAACCTCAAGCTTCAACGAGCATCTACCGTCGTGAAAGTTTCAGGCGGAATCTAAGCACCCGTATAGCGGCACGTCAAACAAGACATCGGATGGAGGTTCACAGAAGCCCTGTGGCACCTCAGGAAGTTCAAAGCTCGACGACAGGAGTGCGTTTTGCATTTCTATGTCTTTCCGCATGTTTCTACCGTGCCAGGACCCAGTCAGCAATCCTGGTCGCCAAGGCAAGACTGTCGCCCACGTGGTGGTGTGGTGGACCACGCCAGGCGACTGCATCCTGGAATGAAGGAAGTGCGGCAAGGCTTCGCTCAGGAGCAAGCCAGCGCAGATGTCCCAGACATAGAAGCCAAAAAGACCGACACCCGCCGCTGGGGACACAGTGCCTGTATCACGTTCCCGAAGAAGATGTATGGCGGCACCATGCCTAGCTCCGGCGTGCCCGGCGCCTTCCCTTGGGACGGCAGGCGGGCTGCTCTGGCCCACGCTATTGCCTGGCCCACCCACACCAAGGGCAGGATGAAGGACGAAGGTGGCAGGTCCGACAACCCGAGTGCGCCGTGGGAGTCATTCCTGGGACCTCGAGTGGCCTTGCGCGGCGCCGACCCGTCCAGGTACGACGGGGATGTCCTGATATCTGTCTTGGCAGCCCAAGGCGTTCGCAGCACGAGCGCCCCCTTGCTCCCCTGCTACCGCCGACCCACCGCAGTCGGCGAAGCGGCAGCCACAGGAGCAAGCGGCGGGCGTTGCCGCTGAGGACCTCAGTCGCTCGCTCCATGGAGGCCCAGACGCTGGCCCCCCAGCGGAGCCGACGTAGCGCCTCAGGACCGCTCCCTTGGGTGACCCCGCCGACGGGGAGACTGGTAGCGCTGCTCTGGGACCAGCCAAGGACGAGGCCACTGTCTCCCCCGTCGAGCAGGCAGCCGCAGGACGGCGCAGCACCAGCCCCGATTGGAGCGGCGATGACGGAGGCGGCGATGGGGAGGAGCGGTCGCTACCGCCCCGCCCCGCTAACCTGGAAGGCAGCCCTGGACCAGCCAGAGAGCGCCAGGACGGGCGATGGGCACCGCCTGGGTTGCGTTCCCTCCATCAGGCCAACCGTCACACAGCAGCACACCAGTATCGCGCCTGACGTGCGGGCAGGCCACTACCGAGTTGCCAGGGGCGGCGGTGGCGCGCGCCCAGCGCGTAGGTACGCTTAGGCCGATGAGACGGGAGGGCGACTCTGGCCCGACCTCCCGCCAGGACCTGTGGTAGGGCCAGTGGAGAAGGTGCGGACGGGGCAGCATCTTTGCGCCCGGATCGAGGCTGAGAGGGCCACTGCCTGAGACGGGACGCACTCCGCGCACTTGGCTCGGATCACCCGTTGGGGCTGCTTCGCCAGCAGCCAACGCCCCAGGGGGGGCGACGCGCAGGCTGGCCGCACCGACCTGGGAAGCGACGCGTGGCGCGCGCCCCCCGACGCCTCAGCCTGGCGCGCGCTTCGCCACCAGGCCGCCGAGGGGTCCAGCTGGGACACAGGCGGCGCAGACGGCCCCTTCCAGGACCTCCTGGAACCGCTCGTCCTTTTTAGGCGACACGCTCCGGCCGAGGACGCCCGCGGTTGGGGGAGTGACCACGCGCACCGCCGCCCCGACAGGAACGACCCATACGACAGTTTCTACAAGGTGCCTCGATGCGACACCCGCTGGATGCCGCACTGGGGAGAAACGCGTGGAGACCTGGCTGGAGCCCATCAGCCGCTTCAAGGCACCTGCGGGGCCCTTTCTGTGGAGGGCTGGAACTGGGCCCGTGACGTGAGGGATGGCAAGGGACGGGGCAAGGGACGCTACAACCTGGCGGCCTCGATAAGTTCTGCAGGAAGTTCCTGGAGGACCTGGCCGCCTCCCACTACGACGTACGGGCCTTCTGCTGGTACCGCCGCATGGACTTCGATTGGGACGATGTGTGGCGTCAGCAGTAGGACCGTCAGGCGCAGGCAGGCGGGAGGGAAAGGCCACCAGGGAGGCAAGCGGGCCAGCGGCGCCTCCTGGCCAGCCGGGGGCAGGTCCAGCACGCGGGGGAAATAGCCTCCAAGTCTGCCCCGCCGCCAGTGGCGCCCTCGGCCCGCGACGCGCTCTCGGACCCGCCCCCGCGGACGCCCGGCTCCCAAGCCCGGTATTTGCTGAGCCCTCGGGCCCACTTGGCAGCAACGACACTTTGCACAGGCGCCTACCCCCCCAGGTAGGCCTCCTGCCATGCTACTTGCACGTGCACCGGCCAGGTGCTCCTCCCGAGGACGCGCTGCCCCCCCCGCTGGCGCGCCTTCCTTTCCCCTCTTCCTTTCGGGCTCCTCCATCCCCCCGTGCGGGTTCTCCCCCTCCTTCCCGGCTAGGCTTCAGTCGGGCCTGCCCCTCTACAGGAGGAATTCCCCAAAATAGTTGTTTTATACAAAAAAAGTATGGGGACGATGTTTTGACTATTTTTGAGTATTCGGGGGGTATTGTTTGAGTACTTTTTATCTTTCGCCCCAAATCCCCTTGTAGGAGGACACGCCCGACTTAAGGCTAGGGCGCCCACCCACCCCCAAGTGGGCGCTTTCACGCCCTCGCGCGCTGCGTCCCGAGTGCCCACCCCCCAGGCGGGTGCCCCCACACACGTAGGCGCACTGCTCGGGTGCGACGCTCCAAGACGAAGCGGGCACTCGTCGGCACGCTTGCTGTGCTCCCTGCCAGCGCAGCTCCCTGCTCCGCTGTCTGGGAGGGTCCTGGGTGGGGACTCCTCACCGCCCCTGCTGGCTCCTCTCGGCGCCGCCTCCCATCAGCCGTGCGCCTTGCCAGGACCTCGCGGCCCCCGGCTGTCGAATGCGGGGGGCTACGCTACCTCTCTGGCCGCCGTCTCCTGCCTCGTTGCCCCGGCTGGGCCCCACGCCTGGTTGGCTTCGCGGCGCGGCGGCCCGACGGGCCTCTCTGCTCCGTTGCTCGCACCAGCCAGGAGAACGCGTTCTTCCTCCTTGCCCCGCCACGCCTGCTGCACGGCGCCCCACCTCGCCAGCCTTGTGGCGAGACGTCCTTGCCGCGCCCGGCTGCGATACGTGCGCTGGTTGGGTTCGGTTCTCCTCCCCGCCTCCCCGCGCCTGCCGCCGCCGAGGCGCCCCTGCGGCGGCTTGCGGCACTTCGCTGCCCCTTGGCGGTGTCCAGCGCAGCAGCTCGGGCTCCTGGCAGCCCTCTTAGTCGCCTCATTGGCGCCAGCTCCAGCCACACCCTCTCGCATGCCCAGCTGCCCTGGCCCCTGGCAGCCCTGCTGGGCGCCGCAGTGGCCCCTGCCAGCACCTCGTCGTGCTGCTTCACTTCAGCAACAGGCGCTTGGCAGCTCAGCAGACCCTGGCAGCCAATGCTCTGCAGCCTTCGGCAGCGCAGCCACAGACCTGCAGCCCAGATCTCAGCAGCTCAGCGCGGCTTATTGCAGCATCTTGCTGCCGCGAGCTGGTCATTGGTCCAGACTCTGTGGGCGATTGGGCATTTCCGCGTCCAGTGGGCCATGCCTGCAGCAAAGCCCATCACCCACGGCCTTCTGACGAACATCTGAATGCCGCCCGCCTCCGTGGGCTCGATCGCCGATCCCCCTCCCGTACAGGTACGACTTGGTCCACGCTTTCTGCGCCTGCAGCCTCTGCAGGGTGTGGCCGTGATGCCGCTCCGCGTCCACTGCCAGGCTGCCTCAGCACAGGCTGGCCGCTCCGGTCGAAGGCCTTCGCGCTGTGAGTGCCCTCCCTCCTCCTCCCGCCCTCCGCGGCCGCTATCCGGCCCCGCCCCCCCCCGCTTGCAGCCGGACAGTGTGTGCGTGCCCACGCCCGGCCTGCCGGAGCGCGCGTGCGGACCGGCTCTGCCGCGCTGCGACCGCAGGAGCTCACCGTGCCAGCACGTCGGGTGGTGTGGCGGGGATGGGCTGTCCCAGAGCTGCCCCTGCAGGGAAGGCTGGTCGAGGACAGGAGGCGGGGCCAGGCACAGACTCGCCCACCGGACACGGACAGAAAGCAGCGATGAGGGAAGGGACGAAGGCAGGGCTCGACCTAAACGGTGCTTTGGCGATTCCGTTGGCCGTTTTGTGGTTTTCGTGTCGTTTTACAGCAAAGGCGGAAGGCTGACAACCCGGGGGAGAACGAACACACGGCGAACACGAAAAATATTGCTTTGGTCGAGCCCTGGTGGAAGATGACGCTTCCTCAGGATAGGGGGCCACATGCGAACCCTACCCCTACCCCCCACGAGTTCTGAGGGGGAGGGTGGGGTTCACTTCGTTCGGGAGCTGCCGAGCGGAGTGAACCCCACCCTCCCCCTCAGAACTCGTGGAGGGCAGGGGTAGGGTTCGCATGTGGCCCCCTAGCAGAAGCCTCCTCAGCCGAGACGACGGACGGCGCCAAGGGCAGCGCATCGTCAGCTGGTGTTGCAGCGGCACCGCCAGCGTCGTCAGCATCACGAGCTCCAGTGCAAAACCCTCCGTGAGCGTTCCCGTCGTCGCCAATAGCTGGTATCCTCCGATGGAGACTCAGAACTCGTGGGGGGTATCATGGGTGGAAAAACCACCCCGACCCCGACAGTTCGCGTTTACTGAACAGCCCTGGGCGTTTACGAAACAGCCCTGCCCTGTTCGATTCCTTCCATCGGTGCGTCTACTAAACGGCTTCGCTTGTCGGGGTGCTTCTTCTGGGGGTGGACTTGCTGCTCTCCAGGGTTGGGGTAGGGCTCGCATGTGGCCTCCCAAGCAGGCCACCGCCGACAGCAGCATCCGCAACGTCAGGCTTTCGATATGAAATCGAAGTTAAACTTATGGAAAATAGGGGCCTCGTTCCGTACTTAGGGTTCCTTAGGTCGACGCCTCGACTGTAGGGCTCGCGTGTGGCATCCCAAGGAGGCCACCGCCGACAACAGCATCGGCAACGTCACTGGCAGCAACTCCGTCAACGTGTTCCTGGGGCTCGGCATGCCGTGGTGCATCGGCTCCCTGTATTGGTACTTCACGGACCGCGCGGGTGTTGCGCACCACCCCTGGCGGGCTGAGGAGGAGGAGGAGGAGGAGGAGTAGGAGGAGGAGGAGGAAGGGCCACTCGAGCCCAGACAGTCAACGCGCACAATAAGGACGCGCGCCTTGTCCAGGGTACCCTTGGACCCTTGGTGTCCTTGCCTCTGCGGCCAGTCCTTTGCCGCTTCCACTGGCCAGCCTCTCAGGCCGCCGCCCGGCGTCCTTACCACCCGTCCTCACTATACGTCTTCACTGTGCAACCCAGACGCTGAAATCAGGACCGCCTTGTTCTCAGGAGGGGCGCTGGCTTTCGGGTCGCTCCTCGGATTTGGGTCGGGGACCCCATTCTTGGCCGAGGGTCGCCATGGCCAGAAAAGCCCCTTCGTTCCTGATTGAGCGTTCCTTCTGGTAGCACGGTGATTATAAGCGGCCTTCGTAGGCGACTGGGGACCGATGCTAGTACGGTCAAGACGCTAAGATAAGAACCGCTTTGGGCTCAGGAGGGGCTCCGGTGTTCGGAGCGTTCCTTAGACCTCGGTCGGGAAACCTATCCGTAGCCTAGGCTCAACACGACCAGAAAAGCCCCTTCGCTCCTTCTTCGGCGTTCTCCATGTTAGCACGATGGCTGCATTGTTCGGAGAAGCGTTAGGATGTTCTTGAAGGGGCAGAGGAGAAGAGGATAAGGAACAGAAGGGCATGGATCGGGATCTGGTCTGACCTTTGTAGGCTGCCTGGTCATGTCGTGTCCGGTATGGTCTTGTCCAGTGTGCTTTGGTTTGGTTTGGGCCGATTGGTCTTTCTGGTCTGTCTGGTTTGGTCTGTTTGTCATTGTTTGTCTGATTTTGGTCTATCTGCTCCAGTCTAGATTGTCCGGTCTGGTCTCCCTCGTATTGTCTGATCTGCCTGGTCTGTTCCGTGTGGTCTGTCAGGCCTATATTGTTTGATCTGGAGTGACAGGACCCAGTCTTGTCGGGTGTGGTATGGTCTGGTCTCGTCTCCGCCTGGTCTGTCTGAACCTCCGAGGAAGCCATAGGATCCGGTGTAATCTGAGATATCGCTTCATCTGTCCGCTTGGATCGGCAGAAATGCAGGGTGAATCGACCTCACCAATTTCGCTGAGGTGTTCGATTCAAGCGTCGTGTAAACATGATTTCGAGAACTCCACGCTTTTTCTGTGAAGCCGCTATGGCGTGTTCGAAAAGTTCCCCGATCCGCGTCTATAATTCAGCGATGCGGTAGCGTCGCAGGCTGGAATATGATTTCAAGATTCGCTCGGGACGGGAGGGTCAGCGAAATGTGGTGGGATAAGCAGTTAAGTAGCAGTCTGGAAACGTGACGCGTGGACCAACGATGGAGCATGGAATTCCGCTCTGCTCTTCCTCTGCCTGCCCTCCTCTGGCTCCTCTTCTTTAGCTGGTCTGGAACTCGGGTTAGGTACCGGCTTTTTGTCAAGTGTTGTACTGTGCCGCGGTTCCGTGTTTGTTGTTGTGTGTTGCCCGTTTATATGAATCATCGGTCGGATCATTGGGAAGTGCATTCACAACGCTTTAATACAACCATCCGTTCTCTGCCCTCTTTCCTTTCCTCCTCCTCCTCGTCGTCCTCCTCCTCCTCTTCGCGCGGCTGCCTCTTTCGAGCCAGACTGGGGTGATTCTGGTTGCAGCCGAATGCGGATTCGCTTTTCTGCATCCCCCGCGGCGGGGGGGGGCAAAAAATCGATGGAGCATGGAATGCACGATGAGCTTCCGTATGATCGGTATGTTTGCTATCTGCCAGCGAATTCGAAACAGGGCGTAGACATCCTCGACGACTCTGACCCCTGGGTGGTGCACGGCAAGAAGGCGGCACGGGTTCATTGCTTTTCATCGGGAGGTCGATGTGGTGGAGGAGTGGGAGCAAGGAGAGAGGAGAGAATGGGACCTGTATCGGAGTGCACATGGTTCTACAATTGCAGTCGGTGCGCGACCAACTACAGTCTCACATCGTCTACGACTTTGATTTGGGCCAGATCATTCCCCACACTTGCAATACTCATTTCGCTCAACCGTTCTGTCACCAGTCCAGCCCACTGCTCCCTGGCGTGCGCAGGCAGCGTGAACGCTGCGAGACGGTCCTCTGCATTGTAAATGATCAGCCGACATCGGCCGAGCTTCAAGTATCCCGACCAGCCCGGTGTTCTGTTGGGACCCTCTTGGACCTTGTGCATGGGCCTTTTGGGAGCCTTGGAGAGCGCCTCGGGTCCATCTTGGAGGCCAAGCGGGGGTCCTTCACCTAGCCCCACCCACCCCAAAAGCCATCAAAACCGTGTTTGGGGGCCATTTTGAGGCGTTCTTGGGGCGGTCGTGGGGCAGTCTGAGGGGGCATCTTGGACCCTTCGTTGGGCTCTCTTGGGCCCGTCGAGGGTCCTGATTTAGCCTCAGAAGCCCATCGGACGCGAAAGTGCGAGAAGGCAAAATTCATTGATTGCCTGTAGGTTGTTGAAGGATTTTGGACCCTTGGGGGGAGCCGTGGGTGGCTCCGAGATCAAGCACTTGGAGCCGTCGCGTGGCAACATTGGGAGTTCTGGGAGGTATGTCGAAAGCTGTCTTGAACCATCTTCGGCTATTCTGCGCAACCTCGAGGCCATCTTGGAGCATCGGAGGCCCCCTTTGAGCCATCTTGGGCGAAAAAGGACCCCCTGACACCTCCGTCCCCCGCCCATCCAGAACCCTGGGAGGGGGTAGGGAGAGGGTGAGCCCCTCCCAGAAGGGGAAGTTTTGACGATTTTGGGTCGGTTAAAAATTATGTTCCCGAAATTTAACAATTCGTTAGAGCTATAATATTTTTCCGGTGGACTTTGATCTTATTCCCGCTGGCCATTTTGATCTCAGGTCGATCGGGTGGATATTATTGTGAAAAAGCACTCAGGCGGGATCGGAAAGAGGGGGATTGCGGAAGAAAGACAAAATTCGTTAGCCCATCTACGCCCAGAGGGCTGGTGGGATTTGGTGTAGCCATCACCTTTCATGGGAGATGGTAATAAGGCTGTAATAAGGTTGTTCCTGGCCTCGGTCAGGTCTCTCAGCCAACGTGTGGTCGGACGCGACGTCCTCTGGATGGGAGACAGCAGAGCTTCGTGAATCACTCGCGATTCCACCCCTCTGGAGCAAGTAAGAGCAATCGGGCGAAGCTCTTTCGGTCCGCTGGGCCCGCTGAATGAAGCTAGGGAGGAGAGGGCCTACGGGTGTCGAAGGCCTCCTCTTTGTCTATGCCCAAGAATACCGTGTAGGCTACCGTCGCCGCATCGCTTATCTGCATACATATATTTACATATATATCCATATACATACACATGTCTACGTATACGTGCACACACATATATATATACACATGTATGTGTGTGTGTTTATGTGGTGCCACGTTGGCGGTATGGCCCCCCGCTCCGTCCAGCGCCGGCGGGTCCTCCCTCACCGTGCATCCCTTTGACTGGCGTCAGACATCGGTGCCGGCGTCTCTGCCTGCACGAGCACGGCAGCCGTGGCCTCGATCGGGACGCATTATGAGGCCTCCCGGTGAGCATATTTCCAGGCCTCCTAGATGGGGTTGGGGTAGATGGGGTCGGAGGATCGCGCCGCATCGCCGATGCATCGGCGATGCATCAGCGATGCGGCTCGATGCGGGGCCCAATTTTCTCCACGCCGACGTCACCGATGCATCGCCGACGTCGCCAGTGCATGGCCGATGAATCGCGGATGCATCGGCGATGCATTGCCGATGTATCGGCGATGCGGCGAGATCCTCCGACCCCATCTACTCGGACCCCATCCAGGTAGCCTCTAACACTGATGGTGCGGGGTGGGTCTCGCCACGCTTGGCAGCGCGCACAAGGGAGTGGGGGGTGCGGCAGGTCGCGAGACGGGCGGACGTGGGGGGGGGGTCCTCTGAGAAGGCGAGGGGGGGCTTCTGAGCAGGCTTTTTGAAAGCCTTCAGGCCCTTCTGAGAAGGCCCCCGGCTTCTGAGAAGCAACCGCCGCCTTCCTGGAAGGCTGCCCCGCTCGCGCCACCCTCCTTTTGCGCGCCGCCTGCACGCGCCGCCCCCCGGCTGCAGCCTGCGAAGATACGCCCAAGGGCGCCGACTCGGGCCAGCATCCCGCTGGGAAGCCCCGACAAGCCGCGAGGCCGCGGATGCGGAAGGACGCGCGCGCGTGCGCGTGCCGCACACGCTCTCTCTCTCTCTCTCTCTCTCTCTCTCTCTCTCTCTCTCTCTCTCTCTCTCTTTCTCTCTCACGCACACGCACACACACACACGCACACGCACACGCACACACACACACACACACGCACACACACACATGCACACACACACACACACACGCACTTACACACTTACACACACTCACACACTTACACACTCACACACTTACACACTTACACACTTACATACACACACACTTACACGTTTTAGGCCTCCTGCATGGGGTCGGAGTAGATGGGGTCGGAGGATCGCGCCGCATCGCCGATGCATCGCCGATGCGGCTCGATGTGGAGCCCGATTTGCCTCACGTCGACGTCGCCGATGCATCGCCCGCGTCGACGATGCATCGCCGATGCATCGCCGATGTATCGACGATGCGGCGCGATCCTCCGACCCATCTACTCCGACCCCATCTAGGAGGCCTCTAAACGTCCGCAGACAAGGACGGCAGTACACGACAGCGACGCCGTCGTGTGGGAGGCGAATTGGGCCAACAACCGAGAAGGGCGGCCCATCTGCGGGAGATGGACGACGGGGTACCCACGCCAGCTAGGGGAGAGAAGCAGGCAGGGGAACAACGACAGCGCTGCGGCAAGCGAAAGCGAGGCTCCTGCTCGACGCTTGGAGCGAGGGTGAGGGCGGCTCCCTGGTTGGGAAGCGGACCAAGAAAGAGCTGAGCTTGTCGTCGGAGTAGAGGTCGGGGTCCAGCATGGGCTCCTCACCGTCGCCCGCGAGAGGTCCGCTGTCAATGGCCCAACCCCTCCAGAGATGAGCGGCCTGCGCGGCGTGAAGAGCGTCGTCCGCAAGCACGGCGCAGAGTTGGCGCGCCCGAGGCGCCCCCCTTTCCCCTCCCCCTCCCCCCTCCCCCCTCCCCAAGGATTCAGCGCCGACCAAAGAATCCTCAGAGCGGGCCTCGGGTACGTAATCTGTCTTTGTGCCGCGATCTCTTCCTGTGGAGAGGGAAAGAGGGGAGAAAGGAGAGAGCGCGGAGACAAGGGGGGGGAGTTGTCGGCCCAGAGTCGTCTTCCAAGCTCCGCGGGTCTACCGCGCCCCCCTCTCCAGCCAATCCAGCCCCGTGGAGGACGCGCGGCCGCACGGATGCGTTCCGCACGGGGCATCTGCGCAGAGACCTTCCGTACCCGCAGGGTCGCGGCCCGGGGCCCGGCCCGCGAGGCCTCGGATGCGAACGCGTGCTTCGCCCGCGAGTGCCGACGGCGGCGACGGCACCTTCCCGGGGGGACTCTGCGGAGCAGCCGCGGGCGCCGGGCGGGGCCCCTCCGAGCCCTCGGGCCCTGCCAGAAGAAGCGAGAGCCCATGCTGCCGGCCGGGTCCGGGCTCAGAGGCCCGCAGGCTGCCACGTGGCGCGCCACACATGACGGGCGCAAGGAACAAAACAACGCATTGGGATGCTCGTGGGCCTCCTGGCTGGGCAGTTGGTTGTGCTCAGGGTTTGCCAGCGTGGTACGAGGGTCAGAAGCAGCCCTGGCTCTGAAGGGGCACCCTCAGATTCTTTGCGCCCAGGCTTTCCTATCTGGAGTGCTCTCCGTTCTGGGGGAGGCTTCGTGGGGCCGTGGGCCTTCGGCCAGGGGCTCGTGCTCTTGACGCGCATTCCTGCGGCCATGTTTCGGCTGTATTTCTGTTCACCCGCGCCCCGCCTGGCGCGGGACAGGTTGGCTGGTGGGATGAGCTGCCCGAGATCAAGGAGGAGTGGCCGGCCACCTTCGTCGTTCCCGCCGAGTCGCTCGGCATGAGTGTGACGATCTTCACCGTGTGCGCGCTGATATGCCTCGCCCTGCTGGTTGCTCGAAGATGTCTCCTAGGCTCGGGGAGGTTCGGAGGAGGCAAGAGGGGTGGACAGCCTGGGGCGGGCATGTCACGCACGCATTCGCCCTGGAGTTTCTTGGAAGACATGGGCCATCGGAACCCCATAACAGTTACATACAAGTGTCCCTCTGGGTCATCCACCCCTGTTGTGCTCGCCGTGTGGAGGGAGGAGGGACAGGGTGTGGCGAGCACTCGCTTCGGTCGGGACAGGTCGGGCAGATTTGACGTGGCTTCCGTCGGGGAATAACGGAGACGCCTCCCCTGGCAAGTCACCGCCGTTACTTGCCTTCTTGTGAGCGCTTGTCTTGCCACAAGCGTTTAAACTACCCAGAGTCCTATCACACCCATCCCACACGTGTGGTACGGCTGTGGTAGTGTCGAAGGACATACAATACGGCCGTAAAGCTACAACGGAAGCCGTTGCGCTGCACACGTCAGGGGATCTATAAAAATATAGATAGATAGCAGTATCTGGACACCATGGGCACTCGGATAACGAATTAGAGAAGGAAGAGGATGAAGCAAGGGAGGAAGAGGAACGGAAAGGAGGGAGTCAACGAGTTTCTTGACACGCGAGTCGGTGGGGGAAGGGGTTTGGGGGGAAACGAGGAGATGGAGAGGAGGGAAGGGGAGGAGGACGGGGAGTGGGCTTGTCCACCGCTGCACGCCTAGCAGCACCGAGGGAAGGCGCGGGTCCCAGCTGGACCCCCGCGGGACCGCCCACTCTGTTGCCATCCCCCCCCCGCCCGCTGCCCTCAAGGGCGAAGCAAGGTGCCGCAGGCGTGCGCTTGGCAGCACCTACGTAGGTCAGCACCGACCAAACCAACCCAACCCAACCCGAAGGCCTCAATTTGC
>CAUYUJ010014271.1:0-22500 GCA_963575745.1 Prorocentrum cordatum | reverse complement strand
GTGGGCCGTTTTGGCGCTTTCATGGGCCGTCCTGGGGCCTTCTTGGGCCGTCTTGGGGAGCTTGGGCCCGCTGGAGCCCCCTTTTGGACCCATCTTGGACACTTCCGGGGACCGCCCATGGCCCTTTTGGGTCTGTGCTGGGAGCCCTTGGTTGGCCTCTTGGTTCCATTATGGGCTGTCTTGGGGCTCTCGTTGGCGATCGTGGGGCCTGGCTCGGCCGTCTTGAAGCTTTCTTGGGGGCCTTTTGGGGCGTCTTGAGGCGATCTCGGGGGCTTTGAAGCCGCCTTCGAAGCTGATGAAATCCGAAAGGCGAATATGCTAAGATTGTACGTTTTACAAAGGGAATGGGACGATGTTTGCGTTTTGAAGCCACTTGGAAAGCTTTTTGGGGTGCCATGGGGGTCTTTATGCTGGCATTCGGAAGCACCGTGGGTGTGTTTTCGGGGCCCTCGTGGGCCGTTTTGGCGCCTTCATGGGCCGTCCTGGGGCCTTCTTGGGCCGTCTTGGGGAGCTTGGGCCCGCTGGAGCCCCCTTTGGACCCATCTTGGGCACTTCTGGGGACCTCCCATGGCCCTTTTGGGTCTGTGCTGGGAGCCCTTGGGGGGCCTCTTGGGCCCATTATGGGCTGGCTAGGGGCTCTCGTGGGCGATCGTGGGGCCCGGCTCGGCCGTCTTGAAGCTTTCTTGGGGGCCTCTTGGGGCGTCTGGAGGCGATCTCGGGGGCTTTGAAGCCGTCTTCGAAGCTGATGAAAACCGAAAGGCGAATATGCTAAGATTGTACGTTTTACGAAGGGAATGGGACGGTTCTTGCGTTTTGAAAGCCTCTTGGAAAGCTTTTTGGGGTGCCTTGGGGGTCTTTTGGGCCGTCCTGAAGCAATTGGAGTCCCTCTTGGAGCGCTCTTGTGCTGTCTGGGGCCTCCCTTGAGCCTCTCTGATGACCCCTCTGATCGCTCTGGGTCTGCTGGCAAGGCGTTTGTGGAGGCCCGGAAAGCCGGGATTTTTTTTCCAAGGACGTCCCAGGGAGCCCGAAGACCCCAGATCCCGGGGATCCAGTTTTGGGGGGGTTGATGGTTTTTCCCCCCTCTGGGCTTGTAAAATTTTAGGAAGAGGATATATATATATATATATATATATATATATATATGTATATATAGTCTCCAATGGAGACCATTTGAAGTGTAGTCGACATTGAGGCGGTAACTTAGGCGCGATGTGTTCCCAAATGCTGCGTATGCCCTGAATGCACTTACCACGGGCTGCCGCAGGGGTAGATGGAGAAAGGTCACTAAGCTTTCGACCCACACGCCCAGAGGTGCAGTGAACATCGAAGTCATATCGCATTAACCACGAAGCGCCCTCTTCCACCTTAATTGCCCGCGTGGTTTGGCCTACTTTGGCATCGCATGTGGTCATCCTTCGCATTAGGGAAGCAAGCGGGACAAGCCAGCCGGGGAGGCAGATAATCAACAAACAGAAACAGTTTCATGCGTTTTTCTTTATTTTGTTCTGGGCTGCGCCCTCCTCGGCCTGGCTGGCCTCGGGAGTTCACCGACGCTTCCAGGCGAATCCTGGAGCCCCCTGTGCACAAATTAGGCCGTTCAGGCCCGCACCAAAATATCTGCGGCTCTCGCCTCCTTTTGATTATTCTCATCATCTTTTTCACATTCTAGGTCGAGCACCAGACATTTCGTATTTGAGGTATTGAAGGCGAGTCCGGACATGGCGAGGAGGGCAGGGCACAATTCATCAACATAGATGTTCGGAGGTCCGTGCGGATTTCCTGGGTCGGCGCTGGGCCCCTCCTGGGGGCGCCTCTGGCTCCGCGCTTTGCGCGCTCCGCGCTCCAGGGACCCAAGAAATCCGCGCGGACCTCCGAAAGTTCATGTGTCTATTCTACTCGTCCTTCTCATCCCCCTCCTTTTTCTCATGGTCCTCCTCCTCCTCCTCCGCCTCCTCCTCCTCCTCCTCCTCTTACTTGGGCAAGCACTTCCTCCTCATCCTCCTGTTCCTCCTCCTCATCATCATCAGCATCATCATAATCATCATCATCATCATCATCATCATCATCGTCATCATCATAATCATCATCATCATCATCATCATCATCATCATCATCATCATCATCATCATCATCATCATCATCATCATCATCAATCATCATCATCATCCTGCTTCTCCTGCTTCTCTCCTCCTCCTCCTCCTCCTCCTCCTCCTCCTCCTCCTCCTCCTCCTCCTCCTCCTCCTCCTCCTCTTCCTCCTCTTCACCCGCCGTGCGACCCCTCTTGTGGCGATTCTCTTGACGCGGGTTCTGCTTCTCCTCCTCCTTTTCCTCCTCTCTCCTCCTGCCCCTCCCTCCTCCTCATTCGCTCCTTCTCCTCGGGCTCCAGAGACTCGAGCGGTAGCCTACTGGTAGTTTCTGCCTCGTTTGCCCTGTCCAGTAGAATCCCTGTTCCCCTGTTTCGGTTTGGGTACGTAGGTCGGCCGACCTACGCGCCCGTGTTAGACGCGTGTTCTAGTGTGGTCATTGCCATGGCCCAGGCAAAGGTATCGCTTACTTCACAATCCGATTTCGTAGTTGGTAACGGAGCTTCGGTTCCCTTCCATCACATCCTGCCGCCATGGCCTGCGTGGCACCTCCTCCAGTTCTTGCTCGCCCACTTCTGCCCCATCATCCTCTACGCGTTCGGCAAGACTGATCTTGTTGTTTCCGTGTTCATCCACTTCGCGTTTGCTATGACGAACGGCGAGGCGGACATCGAACGTAACAAGTACGTCCCCGAAAATCTCGAAGAGCGCGGTGCCACCCCGCCGCTGCTCGTTTCTCTCCCAGGGCGTGTCCCAACGATGCTGGAGTCGATTTCGGGACCGCGGGTCTCGCCTTCTGCCGAAAAAATACCACCGTTCACATCAGCAGCTTCAGCCAGCCCGCCCAAGCGTTTCGCAACTATGTTGCGGGCGCCCTGGAAAACGCAGGCGGACAAGAGCTCGGATAAGAGGCTGGGAATTCACTGGGCTGTTTGACAACTATGCTGTCATACCTCCAAGGGACAGCGAAGCAGGTCTGGGATTACCTGTCTTCGTTCTGTTGCGGCGAGTTCGAACCTCAACGAGTTTTGCCAGGCGGCCTACGTCTCATCTCGTCTCGTTGGCGTGGCCTGCGAAAGCGCGGACGGGCGGCTGCCAGTTGCCCCCGTGCGGTGAGGCACTAGCAACGGCAACCCAGCGCCACCGATGACCTTCCCGACGCACAGCTCGGTCGAACGCTGGGGCCAACTGGTCGAGGAGGAGTGGTCTCAGCACTTCGGAACTTCAATCGACTGCCGCACCTCCCCACACCTTTGCGACGTCTACAGCAACCGCGCCCAGCAAGCCGGTCAACTCGTGATCGGCTACGAGGATATCAGCTTCCTCCTCTTACACGCAGCAGGAGTGTCAAACGCGCGGCTGACCATGGCTCTGCGGCGCCACAACATGGCCTACCCGACCAACGCAGCTCAACTCGCACATATGACGGGTCAATTGCGGCGCTCTGGGCGCACGATCGAGGGGTCGCCCGGCAAACCCGCCTCGGCGGCTCACTCAGCCCAACAGCAGATCTTCCTCGCGGGTGCGCCCGCGCAAGACCAGGCTCAGACTGTAGACTGCCCACGACACTGCAGCCGGATCGAGTTGGGGCGGCCCGGGCCCATTAGCGCGCGGGGCGGCGCCGGGCCTTGCGCCAGCACCGCCAGCGCAGGACGCATCCCCGGCAGTTGCCATCGAGTCAGGCACCGACACCGACACCGCGAGCTCATTCGACGAAGGGGGGGGAGACGCCCGCCGACGACCCCGAGCTACGCGATGTCCCCGTGGAACATCGCGGCTCGCACACGTTCGGGGCTCACGAGCGCGGCAAGGCACGACGTCGACGCTTCGACGACCGCGAGCCCGCGCGCCGCGTCCGGAGGGGGTCACTTAGAAGGAGGGCAAGGGCTTCGGCGCGGGGCGCGGGCCACCGAGCCTTCCTGACCGACATGCCCGGAAATGGCCGTCAGGATACATTCGCAAGCTTCGGGGGGGACAAGGACAAGGGGGCAGGGGGGCCCAGGGCCAGCGGCGCGGGCTCGGGCCGTCAGGGAAACCCCATGGGCCTCGACGGGGCGCGCGCGAGTGCGACTCAGGAGACCACCTCGCGCGCGACTGCCCCCGGCGCCGCAACCAAGGGCGCGCGCGCTTCCTCCGCGCCTGCGCCCCATCACCACCAGCGCCCACATCGCCGTCAAACCAGGGGCAGCAAGTTCCACCGAGCCCTGCTGAGCAGCAGCCCCTGACGAACGCGCGCGCGGCCTGGGCGATCAGGGACTCGGCCAGCCAAAGGAAATCGACGCCTGCAGGCTCCGGCGCGAGCGTTTCCACGCGCGGCGCTGACCTCAGGAACGGCGGGCGGCCAGCGCCGACATCAGCAGCGCCGCGGCGAGCTGCAACGGCTACAACGACAAGTCCGTCGCTCGACAGTCCTCGGCGACAAGTAGGCCACGGTCGGCGGTCGCGCTGGGCGGCTCCAGCACCTTCATCGACATCGACAAACCCCACGACACCGTTCCACGACGACTGCGACAGGACATGGTTCATCTCATAGGCCGCGCGCAAGCCTCTGCTCAGCCGCCGGGGCCCGCAGCTACGTTTCAGACCCGCGCGGCAGCAGCGGGGGGGCCAGCACCAGCCGCGCCGACAGCTCCAGCAGCACCACCTGCACCACCACAGTGAACACGATCTGGCGGCGCATTCCCTCTGGGACAAGACCAGCGGCGCGACTGGCTGGGCGGCCTCCGCGCACGGGACGCAGCTCCCACGCGACCAGCTGCCGACGTGCAGCTGCCGAGCTGGGCCTACACGCCGTCAGTGGCCTCGCTCGGCATCAGCACGCCATGCGGAGAGATCTCCACATGGCTACAGGAATCGGTACCTCCACCCACGCCACCGCCAGTGCAGCGCTGGACACTCCCTTTGGATTGGCCCTGTTGAACACAGACAGGCCAGTGGGCGTGAGCCAACCATCGGGGAGAGTGGCCACGTAGTTTGCCTGCCGCGTGACATGGATGTCGGGCGGCAATCGGTCCGAGCACAACGCGCAATCCATTCTCGACGACGCCCGACGACGACGCCTCGACGAGCTCCACCGCGCACAGCTGGCACTGGAGCTACGACGACAGCGGGCAGACCAGCGGCGCCAAGCCGCGCGCAGTCGGGCAGGGGCGCCGACCAACCCTCCCCCGGCGCCGGCTGCAGCGCCAGTTACGCTTCCCACAGCTGCCGTTTTCAACGGCGACGATAGGGAGTGCCCCACGCGTTTCGAGGCCATCGTCCACGGCGAGAGGGTTGCGCAACAGTAGCGCCGACGCGTCTTGCACCGCGCACGCCGCCTGCAAGTTTTGCAGAACGCCGACGCCGGATTGGCCCACTGCTCGGCGCGCCGCGGACCAGCGCCGATTCCCGCATCATTGGCGCAGATCGCTCCGCAAAGGGCCTTGGGTTCGCACCCCCGCGGTGGCCGATTTCGCGCTGCGCGCGCTCGAGATCGCAGGGCTTGCTGCCGCGCTGCCTCGCCGGCACATCACTTTGAGTGGGCCAGTTAGGATTCGTCGTCGACGCCAGCGGCTAGACAAACCTGCGGGGCATGCGATTCACCCAGAACTTGGCCCAGCGAGCCACGCAGGCGAAGCTCCAACCCTCGGAGGAGCGGTCGCCCGCTCCACTCGCATGTGACAGAAGAGGGCAACGGGTCACAAGTGGCGAACTGAGACATCAGTTGCACATTGCCACAACACCACGCGATGGCGGGACCACTGCACAGCATGCGCGCTCCGGCCGCGGAGGGCGCCGGCGATATTATCCTTGCTTCGTTAGGTATGCAATCCACGCGCTCTAACAAAGGGGCGGTAGAGGCCATAAACCGCATGCGTCTCGCTATTCCCAGACCAGGTGGCCACGAGATCACCTGGGGCCCGGGCGCGATACACTTCGACCTCGAGTCCGCTCCGAGCGGGCACTTCTGCATCTCAGCCGACGACTTTAGGGAGCTCCAGCCGCGCTCCAGGGGCCCGCCGCCAAAGCGGTTGACGCTGCTTGCGGCAGGCAACTACAACCAGAATCACCGCGACGCCGATGGATTAGAGAATTCAAGAAGCTAACGGTCCAACTTCGCAGTCCGAATGCGAGAGCCCGCGCGCGAAGCACCGACAGCTCCGCCTGCCACGACCTGCGGTCGGGAATTGGCACCCGCCTGCAAAGCAGCAGTAGCACCACCGGGCACACAAGTGCGTATTGTCCCACGCCCAGGTCTCGCGTTCACTGGCATCGACATCTCCGGCGGCGCGGTGGGCCCTGACTACGGCGGGGATATAGAGGTCATCGTGCGCAACGCCCCCCCGCGGACCCGCGCGGTTGAGCAGGGCCACTGCGTCGCCCAGCCCATCCTGGAACGATGCAACGACGTCGCCGAGATCGCGGTCGCCACCGGGCCACCAACATCGCGTAGGGGATCAGGTAGTGTCGGACACATTGGCATGATTTACCGCAGCCACGACACCATCCCGAGCGACGTGGCCATCCCAATTTCCGAGGGTCAGAAGGGCAACTATGTTGCCGGCTGCCCTGAGGTGCCGATCCACCATGGAATCGGCGGGCCAGCCCACATGGCTGGCCCTGCCGACCTGCCCCCGCAGAGGAGGGCAGCAGCACGTGTGACACGAACGTGGACGAGTTGCACCGCATCCTTCACTCGCTACCCTGTTAGTGCGCTCGCGTCAAGGACGCGGGCACCAGGATCGTGATTTTTAACATGCACGGCCCCCGCCGCGAAGCAGATGACCGACACGCAGGTACTCCGCTCCAGCATCCACAGGGCATGTCGGAATCTAGGACTACGGGCAGAGCACAGCAGGATGTCTTTCACGATGCTCACAGGAGCTCCTGCACCCAACCAGCTGCGCGAGTGCAGCATCAAGCTGGAGGAGCACATCGACAACTGGACTACCGCGAGTCGGCGGCTGTGCCTAGCCCTGGTGCGCCGCGAAGCGTTACGTCTTGCGCCTTACTGCATTCGCACTTCAACGAACAGCGGCGCGCCGGGGAAAGCACGTCTTCGACGAGGCACGGCAGCAGCTTCATCACCAGACTCGAACACGACTTTCTGTCTTATGGCAACTGGCAAGCCTGACACCCCTCACCCCCGCGGCACGCGAAAGACGCCTGGCAACTGCGCAAGCAGCGCCTACCTTACGGCAAAGCGCATACGTCAGAAGAAGAAGATAAAGGAAGGCCATGTGCTCGTAGCCTGGCCCAGACCGCACGGGCCTCTCACCCCATGGTACACCTTCTTGGCGGACCTACCATTGGCGAGCCGGGCCACGCCGACGAGCGCGACGAGAACGAACCCCACGGCAACCTCACTTCAGATTTTCCTACATGGTGGCAATCAGGATCGTCGGCCCCGGCGCCAAAACGCCACCTGACGACTTCTCAAACAACGTCACAGCACACCGAGTTCGAGACCATTCACCACCTGTTCACCTACCTCACTACACTCGACTACGGCGTCAACATCACCGAGACTTGTGGCGGGGGGGCTCGGACTAGCCAACTTGCTGTCCGACGCCACCTCGGAGCTGGTGACAACTTCGACTTTGTCACCGGCTTTGGCCCCAACGGCGAAGGCCACCAACATGCAGCGGAGAAGTACACGCGGCAGCACCGACCTAGTGGCCATCATGGCCCCCGCGTGCTGGCCATTCGGTCGTTGGGCGACGTGCAACGACAAGTTCAATTATGATGCGCGGTTGCTGTCCGACCAGGACGCGGCCACGGACAGTTCTGCGGCTACGCTGCACGAGTGCAGTTGGAGTTGGACAGTTGTTGTCAGCGAACAGCCCGACCCGCCACGGCTGTGTCACGAACCGCCGTGGCCAGACGGGCTTGTAGAATTTGGTATGGACAGGATCGTCTTCGACCAACATGTGAACGGATTCCGCGGTCGGCGTGGTGGCATCTGGAGGAAAACCACCAGTTTTGACAAAAGCACCCCGGAGATCAACGAGCAGCTCGGCAACCTCAAGCGCACGAACAGACATCAGCCCAACCGCGTCGAGGGCCACAACAGCTTCGACGCGCCAATCTGGCCCTGGAAGTTGGCCGAACGACCTGCGCGAGCTATCGCGATTCTACATCGCCGCCGGGCGCTCGCATCGAATTCTATTCATGAGGGCGGCGTCGCAGAGGCAGCCTGTCCAGCAGCGGCGTCCGGAGCCACAGAAGATCAGATCCGTAGTGAGATGGCCGCCGAACGCGCGCGCTACACGCGCAATGCGTGCAAGCGCAACATACGAGTGGACTCGGCCATGTACTCCATGGGTCCAACCGCGCGGCCATGTCGACGCAGTTCTTCCATCCGCTGGGAGTGCCCAGGCTGCCGCGAGGACATTGACCGCGACCGCCCTGCGCGCGCACAGACGAGTTAAGCAAATTCAGCATCGCGGACCCTGCTACTAGGCCGCGACCACGCACCAGCCAACACCCGCGAGCACCAGCACGACCTGGAGGACCACATCACTACAGCGACCAGCAGGCGCAGCAATCTGGATGAGCCGACTTGGGAGCAGCTGACGAAGCCGCTCTACCAGCACCACCCTCAGGCACACTAGGTGCCAGCTCGTCCTCGAGTGCTGGGGCTCAGAGTTAGCGGTTCGTGCGACTGCGTTGCTGGACCGCAGAGTTCTGGTTCGGGCCAGTGCGTCGCCCGACCGGGACAACGAGCCAGCCCAGCTACAGGGAACGTGCCAAGACGAGCAGCGCGACTAGCCACCGACGCATCGGTTGGCAATCCGACTTCCTCTGACTGGACTCGCTTCGACGTCATCGCGCGATTGCGCGTGCTACGCGGGGGTTCGCGGGAGACACGCATGCGAGAGCTGCGCAAATTGCACCTCTGGAAGTGGCGCGCCACTTAAGAAAAAAGTGTTCGGGCACTACGCGCAGCCAACATTCCCCAGGACATCGCCGACGCCATACCCACAGTGGTCAATAGCTGTAGGGAATGCCGCAAGGGGGAACCACCAGCACACTAAACGATCCTTACACTCCAACTCTCGAGACGACGCAACCAGCGCGTCGATAATGACATCCTTCATGACAAGGATCGCACGATCACACCTCTGATCTGCTGCGCCTCACGCTGGCACAACGGCCAGGAGATCGACTCCAAACACGACTCGACGCTGCTTGCAGCCATCGGCCGTTCAGGGATCCAAATCTTCGGCGCGAGGGAGACGCTTGTCGCGGGCGGGGAGGGCAGCGCGACGCGACCTCTACCTGCTTCGCGGAATAGATTGAAAGGCGGGGGGCCCAGGTGGATATCCGTGCACCGCGACAGCACGCTCGTTTCATCGAACGACGTTGGGCTATACTACGACATGCATTTCGCACCACAGAGTGGCAGTTAGAACGCGCGGGAATCCCAGCCAACTTCGACTCCATATTTGCACACGCCACATTTGCAGGCAACAGGCCTCACCCACGTTGGCGGCGTCACACCATGCAACATCGTCTTCGAGGGGCAGCCGGCTGTGCTGCCACCGCTGGAAGCAGACGGTTCGGGTGAGGTATTTGGCGAATATGCGTTGGCGCCGATCCCCCCGCCGGTGGAGAAGTGCAGCCCAGCCGACTGCAGTGGCGGATCAGAGGAATCGCGCTGCGACGCATACTTGACGCTGCGCCCATCTCCCGCGTCAACCGCGCCCTCTGGACACGCGCCACCGAGTCCGGAGAGGGCCGCTTCAACGTTGGCGAGCACAGGACGCATCTGGCTAGGCGGGCCCCGGGACCGCCATGTCTGTCGATCCGACTCGAGGCGAGGTAAGGGTCAAGTACCGCCGAGCCAACATGATCGGCAGATTACAGGACGCCCGGCCTTCCGTCGGTGCCGACTTCGACGACGCGGGCAACAATTTGGCCAGAGCTGGCCAGGCCCGAGGCCGAGCGCAGCTTTTCATGGAGCACATCATACCGGGCTCCGGCACCAGGATCTTCGGCTACTGGGTGGACGCAAGGCGCGTGCAGATAGACATCCTCCAAGCTCTACGCCACGCATCCCGCCGATTCGTTCAGCTGCCAGTCACTCGTGCCGCGCGTCTTCTGCGCGACCAGAAGTCGGCTGGAGACTGGCCGGGCTGCGCCCGCAGCCGAGTCATTTGGTGGCCCCCTTCAGAGTATAGGTGGCGCTCAGCAGATTCAGTTGGACGGCGCCAAGTTCGACGCCCACACGCTCATCGGCGAACAGTGGAAGGACAATTCGCACCATCCAGTTTACCTTGGGCGGCGAGACGCTTATGGCAGCAGGCGCCGGCAAGGATCCAGATGGGGTGTTCGATGACTGTGCTATCGACACCCATGAGGACGCTGTCAGCACCAATGAGAAACGATTTCCATCAGCACTGTCGGCCGGCAGCGACTTCTCCTAAGGAGACGGGCAGCGACTTACCCGGCCAGCCACGTCTTGCAGGCGACGTTGGCCCAGCATCCCGAGACACAGCAACATCGCCAAGGCATCTACGCGCAGAGCCGCGACTACCTGCTCGGCGCCGCCTCCGGACGACTACGCCGCGCGAGAGGAAGAGGACGAACGTGGAAGACACGCGGAGTTGCACCTCGACCCAGGGTCGCACGAAGCTTTCCTGAGCTTCATCGAGGAAGCATCCAACAATTGCGTTGCTGACGATTCCTGAACAGCCGTGCTTAACGCGCACGCCGCCGTCAAGACCGCGGTTATCAAGCGCGACGCCGATCTCCTGGCCGAGGAAGCGGCGTCTTGGCTGCCCAAGGAGGTGTCCGCAGCCGTCCTCGAGAAGCTCACCATCTGAGTCGAGTGCACATGGGCTCCAGGCGCGTCTTCAAGCTGAAGCACTGGAAGGGCCCCGACGGAAAGACCGCGCGGATCACTCGGTGCCGCATGGCGCTCAGAGGCTACCTCGACACGGGTGCCGGCGCCCTGGAGACGTTCACGGGGACAGCCAAACGCGCCTCACAGCGCACGCTGTCTTCGGTGGCGGCGCGTCGCCCGGACCAGGTTTTACGCCGCCGTAGACGTCGGGAAAGCGTTCTTGCAGGGCATGACGCATCCCGCGCGCCGAGATTCAGGAACAGGGTGAAGCACCACGCGAGGTGAACTTCACCCCAACGCCTAGCAGCGCAGCCGTCCTCAGGCAGGCGCCCAGGCACGAGCTCTTCGACGAGAGGACCGAGTTTTCCGGCAGCCAAGCACGGGCTGCGAGGACGCACCTTGCGCCTGATTTATGACACTCGCCTGGGCCACGCGCGCACCAGAGCGCGCCGCCAAACCCGCCAGGCGGGGCCCGGAGCTCGAGGTTCAGCACGAGGCGCCCAGCAATTGCGTTGTCGATGATTCAAATATTGCGCTCATGCTGCCCAAGCACGTCGGCGATCTGAGGGCCGCTGGACGACAGAAACACGTCGGCGAGCGCGTCGGTCACATCGAGAGCCTCTTCGGCCACATGAAAGGGGACTACGACGACTTCACCAACTGCGGCGCCCACCAACTCCGCAGCGCCGACGGCGCCGCGACGCTCGACCAGACCGAGCACGTCGTCGCTCCGACACCGATCGGGCACTTCGACCCGGCCGAGGTAAAGGCCGACAAGCCCGCCGGAGGTCAACTGCCGGAGACCTCTTCGCCACCTTGCCGGGAGCAGCCGCCGACGCCCCGCTCGCCCAGCGCCGCGTCGCAGCGCGCGCTGGGGCGCTGCAGCGGGCCAAGGACAAGCTGCCTCTACGACGCGCTATGCAGCTCAGTTATGCGGTCCTCACCGCGCGGATGATCAAGGCGCGCGTCGCTGTTCCTGCCATGGAAAACGCCGGCCAGATCGCCGCGCACAGCGACGGGCCCATCGAGAGGGAGGAGGAGACGGGACGCGACGCGAGGGGCGCTGGTTACATCGGCAAGTGTCGCAGCAACAGCAAGGATGTCTGCCACTTGCTCGACGCCGTGAGCCGCTTGCACAAATTTGTGCGCATGTCTTCGTTCGGCCCCGAGCTGCTCGCAGCATGCCGCGCAGCTGGTGGGTTGCAGGCCCACCCCCTCGTGCCCCACGATGATCCAGGGCCTCAGCCGATAACATCAGGAAGCTGAGGGAAGAGGGGGGCCGCGCCATGCCGGCAGCCCTGGTCGTGGACGGGATGTCCGTCTTCGCGGCCATCGCCGCGGATCCAGCGCGCCCACACCCAGAGCACGGCGCGGCGGAACACCTGCGGTGGCTTCCCGACCAGCTCCGCGCCACGCAGATCACTGACATGCTCCGGTGCGATGTCCGCAGCATGGGGGCCGACCTTACGACGGAGGGCGGCATCGGCCGGGAGCTCATCTTGGACGGGGCGCACGGGAAGCTCAAGGACGACCGCGCCACAGTCGGACTGAGCGACGAGAGGCGCAAGAAGGCCGCGCCCAGCCCCCACCGCGGCGACCTCAGGACGGATGGGGGGAACGTTTCGCCGATGGGATGAACAGCCAGAAGTTCCACTGCGCGCACTCCGGCTGCAGAACGTAGCATCGGCGGTCGCGCGCCACGAACTGCGTTCGCAAATGCGTAACAGGGGGGGCGCAGGCAGCCGCATGTCGCGAACGACGTTCGCGCGAATGCGACGTAGCAGGACGCGCTAGAGAACGCCCGCGCAAGGCGAACGACGCTCGCAAATGCGAGTTAGTGAATCAAGCTATTCAGGGGCTGTCGCCGTGAACTGCGTTCGCGGGGCAGCAAATTTCCGGCGCGTCCACTCGCCTGCTCTCCTCGTTCCTCTTGCAACTTTTTATGCGGGGGGCCTGGCCAGTAGAAGGCCCTCGTTGAAACTTGCCTCCTGTCGCGGGATGCGTCAGCCTGCTTCGCTTTAGGAGCTCTGCCAGGAGTAGTTGTCGCCCCTTTCCTCGCGCGCCGTAAAGCATTTTTTTGCGGTTGGCACCTCGGGGGCCAAGGTGCCTTGATGCGACGCGAAGTCCGGCGACTCCCAGAGCGCGCCGACTTCCGGGCTTCCAATCCCGCTGCGACCTCATTGCACGAGGTTGCCTATTTCCCCTTTTCCCGCTGCGCCAGCTAGCGTGCCATCGTAACAGCGCGGCCTCCACGCGCAGTCAGCTCACCACACTGCACGCCCCTCTTGTGCGATGCTGACGCTATTGCATTGGAATTGCACGTCTGCGGATGAGTTGGGGCTGCGCGACACCAGCGAAGAGTTCCAACGCATAGCAGGCACGGGCGGGCGCGCCTCGCAAGAACTGGCGGCGACACGGTCCCGCTGCAAACTTCACGCTGCCACTAATTCTAAGTATGTGCCGAGCCGCCACCCCAACAGGTCTTGGAGGACCTTCCGCATGAAGCGCCTGATAAATACGCCAGCGGCCCCGCGGCAGTTGCGAGGGCGGGTTGCGCTGCACAGGCCCACGTCCGTCGATCTGCCCATTCCAATCACCCACTCGCCCCCTCGTCCGTCGGCCAGGGGAGAACGTCTCGAGAGTGTGGCCCCTGAGGAGCATCGTCGGTGCCAGCGGACTGTTGATGTCATGCGCCTGCGGCTGGAGAGAACGATGTCGCGGGCGCCTGCGCGCGCGAGCCTGCTGCGGGGGTTCGACCTGAACGCTTCGTTCGGATGGAGGCGGAAGGGGGGAGGTCAGGTCCCAGTGGTCTCTCACGCCCCTGGAAAGCATTGCAATGGTGAACAGCATTACGCGAGTGAGCGTGCCCTTGAGGCGATGGGGAAACTTGCGATCAGAATGGCTTCTACCGGTTCGGTCTCTGCGTCTCTGCGGTTCGGCCTCTGCGTCTTGCATCGACCTCATCGCGACATTCGTGTGGCAGGCCGAGCATGTGAGGAAGTGTTTGCCTTCACTGTGAGATCGAGCTTTCGGCTTCAGCTTGCGCGCGAGCAGGGATCTCGCGACCACGTGCCCCTGCGACTTCGGTTGGATTATGCGTTCGCTATGTCCCGTCCGAAGATCGAGAGCTCGCCCCGGGACTTCGACCGCCTCGCGCGGGCCCTTCGACATGGAAAAGGGGGCGGCTGACTTCGCTGCGGACATAGAGAGCGCCTTCGAGGACGGACTTGATTTCCACGAGCTGCGTTTGCACGCGCCCGCGCCAGACGAGGCCTGGGAGCGCTGGGCCACCGCAACTAGTGCGGGGCCTTCATGGGCAACAGTCCTGCTGCCATATTTTTTGTTCTCACTTCCAGAAGGCCGATCCACAGATGGCTGGGTCGGCTGCGCCAGGCTACGCGGGGCGACGTTCCTGCCACACCTCGGCCGCAGTCGCGCGACGAGTGGGTTTCACAGAGATTGGCGCCGCCTGTCCCGCCCGACGATCTAGAATATGCGATCTAGCCTAGCGAGGCCTCGTGCACGGCGCGGGCGCCCTTTCTTTCTTCAGCGGCCCGCTGACTTGTCTTGCCGCACTTGCGAGGGCGACGCATCTCGCGCGCGCGTTGCAACGTCGGCGCGCAACGCGCCACCCGCTCTCACGCGTGCTCATCGGTTTCTGCGCGACGAGCTGGATAGCAGCGGTTATGCGCAGAATGCTGGGGAAAGTAGCGCCTCGACCTCGTTCACGGGTCCTGGATCTCATCGGCACGCCCCCGACATCTTCAGTGACCGCCTCCCCCTCGAAGGTAAGGTTCAGTTCGACAATGTAGCGTCGAGCATCCAGACATCCGTGACCGGGGGGTCCAGGGCGAGCTGCGCGGGAGAATATTGGCTTGCCGACGCTGTTATTTCTCCCATTGAGGGGTTCTGGAACCAAAACAGAGCGCGGCGATTAATCCGAACCGTTTTTGGAGCTGTCGTCCACCAGGCTTGTCGTCTGGACTCGCGGTGTCGGTGCTCGCGACTGCCCAGGGACCTCGTCTGCGCAGGGTCTCGGTCGGTTTCGCTCGCAGAATATGGGGGGGGGGGGGGGGGGGGGGGCGACGCGCGCAAGAAGACGGAGGCGGCGAATGAGGACGGGGGCCCAGTGAGAGATGAGAATGACCAGCCCGTCCGCAAGCATAAGGCAGATTCGGATGAGGTTGTGCTCGGGCGCGCGGGCATCGCCCCTACCAGGTTTGAGCTGACTGTTCGAAGGCTCAGGATGCATCGCAGGTGGCTCATCTCCCCCAGCACCCATGCTCAGGAAGTTGGATCGGTGTTCGGACAGCTCCCCGTGGACCCTGGGCCCACCACCCCCCCGACGGTTGCCTCGCGGCCAGCGCCAACATGCACGCGAGACGTTTCGTCGCCGATGCAGCGAAGCTGTCGAAGGGGTCGAAGGAGGAGGAGGGGCTCTCACAGGACCTCTACGTGGGCACCGATAGCGACGAGAGGTTCAAGTTCAATGTCCGCGCGCTGTTCATGGACCAGGGGGTTCGGGATTTGTTTCTTCGGTTGGATCCTGGGGTACTTCGTGATGCTGTTCGCGCAGTGGCCATTGCTCCGCCTCCTCGAGTAGACGGCCCTGCTGGGCCAGCTGATTCGGGAGTTCCTGAAGGTGCTGCGGTTCCAGATCCTCCGGGGCCCATCTGGGCATGTGACCTCGCGGACTCTTCGGGTGCTGCGTGCAACTGCACGTTCGCCACGCGTTGGGCTCTGCTCGCGCATCAGCGCTTCCTTCCTATCGGCGGGATGTCGCAACTGTCGGTCGATTGTGCACAGCATGACGGTGACAAACGAATGCGTTTTTTTGTCGGCAGAGCTTCCGCACGCGGCGCATCGCACAGTAGCACACGGTAAATGCAGTTTCACACAATCGGCGCCCTCCAAGAGCCACCCCGCTCGCACGCGAGGTGATAGAGCCAGAGGAGCTAGTTTGCCCATTCTCGCCCATGACGGTTGCTGCCTTGAGGGGGAGGTGTGGGGGTGGGTGGGGGGGGGGCATGACGTCGCCTATATATGATCGAAGGCTAAGCCCTTCTGCGAATCGCGATCTGTCGCGCGCCCATCTCCGTGTCTGCAGTTCTCCACGACACCCGCACTGCTTTCCTGATGCCCCGCCTGCAAGCTGAGGACTCGGCGGCCGCCCTGGAAAGGGGCCGCTCGCATGGGCGAGGAGGTGGAGGAGGATCTCGACAAGGCCGCGCCCTGCCCCCCGCAGTCGTGGAGGACGCCAGGCTCGGCGAGGTGCTGGGCGAACGGCAGCCAGCCACCGCGGCCAAGGCAGCCCGGCGCAGGCGGAACAGCGGCCGCCCCTGCTCATCTCGGCCAGGAGGATTTCGAGACGGCAGTCGGCAAGGCGAACGGGCTGGGCGACCCGAGGACACGGTCGGCAAATTACCGTAGCACCCCGCAGATGCAGATAAGAGCGGGGGGGCGGTGGGGGGCGTCGGCAGTTCGCGAGACTCTGGAGAAGCCCGCCGCGGGCGCTAAAGTTTCACAAATTATACGACGAGCCCGCCGCAGGCGCCGATTTTTTGGCTCAACCAATGTGGGTAGGTCGCGGGTGGGTCGCGCGGTGGGTCGCGGGTGGATCGCGGGCGGGTCGTTGTTGGGTCGTGGGTGGGTCGCGGGTGCAAAGGGCAGAAAATCCACCCCAGAATGATCATCTCGGGAAGCGAATCCGTTTAGCAAACGCACGCAAGGAAGGGGCCGAACAGGGCAGGGCTGTTTAGTAAACGCCCAGGGCCGTTTAGTAAACGTCAATTGTCGGTCCAGGTTGTTTTTGTTCTCCCTTGAGGGTGGGTCGCGGGGTGGGCCGCGGGTGGGTTGCAGGGTCGGTCGCTGATGGGTCGCAGGTGGGTCGCAGAGGGGTCGCGGGGTGGGTCGCGGGTGGGTCGCGCGGTGGGTCGCGCGGTGGGTCGCGGGCGGGTCGCGGGTGGGCCGCGGGCGGGTCGCGGGGTGGGTCGCGGGGTGGGTCGCGGGGTGGGTCGCGGGTGGGTCGCGGGGTGGGTCGATCCTGGACGAAGGGTCGGATGTCGCGAAGGAGGCACACACGGCGGGCCGAGCATATGCTACCAGGGCAGCAGCGATGAGGGAGGCCTGGAAGCTGGACAATGCCGAACCCCTTCCTGAGGCGGCGATGGGGCCCGCCCGTGTCCAAGCGTTTCTGGTCGTCGCCGACGCGATCACGAAAACGGGGAAGAAGGTGGGAACACGGAACAAAAGTTCGTGGGAACAGCAGAAGGCGAAACTCGACCTGATCACCAACATGTCAGACATGAGTATGCCCATCAGAGGGTTTCGGATCAGCGCCTGCTACAAAGAAGGCGACGCGAAGATGATGCACGCCCTGGCCGATGTGGAGCTGACGCGCATTTTCACAGACTGCGTGGTCCAGCTAGCTCGGGGGAAAAGCGAAATCACGTGTCGCCCCGAGGTCGATCGTGGAGAGAATCTTGCAGCTGGCGATCGACGATTTCGAGGACAGCCTACCCTAGACAGGACGGAGGACGGCGTGACGGAGGACGGGTCTGGAAGGGGCCGGCTTGCGCAATCGGGGCAGCACTCGGGTCACACATTCGGGGCGACACTCGGGCCGCACACTCGGGGTGGCAACCCGTTCAGACCCGCTGCCACTGACAGTCGACGGCGTCCTGCGCAGCGGGAGCGGCATGAGCAGAATGCGATTGGGGATTCGCACTGGCCGATAGCCCGCAGAGCAGATTTTGGTGACGACGTGGCTTTTTGTGGCGCTGGAGTTGCCCTTTCTTCTACGTTGAAATTGGTTGAGGGCTCTACTGGAGCATTTTTGTTGTGACGACGTGGTTTCCGGGGGCGGTGGCGCCCTTTTTTACGTTGAATATGGTTGGGGGCTCTACCTTGCTCCACGCATCGTCGTCGGCTTATTGCTTGAATGTGGTTGAGGGTTCTACCCTGCCCCACACATCGGCGTCAATGTCGAGAGTGAATGTGGTTGACGGCTCTACTGAAGCAGTTGTTGGTGACGACGTGGCTTCTAGCGGCGCTGATGGCGCCCTTTCTTTTACGTTGGATGTGGTTGAGCGCTCTACCCTGCTCCACACACCAGCATCAGCTTCGAGTTCGAATGTGGCTACATCGACCGCAACTTCAGCGCCGAGGAGACGCACTGAGAGGTTGTGCGAAGTGGAGGCACCGTGCCGTGCTGCCCCATGCCCTGTCCCTCCGTCCTCCTCCTCCTCGTCCTCCTCATCCTCCTGTGCCGCTTCGCCAGTGCAGTTTCAAAGAGCTTGTCAGAATGGCCACGGGCGGGCCCTCCAGGTAGCGTGTTGTTTGGACCCCGGTCCGTTCTGACCTCTGGAGGCCGCCCTGGCCCTGCTTAGCTCTCACTGTAGTTTTCTTTGGTTGGGCGACAAATCAGTCGGGGCTCCCACCGTGAGGACCACAGCTCGTGGTATATTCTTGCGCACGGTAGGCCATGCAATCCAGAATTCGTTTTCGATTGTTGTCTAGTCGGAGTTCCGTTCGACTTGGCCCGTTACCGTTTCGCCGCCGCCCGCCGCTTCCTCCTCCTCCTCCTCCTCTCCTCCTCCCCTCTCCTCTTCCGCTATCGCCTCCCCTCTCCTCATCCTCTCCTCCTCCTCCTCCTCCTCCTCCTTCCTCCTCCTCCTCCTCCTCCTCCTCCTCCTCCTCCTCCTCCTCCCGTTTCCACTTGTTCCTATTCCTCTTTCTTTCCCCCCTGGCCCGGTCCCTCAGGGCCGCGCGCGTTCCCCCACCTCTCGTTGTCATCCTCCTCCCTCCCCTGTTTTTTGTCCTCTTTTCCACCCTCGTCCCCCGATCAAGCTCGCAGTTGAGCGCCTCACGAGCGCCTCAGGTTCCCTTGCGCCGAATTCGCGGCCCCGGCGCAGGTGGACCCTTTCCGCATCGCTGCGGCCGCCAGAGAGGTTCGAGTGCGCCGCGGGGCGAACAGGGGCTGGTCGGCCGCTTGTCTGCGGAGGGACGCGGCGCGGCGAAAAGCCTGTGCGCAGAGTGATCTGGATCCCCCCTTGAAGCAAATTCTAATTGACAAGAGATGCCACGCGGATGCGATGCAGTTGCGATCACTTGTCTGCGTCGCAGGTCACTTCGGCACATCTCCTTCATCGACTCGGCACAACCATGCACATGCGCAAGACCTGTAGACGGCATATCGTTTGGGCGTTGGCCTATAATGGGGAGGAGGAAGAGCACTTTGTATTGTTGTCACGACGCCGCCAAATGTCGAAGCTCCACAGCGAAGACACACGCAAACTTCGAATTGCACTACATCTTCCAAAAATGAGAGAATTAATGCCAGCTGGCAGGTTTTTGGTGTTAGAGGTCCGAAGCGCACACCCGCGACCGTGCGGCCTTTGCGCCCGTGCGACCCGTGCGCCCTACCAAAGCGCGCGCGCGCAAGGGACGTTGCGCCGCATGGTGAGCGTGTGGTGGCGTCGTCATCGAAGGGATCGTCAGTGCGCTGGGATGCCGTCTGAAAGGCCGGCGTCGGACCAACTGCCGATGGGCGAGTGTACCTTCGGTTGCGGTTCTCGAGAAAAACCCGGACGAGGAGTATCGGTGGGATCGTCGAGGGGGCGGGGTCCAAGTCGAAGGGCGGGCGTTGGATGAGGTGCGGCAGTGTCCCCAGCAGTGGGGCTTGGGAGGCCCAGGGCGGCACCTCTGCATCCGCACCGGGTTCGCAAGTGGGGGCGGTTGGGCCAGGCATCGCCGTATTTGGGACGAGGGCCACAGGGATAGGTGCAAGGTGTTACGTTGAGAGGGCGAGGAGGCAGATTGGATGGAACCGAAAATGGAAGCGCGTAGGATTGAAGCCGTAGGGGTTGTCGTAGTCGATGTCCAGGTTGGTGCTTACTGCGTTGTTGAGGTAGTGGGACAGTTTCCAGTGGCCGATCTTCTCTGCCGTCCGAATGGTTCTGAATGTGTAACGCTTCCCGTATCCCCACCAGTCCATCCAGACACGATGCTAGGTGGAGCTGCCCTGAACGGGGGAGTGTGGCATGATTTGGAGATGTCGTGGGCCTGTGTGTCCCAGAGGCCCTTTGGATGCTTCCTCGGGTCTCTTTGGGTGTCTCTTCAGGGCCTCTTATAGGCATCTTGGAGCGTCTAAGGGGCCTCTTGCCAGCTCTTGGGGGGCCCCTTGGAAAGTCGTGGGTGCCTTTGGGGAGCCTTTGGGGGCCTCTTGGGGGCCTCTTGGGCTTTCTTAAGGGCTTCTCGGGCAATCGTTGGGTCATTTGGGAGGCTATCGATCAAAGAAGAGAGGCCCCCCAACAGCTCTGCCCAGCCAGGAGGCTAGCAGAAGACAAACGGCAGGTTTGCGTCGTGTCGACCAGCGGCGACCCCAGCGCGGGCGTTCAAGGTTGAACGCCGCCGGCGACCCAGAATCGATCGATGTTGAACGATCGGACGTTGCGGCAGCGGCCGATCGTTCAAGGTTGAACGATCCCTGCGGTGTCAAAAACCAACGCTGGGGTCGGCACGACACGAACCTGCCGTACCCAAAATGAAAAAGTAATAATTTGTGCCTTCTCGCTCGAGGCCCCTCCCGTCCAGACCCAGTGGGAGGGGGGAGGGGGAGGAGTGAAGTTCCCAGTGAGAGCGCCGCAAGCTGTCTCACTCACTCCCGCCCGCTTTCCCACTGCATGGGTAGCACCCGAGTCTTCCCCCCCCCCGCCGTTCCTGGCAAAGTGAACCTTGCATGTTTTGTTGAGAGTGGTCTTGCAGACAGCCTTGTCAAGAACCAGTGCACAGTGATCGCGTGGCGCCCGATCATGATCCAGATGTTGGTGCATAGCGTACTTTGTATGATTGGTTTGTTGGGGGTGTTGGCACTGGCCACAGCAGGCAGCATGCTGGCGCCTTCGCCGTCCGCTTCAAAAACCCATGCAAGTGACAGTGGGGCATACGCGCATGATCCAGATGTTGGTGCAAATGCCGTTGGTAATTGTTTGGTGTAAAGGGGTGTACGGGCCCCATGACGGCCCACAGAGATTTCTTTTCACGGTATCGCCACATGTTCATTGCCCGCGTATTGGAGGGCATGAGTGGGTTTGAGCGTTTCCCCTTCCAATCGCCTTCTTGCCGTTCGGGGTGGTCGATTACTGCTCTTAATGTATACACCTTCCCCCACCCGACACGCGACAAACCTCGGCCCATGCCGACCCCCCCCACCATCCCGTTCAAAAAAGAATGTTGAACCCAATAAGGAGGACCAGTCTGCCGCCTTCAACGTCTTTTGAAGTACCATACTCTTCGTGTCGGAACACGGACGCGGAGAAGGCGAGAAGAGGAATGAACATGAGATGTGAGATAGGGTCGTCCGAAGCGTGCACTTGTCGTCATTACAGTTTCCAAACAATCAAACACCCGAACAAACAGCGGCACGTAAAAAACGCATTTGCATATAAAGATATGGGGCTTGCATCTTTCTCATAATACTTGGATCATCTGGCGCCAAGTCACAAGACAACTCGCCGTGGGCCCCATCGCCAGCCCAAACGGCGAGCATAAATCGGGCGTGGCCCCGCACCCATTCGAATGCCCACATTTCCTCCCCATCCTGCTCCCCATCCTGATCGTCGTCGTCGTCCTCATTTCGACGGAGCGCGCCGAGATGCACACGACTTTCCAGACCCACCTTTGGGCGCGGGGGCCAAGTGCATGCGACGTCTGGAGAAATAGTACGACGAATTGAATGGCGAAGACAAAGCCATACCATACCTCCAGGCCCCCCACAGAAGAGGGGCGATGGTGTACCGACAAAAGAATCCCCGCATTTTCTCCACTTGTCCCAAGCCCACACTGCAAAATTCAAGGTGGTAAACGTTATGACGAAGAAGGGAAGCGGATTCGGTATCCAAACAACGGCTTCTGTATCCAAACAGGGGTTTCCGTATCTATCCACATTAGTTTCTGTATCCACCCCCACCGATTTCTTTATTCATGTTCATCGGTTTCGAATCCATTTACACCAGCTTCTTTATTGACCTACGCCGGTTTCCGTATCCATTGATATTGGCTCTCGTATCCAAAAGCGCCGCGAAACCGGAGATTAAGAACGTTGCGAAGCAAGAGTGGGACGCCCAGGGACGTTGGTTTTTTGGCGTTGAGGCCTCAGGGAAACGGTTCTCCGTGGATTTCCTGGCAGCTGGAATTCAGATTGTTTTGCATTTCCGGCGGCCTTGGGTATTGCTTTGGTTGGATTTCCGAGTTTTTAGGACAAAAAAAGTCTCAATATTGATGGGATGCTGGGCCAAAATTCGAGATCCATACACATAGAAAATAAACGAACATTTGGAGTTGCGAGTCCCGTAGATTTGCGGCAAAATCCCATCATACGCGAACCACGTTTGCAATGTATGCCAAAAAACAAGACTCGAGTGAGCCAGAACCTGAATTTGCTAATGCGTATCGTTTTTGGCGGTTTCATGTTCGTTAGATGTTTGCAGTGATTCCTTATTTTATGCTTCATTAGTTTAGGATGTTCCAGCCGGTTCGACCCAAGTGCTCGCACAGCAAATTGGTTATCGCACCGGGCTTTGTGAGAGG
>CAUYUJ010014270.1:415027-417527 GCA_963575745.1 Prorocentrum cordatum | reverse complement strand
GTAGTAGCAGTAGTGGCTGTAGCAGTAGTAGTAGTAGTAGTAGTAGTAGTAATAATAATAAGAGGAGCCATCGTAGTAGGATTCGTAGGACTAGTGGCAGCGGCAGTCGTATCATTAGCAGTAGCAAAGCAGTAGTAGTACTAGTTGTCGCCGTAGTGGTAGTAGTCGTAGTCGTAGTAGTAGTAGTAGTAGTAGTAGTAGTAGTAGTAGTAGTAGAGTAGTCGTAGTAGTAGTAGTAGTAGTAGTAGTAGTAGTAGTAGTAGTAGATGTGGTAGTAATCGTACTCGTAGTAGAAGTCGTAGTAGTAGCATTAGTACATAGTTGTAGCTGTAGTAGTCGTAGGGATGTCCGCAGTCGTAGTAGTTTTATTATTATTTGTAGTAGTAGTAGTAGAAGTAATAGTAGTAGTAGTAGTCGTAGTAGTAGTAGTAGTAGTAGTAGTAGTAGTAGTAGTAGTAGTAGTAGTACTGTGAATAGTAGTTGCACATGTAGTAGTAGTAGCAGTAGTCGCAGCAGTGGTAGTAGTAGTAGTAGTAGACGTGGTAGTAGTAGTAGTAGTAGTAGTAGTAGTCGTAGTAGTAGTAGTAGTCGTAGTCGTAGTCGTAGTAGTAGTAGTCGTAGTAGTCGTAGCAGTAGTAGTAGTCGTAGTAGTAGTAGTAGTAGTTTTAGTAGTGGTAGTAGTGGTAGTGGTACTCGTAAATGGAAGTGTCGTCGTGGTATTAGTAGTGGTAGTAGTAGTAGTAGTACTGATAGGCATAGTAATCCTAGTAGTAGTAGTAGTAGTACTAGTAGTAGTAGTAGTCGTGCCAAAAGTAGTCGTAGTAGTAGTTGTAGTAGTAGTCGTAGTAGTAGTAGTAGTAGTAGTAGTAGTAGTCGTCGTAGCAGTAGTAGTAGTAGAAGTAGTAGAAGTAGTAGTGGTAGTCGTAGGAGTAGAAGTAGAAGCAGAAGTAGTCTTAGGAGTAGTCGTGGTAGTAGTAGTAGTAGTAGTAGTAGTAGTCGTAGTCGTAGCAGTAGTAGTAGAAATAGTAGCAGTAGTAGTAGTAGTAGTAGTAGTAGTAGTAGTAGTGTTAGTTGTGGCAGTAGTAGTAGTAGTAGTAGTAGTAGTAGTCGTAGTAGTAATAGTAGTAATATTAGTAGTAGCAGTAGTAGTAGTCGTCGTAGTAAGTGGTAGTAGTAGTAGTAGTCGTAGTACTAGTGGTAGGCGTATAAGTAGTAGTAGTAGTAGTAGTCGTAGTAGTAGTAGTAGTAGTAGTAGTATTAGTAGTAGTAGTAGTAGTAGTCGTAGTAGTAGTGGTAGTAGTGGTAGTAGTAGTAGTAGTAGTAGTAGTAGTAGCAGTATGAGTAGCAGTCGTTGAAGTAGTACTAGTAGTAGAAGTAGTAGTAGTAGTAGTAGCAGTAGTAGTAGTAGTGGTAGTAGTAGTAGTAGTAGTTGTTGTAATAGTAGTAGTAGTAGTAGTAGTAGTAGTAGCTGTGGTAGTAGTAGTAGTAGTAGTAGTAGTAATAGTGGTAGAAGTAACAGTTAGTAGTAGTAGTAGTAGTAGTATAGTAGTAGTGTAGTAGTAGTAGTAGTAGTATTGTAGTAGTAGTAGTCGTATTCGCAAGTATCAGTATAGTAGCGGTAGTAGTGGGCGTAGTAGTAGTAGTAGTAGTAGTAGAAATAGTAGTAGTAGTACTAGCCGTAGTAAGTAGTAGTAGTAGTAGCAGTAGTAGTAGTAGTAGTAGTAGTAGTAGTAGTGATAATAGTAGTAGTAGTAGTATTAGTCGTAGTAGTACCAGTAGTAGTAGTAGTAGTAGTAGTAGTTGTAGTAGTAGTAGTAGTCGTAGTCGTAGTAGTAGTAGCAGTCGTAGTGGTAGTAGTAGTTGTGGCAGTAGTGGTAGTACTAGTAGTCGGAGTAGTAGTAGTACCAGTAGTAGTAGTAGCAGAAGTAGTAGGAGTATTATTAGTAGTAGCAGTGGTAGTAGTAGTAGTAGTAGTAGTAGTAGTAGTAGCAGTAATAGTAGTAGTAGTATTAGTAGTAGTAGTAGTCGTAGTCGTGGTCGCCATAGTAGAGTCACAGCATTCGTAGTCGTAGCCGTAGTTGTAGTAGTAGCCGTAGTAGTTTTAGTCGTCGTCGTCGTCGTAATAGTAGTAGTAGTAGTAGTTGTAGTAGCAGTTGTAGTTGTAGCGGTAGTAGTAGTAGTATAATTGCTAGTAGTAGTAAAAGTCGTAGTAGTAGCACTAGTGGTAGTAGTAATAGTAAAAGTAGTTTTACTAGTAGCAGTAGTAGTAGTAGCAGTAGTAGTGGTAGTAGTGGTACTACTAGTAGTAGTAGTAGTAGTAGTAGTAGTAGTAGTAGTAGTAGTAGTAGTAGTGTTAGTTGTAGTAGTACTAATAGTAGTCTTATTAGTATTAGCAGTAGTGGCAGTAGCAGTCGTAGTAGTAGTAGTAGTAGTAGTAGTAGTAGGGGTCGTAGTCGTAGTATTAGTATCAGTACTGGTGGTAGTCGTAGGAGCAGGAGTA
>CAUYUJ010014270.1:402527-407527 GCA_963575745.1 Prorocentrum cordatum | reverse complement strand
GAGAGAGAGAGAGAGAGAGAGAGAGTAAGACGGAGAGCGCGAGGAGGAGCGGAAGTAGGAGGAGGATGATGATACCGAGGACGAACGGGACGAGATTGTCCAAGAGGAGGGGGATGGAGTGGTGGAGGAGGATGTCAAGGAAGAAGGGAGAGGGGGAGATGGCAGGGAAGGTGATTCAGAGAAGTGAGGACGCGCAGCTCATTGGAATGCCTGGGCATACGAATTTCAACCAATTCTAGATTGTAGCTTTCGCGCGCATCCCCCCCTGGGCACGAATGAGGGGGGGGGGCAACGTCAGAGCCGTCTCGCGAGCAGCAAGTTCGGGGCTGCAGTGCCTCTGATGCGACCTGGTGGCCCCGAGGGCACGAGAGGACTGCGACAAGGAGCTCGCCTACGCCGACCAGAAGAAGGCGGACCGCGTCGCGGAGATCGAGAAGCTCACCACGGCCATCGACTCGATGTCCGCGCGCTCCGCGCAGCTCAAGGAGGAGGTCGCGGCCCTGGAGAAGGAGCTAGCCGACATCGCCGCCTCGCAGGCGGAGATGGACAAGATCCGCGCCGCGGAGAACGAGCAGTACCTCTCGAACAAGGCGTCCTGCTCTTCCTCCCTCCCTGGACACAATCGGGACGAAGCCAACACGGCACGCAAGCACACTGGCGACGCCGTGTCCTTCCTCCTTCTTCCTCTCTCCTCTCTCTCCTCCCAGCTGGCATGCTGGCACGTCGCCCAGCCGAGGCCGACATGGAGCAGGGCATCAAGGGCGTCCGCCTGGCCCTGAAGGTGCTGACGGAATATTATGCGAAGGACGACAAGGCGCACTCCGCGGCGGAGGGAGCCGGCGGAGGCGTCCTCGGAAGGGCTCCAAAAGCCCGAGTCTCTGACGTGCTTCTGCTTCGGATTACCCCCGCCGGGGCACTTCTGCACGTGTCTTCGAGGTTGTGTGCCTGCTGCGTCTGTCTCGGCAGAACGAGCGGAATAGCAGGAGGACAAGGAGGAGTCAGCTGAGGAGGGGGATCTATGTGAGGGGGGGGAGCCATCCTTGCCATACGCAGGCGGTGCAGCATACTCTTGATTTTTGTGCTGCTCCCAACTGTCTTGCATGTCTTGGTTCTCGCCGATGCGCGCTTCTGCAGTACCAGGGCCTGACCTTTTTTATAACGCTCCATACTGTTGCATTTAAGTTTGCCCAGTGTCAAAACAGCGGAGGAGGACGAGGAGGGATGTGGGCGGATGGAGGCCCTTTGCTGGGCTGATGTTCCCCTCTCCCCTCCTCCTGGCTTCTTCCTTCGCAGCCCCCTCCTCGTCCCTGCTCCGCTCTATCTTTGAGGAGGTGTCGAACCAGTCGCGGACGCGCGAATCATTGCGCACCCCAAGGATGTCATGCCTGCACACAGGGCCTCCCCCCAGAAGAGGAACCTCCAAACGGCATGTACGCTCGAGGGTTGCCCCCCCCCCCCCCCCCCCCTCTCCTGGTGCATATGTGATCGGGCCCCACCCCCACGCTGGATGGGCACGCCCGTGAGCCTTGCGCAGGCCTCGCGGCTCGGATCGCTCCCCCCACCCCGTGGCCGTGGCTCTGTGGGCGTGGCGTGGCGGAGGGTGCCTGTGCTCTCCCGCGCCCCTCCCCCGTGGCTATGGGGTGGTTCATCGTCGTCGTCCTTATCGTCGCCGTCGTCGTCGTCGTGGTCGTCGTCGTCTTCCGTCGGCGTCGGCGTCGGCGTCTGCATCGTCGTCGTCGCCGTCGTCGTCGTCATCGTCTTCGTTGCCTGCATCGTCGTCGTCTTCTGGCGGGGTCTGTGTCGCCGTCGCCGTCGCCGTCGTCGTCGTCGTCGTCGTCGTCGTCGTCGTCCCCACCCCGTCCCGTCTGGGGGGGGGCGGGCTGTGGAACCCTGGGGCCCATCCAAATTAGGGGTGTGGCTGTGAACCTTCGACCCGGGATCACATATACATCCCAAGTTTCGTTTTGACAGGGAGGTGTTGCCGGGACCCACAAATAATGTCAGTAAGTCTACTAAGAATTCAATGTGTTTCTTTGCAGCGTTCCTCCTATTCGGGATGCTACCATTGCTAGGCCATCCCCAAGGCATTATCGGTTTGCTGGAGGTGGTCGAGTCGGATTTCCAGAAGGGTCTCTCCGACATGACAGGCGCCGAGGAAAGCGCCAAGGCGGAGTACGACCAGATCACCAAGGATAACGAGATCGCCACCACGACCAAGTCCCAGGATGTGAAGTACAAGACCAAGGATCTGCGAGCATCCAGCGGACAGATCGAAGCGACACGCAGTATTACATCAATTTTGTTGGGGGGCTTTGGTCTTGTCTCTCCCTCCACTCTGGGCAACCCCATTCCTCTCCTCCGTTCCCTCGACCTCCCGCCCAATCGTCACCCCTCTGTGCCCTCTTTTCCTTGAATCACGACGCTCATGCTTTTTCTGACCCTTCCCTCACCCAGCAGCTGCAAAGCGCTAGTTTTATAAATGCTGCGTTAACACACAATAGAGATACATATGTGTAGTTAAACATAACTGAAACATGTTTAGTATTATTTAGACGTATTTAAACGCATTTCTCCATATTTAATAACATATTTACGCATTTGCAGAACGTGCAAGCGCATATTGCAGATGCCACTACCCATAGTCTCACGTCACGTTTGTTGGAGGGCGTTGTGTGCCCCCGCCATGCCCTTTAGAAGAAGACGTTGATGGATCTCTGACATTGCCCCCCGAGGTCCTTGGGTGTCCGTCGCTGCCACGGCCGCTGTCGTTGCCCATGCCCAACGTCCCACGTCCTCCCCCCCTCCTCCGCCTCCTCCTGCTCCACCAGGCCGTCGCTTCCGCAGCCGCTTTGGCTCGAGGTTGATCTTCCCTATAGGGAATATCCTCCTGCAAGGCAGTGTCTTTCTGCATGGCGAAGCGGGCCCCCAGACCATCTACTTCGCATTTCGACGCGGGCGCACTTGCAGTTGCATGGGGGCCGCTAGCCAACATGAAGAAGCCAGGGTTTGAATGGGACTGTTCGGACTACGAGAAGCTGAGCCGCTCAGCAACCCCATCGGTGGAGTCGTTGGCAAAGTTTGCGCCTGCTCTGACGCACCTCCTGGACCTGGCGCCGGCTGGCATTCCTGAAATGAGCGCGCCTCGGATCGCGCTGGCGACACTGCATGCTGAGTGCAAGACTTTCGGGCCCCTGGCCGACGTGTGCATGTTCAAGGTGACCACGGAAGCCGCCGACCACTGGCGCATTTTGTGCAGGCACGTGTACGACCAGAACAAGAGCGGCAAGCTTGACGATATCCACAATGCCCCCGCGCGAGCGTTGACGGACAAGATCAGGCTCCCAAGTTGCTCGCCTACGGCTTCAGAGATGGCAGTTGGCCCCGCCGCTGTCGACGATGGCGCGGTCGGCGATCGCGACGGTTGTGAAGCAGAGCTGACCGTCCAGGAAGTGAAGGAACTGTTCGGCCACGCGGAGTCCGACTCGAGCGATTGCGCCATCGCAAAGGTCATCTGCCAGTGCGACGAGTGCAAGGCGAGACCCCAGCGTGCCAAGGCGAAGGGGAACATGGACGTGGATGCGTTGCCAACTGACGCCCCCATCCCGAACCCGAAGATGGGCGGCCAGAGGATTGATACTGTGGGTAAGAAGGTGATCGTGAAGAGGCCCGCTGCTGCCGCCGCAGGCGAAGGGAACGCGAGGAAGAAGCCTGCTTGCAGCCCCGCTGGGAACGACAAGATCACGCTCCCAGTGAAGATCGTGCAGAGGAACGGCGGCACCAAGCCGAAGGAGGCCTACATCCTCCACTCACCCGACGCTGGCCCCTTCAGGTACCTTGCTGGCCAGTCGTCCACCATGTGCGACAATTACCTGGAGAACATCAGCGAGCTTTGCAAGAAGACCGAGCGGGGCGACATCACCACCAAGAGTGGTGCGAAGGAGTGGTTACTGCGCTTCGTCTAGATGAGGAGAACTCGGGACGGTCGCCAGTCAGCCCCAGGAAGCTCGTCCCCGATCGGAGCACCCTGCCATCAAAAAAGAAATTGCCTGCCCCTCGGAGGCCCTCTAAATTGTTGTTTGCGCCGTCGAAGTGTCCACCCATGAGCGCCGCCAGCCCGCGGCGAACCAACCTTCGCAAACGCCGAATCTTATCCGCCTCCGCATCCTCCTCTTCCTCCTCTTCCTCCCCCTACTTCCCCTCCTCTCCTTCTCCCTCCTCATCCTCCTTCTCCTCCTCGGCATAGTCGTCCTCTTCCCCTCTCCTTATCCTTCGCCTTCTCGTCGGCATTGCGTTGGGCTCGCGCTGGCATCCACCGTTGCATTGCGTGCGTTGCACTCGATCGGCCACGAGACTGAATAGACATTGCAGTGCGTTGCGCTGCTGATAAGCCCTGAGTCTCTTGACTGTTGGCCCGCTCCGGTGGCGCCTCCAGGGAAACGCGCGCGGCGCCTGGTTGTATGCTTACGTGTTAGGCCTCGAGCGATCTAAGAAGCTTTCGGCCCTCCGTCGCTAGCAGTTTTGGCTCGAGCGGATCTCGTCAGCAAGCGCCTCGAACGCGCCAGTTTACGCCTGCGCTCAGAATGCCCGCCAAACCCAAGATCGAGGATGGCAAAACACAGCTCTCGTTGATGGGATGCCTGGTTCGGATGCCACCTCCAGCTCCGAGCTCTACGCTAGAACCCGCATCGACTGCTCGACACAAGAAGGCCACGACCGCAAAGAAGGCGGCGTCGCCAGCTTCGCCACCAACCCCGACAGCCGCCCCAGCGGCAGCGCCAACGCCGACTGAGGAACCCGCGCCAGGAGCGCCACCGTCTAGCCAACCCGAGGATGATTCAGCTCTTTCAGCGCTGCCGGCGGACAAGGCCAAGCACAACAAGTTGGACTGCAGGTTGAAGAAGGGCGCGAACTTGAAGGAGCGCTGGAAAGAGCTGAAAGCCACAGCCAGCTATGTGGAGCAGATGAAGTGGGTTGACGACGCCATCGCCTGCAAACCTGGC
>CAUYUJ010014270.1:385027-397527 GCA_963575745.1 Prorocentrum cordatum | reverse complement strand
CCATTGTCACCCCTACCACTATCACAGAGCCTGTGACGCCGCCAGCCCGTGGTGGCGGCTTCAGCCCCGCCACGGGCACACTCCTAACCAAAGCGGCCCAGAGCCCTTACCTCCACGACCTCATGACTGCCACGCCCAAAGGCAAGGGCGTCGCACCGCTCCCGATCCCCAAGGAGGAGCCTCTAGCCAAGCGCCACCGATCCTCCAGCGGGAAACGCGACGCCACGCCGCACGCAAGATCACACGGCGCCCCAGGCCGCAGCTCCTCTGCACCCCCGCACGGCACGGATGGAGCTGCCGAGCAGACGGCCGTCCAAGGACCAGGTGGGCATGACCCGCAACTTGGCATGGTGGCGGCTGAAGGCGGGGGCCACACGGAAGGGGACGTTGCCACAGCCGCCGAGGTACCAGGCGACGATGACGACGTCGAGATCCTCTCATCAGGGGACGAATTCAGCGTGGCATCTCGCGAACCGAACACCCTCGGCGAACGCTTCGCTACGGCCCCTAAAATGTCAGATGCCGCCACGACCCGCATCCAACACATGGAACAACAGCACGAGCTGCTTGCCAACACGGTGGATAACATGCAGGTCCAGCTTGCGGGCGTTCTCTCATCCCAGGCCACACTCACGGAGCACGTTTCAGGTTTGGAACGAGGGCTTGCCACCGTCGTCACCCAGCAACAGACGGCAACTACCGAAGCTGCTGCACTGCGTGGCGACATCCAGGCCCTCCTCGGGCACCTCACGGGGGGCACCATCCACCTGCCACAGGTGGCCACCCTCGAAACCAAAAAGGAGGAAGCTGCATCAGTTGCCGATCCCGTGGCTGTCTGCGGGTGGATTGACCAGCCAGGCCAGGTCACCCCAGGGACGGGGCCCCCAGGGGCTGACAAAGGCAAAGACAAGGGTCGGGCCACTCAGGAACCCTATTGAAGGTGCCTCAGAGAGCCTGCCTCAGCCCTCCGAGGAAGCGCCTTCAGAGGCATCTCTTCTCACTTCGCGCCGTATCTCTTTCTTGTTATATCATGTCAGTTTTGGCAGCAGCACGAGCAAGCTATCTGGTGTAGGGACACCTGTCATCTTGCTGTGGGTGTGTTTGTTGCAATGTACATGAGCATGCAGGGGTATCTAAGGATGCGTGCTGACATGCAGCTTTTGGCTCATCGCTCGCGCCGCCCGCCAGGCCTCGCCATCATGTGGCGCCTTGCCTGCAGCCTGGCCCTCCCCTCGCTCGCTGGAGCACACCCGTCTTCAGGCGGTGCGCCCCAGCATGGAGGTGAGGTTCTCCTGCGACACGCTGAACGTGGGACCCTTTTCTACCTCTACGATGACAGCATCTACAAGTACGATCACTGCACCATTTTGGACCCGATCGTGAACGGCACCGTTGCCGCGGGTCCGTGCGGCATTGGCCAGACACACAGTGGCGGCTTCAGCCCCGCTGTTGTGCCCCGCTATCGCCCTACGGGTCTCACCACTCCCCTGTGCGATAGGGGCGAACCTGACGAGGACCCTGCTTTCTGGCACCTGATGATGATCCGCGCCCGGCTCATACCGTGTGCTGCGGCGTGGGCACCAGGTGAGGACAACCAGGACATGTTCTGGGCATGGCTCGAGGACTGCGTCCCGTACATCCTGGCGACGCTCCATCTGCCACAGTACGATCACCTCTTTCAGGAGGAGTCTGAGGACACAACCGACGCCCTGCGTCAGCGCACCGCGGTCGACATGTGCGAGGACATCTGGCACAGAGCGGGCCCCGACAGGCAGCGCATCAACCGCAACCTCACTCGTATCCAGAGCAGCCGCGAGTATGCCACCCGCTACTTTGGCCTCCTTCTGGAATACCAGGGCGCTCGTGCCACTCTCGTCGGCCCTGAGGCTTTCACGGCACCTTTGCCGCCATACCTCTCACGGGCCCATGCTCTGCTGCCAAGAGGCCTCCCTCCACCCGACCAAGACGCCATGGCGTACCTCGCCGACGTGATCCTGCACCAACCGCCAGACATGCTGCCGCTCGTCGAGGCGGAGCTCGCCGCGGCGCCGATGGACGGCACCGATCAGGCCGCAGATGACCCTGTATCATGGCTGCTTCAGCACATCGCGGCCAGCGACATCGGCAACGCATCCATGGACTCGTTCCACGCGTCGGAAGATAGCCAGGACGGCATCGATACCCAGGATCGAGACGGCACGATAGCACCAGGCACTCGGCCCAGAGTGACCGCAACAGTGAACCCTACTTTGGGCACACCTCGGGGCAAAGCAGTCCGCCCCACACCTCAGCTCAGGCCGACCCCAGCGCTCGGCTCAACGACGCTGAAGGCGTCACTGCCGCTGACGTGCCAAGCCATTCCACTGCATCGCCAGCTCATGCCAGCCCGTGCAGTGGCGGCTTCAGCCCCGCTGCACCACTGGCTAGACCTGGACATCCCCAAACCGCAGGTGGCAGCACCACGCCCTTCACCTCCGTGCACCGTGACAGCGTGACTGACTCCAACTCCAGTGCCACTGACCACGGGCAGGCCGACATCGACAACGATCCCATCGATGATGAGTACCCAGATGCCAGCGGTCCCCACGAGCCCCAGCACAGCGCAGCGGCATCACGACATTGTGGCTGCCTCATCTGCCTCTTGGTGGCCACGTACGTCATCGCGATAGCAATGCCGTACAAGGACCAGATCGACGGGTACTTGCCGACACCGAGCCGAGACCCCAGCTACCGACAACGACGACGACGCCAAGCGACGGCACCAGGCCCATCGGTGTCCACCACACCCCGACGCAAAACGACATACAATGTCACGTCCACATTGAGGGCCACTCTCAAATGGACCAGCGTCAAACTCAGAGATAGCGTCTCGGGCGGAGCCACTGCAGTCGGGGTCGGCCTCGGGGGTGTCCTTAAATGGGCCAGCGGCAAGCTAGGGGCTATTGCCACGGGTGGAGTCGTGTGTGGTCTTCTACTCGTCGGTGCCAAACTTCTTGCCCAGGGAGCTGTCGGGCACGTTGGAGCCCGCATCTGTGCGCGGGCCCTGGACTCATCCACTGCCCAGTGGTGCCTCCGCTGTTGCCAGCCGAGCAGGAGGCCGAGGGGCGAGGTCACATACAAAATGCCGTGCACGCTCGCCGACGAACACGACGACCAGCATGTGCGCGCACTCCGACATCCGCTGCTACAGGAACACTACGCCGCAGCAGTTGCCGCCGCAGTCGCCGACGTCACCACCGCCACCACCGCCGCCATCGTCGAAGTCACCGCCGCCGTATCGCGAGCCTCGTCTGTCACACCAAGATCGACCAGCCCGACTCCACGAGACGGCTCCAAGAGCGGCGCAACATTCGGTAACCTACCGACTAACGAGGATGCCACAGCACACGGCAGCGACACCGAGGCAAGGGAAACGCGTGAGCGCACCCATGATAGCCCGTGGTCTATCTTCCGACACGCTGACGCTCGTGGTTCATCCCCCGACGCGGACACCCAACCACCACGACGGCGAGCACGCTATGCATCCCCCGACAGGCCCCAGGCGCCTTCAGGCCCTGGTATGCCTTACACTGCCCTCAAGCCACCGACACGCAACTTACGCAACACCATCCAGCGCGACCCAGCGGTCCCCGAACCGCCGAGGAGCATACTTAACGCCCTGTATCAAAACGGCTTTGCGCTAGGAAACAGTGGCGTGTCTACAGAGGACATCAAAGACGCTCTACGACTCCACGACCATCCTCGATTCACTCATGATCCAACACTCCAAGCGCTGGGGCCGTGGACGGACATCATGCAGAGGCCACCGAACCGCCTCACTTGGGTGCTGGAAGACTCGGGCGGGAACTCGGGCGAGACAATCTTCCCATACCTCACGTGGGACCTCCGCCAACCCATCACCACCACCGACGCGACCACTGTCTTCTGGCATGGGACCCGCGGCGACCTTGCGGCCCGTCTTGCCGCCAGTGGAGGGCACCTCTTGCCAGGCCCCCGCCGTGAAGCGAAGGGCCGAACTGGCACCAACGTTGGCCGCGCGTACGCGAGCGTGCACCCTTCGCTGGCCGCGTGGTACGCAATGCCGCCCCACCCGCCCTACAGTCTCGAAGACGACACCCTCGCGTGGGGACCCATCGCACTCTGGATGTGCGAGGCCACCCAACCACCGCGCGGGGAAAACAGGCACAACTACGTGAAAGGGGAGGCCCACGGAGCGCGCCTCATTTACCCTCGGGTCCTGAGCCTCCTCATCCGCATGGACTGGTGCGCCCCCACAGAAGCTGCTTCCAGGTGCCGTGCCCTTCCACACGCCTATGGCATGGGCGACTGCGCGCACGCCCTCCACATCGCTGGCTACGATCATCCAGATCTCCGTGAGGCGGCTGAAGCTCACGACCAGGAAGCTAGCACCAGGCGCAGACCAGCCATCGCGGCAGCATGGCCACCGCCGCAGGCGCTATACGCGCCAGAGGCAGCGCGAGCATGGGCCAAACAGCACTACGACACGGAAGCAGCCACCAGGGATGACCCTAACCAGCCCCGCCCACGCGTCTCGCTTCACATACTCCAGCTGGACCCGAAACCACTCATCGACCTGGTGTACACTGGCTTGCAAGCTGTCCCCGTGCGGGGGCACCCTGACGCACGCGGGTCGCGCCCCAGCGGCTCCAGCCCTGGGGCCGCGTCGGGCCCACCTCGCACGTACAAGTCAGGCACAGCCTTAGCGTACAGTCCAGACCGCTCATCGACGTCATCTGGAGTCGACGAACGCCGTACGCCTTCCCTCATCAGCGCGGCCGCCGCCCTCGCCCGAGGCCGTGCCCGTCCACGACGATCTGCCTCTCGCTCGTCACGACAGAGTGACGGGAACTCCACCTCAGACAACAGCGGCATCGAGACGTGGGAGCACATTGTGACGGAGGAGGAGCCGACTGCCTACCACGTCCTCGCCTACCACGTTCGTGATGTGCGGTCCCGTGTCAATGCCCCTGGCATCGAGGTCTGGCTCGACCCTGGTGATCATCACGATGGTGCCTACTTACCGTGGGGGACGACAGTCATGGGCCACCGCGTTACTGACCCTGCGGTGGAAGGGCGTGACGGCTGGGTCATCCTCCACCACGACCACGGCGACACCACTACAAAGCTCTGGGCACCGACCCAAGTCCACGTCAAAGCGGACGACTCCTGGCGCACCGTCATGGTACCAGCGGACATGGGGCCCCAGTGGATCAGGTGCCATGCCGAGGACGCACGCCTCCCCGCCGAGGTTGTCCGCACTACGGGCCAATCCTGGTTTGCTGACGTCTGGCCCTTGTGGGACCGCCCGAGACCCCACCCAGACGACCCAGGCACAAATGAGCATGCTCTCCCGCCTCTACCAGGACGCTGGTCTTGCCTACAGTGTCGATTCCAATGCTGTCAGTACTGTGCAGCTCGCCGCAACACGCAGCTCGGCACCTCGGGCCAACCAACGTGCCCAGACTGCGGCCGCAGCGGACTGCGTACACTCATGGACTGGTCCACGGACTACTCGTGCAACAGTTGGACGTGTGCATACAGCACCAACAACAGGGACTCCGACACATGCTGCCTGTCCAGCAGGTGCCCCCACCCCCCCAGGCCACACAACCTTCTCGACGTCCGTGCCACAGGGATGCCGCCGCACATCCTTGCCCGCCAATTCGGCAACGCGCCAGCCCTTCACGACCTAAAGGAACCCCCCCGAGCGCCTTCAGGCCCCGGGGGGGAACCTCCACATCCAGGGCAAGCAGGCTACCAGGGTCAATGGTACTTCCCACCGCAGCCGCGGCGCGTCCCCAGGCAGGGACTGCCTGACGGCACAAGGCGGCCACCTGGATTCACAGGAACGGGGATGCCCGAAGAACCTTCCCCCGACCAACCGCTTTGGAGGGAAGGCTTCGTGCTCTTCAGTCCCCACCAGGCCCTCAAGGAGGAACTCACCTTCAACAAGACGGTCCGCCGACCCTACTCCCTAGCCATTACTAACATGTACAGGGATCGTGTCACGGTCAGGACCGTCTGCGAGTTGATCGCCGAGCGCATTCACATTACCCGCACCCGTTGGCGAGATGTGGTACTGTACTGGGACGCCGAGGGTGGTCCTGGGCCCCAGGCCCTCGACTACGACATGCGACTCTGCGACGCCATGGTGAGCCGTGCCACGACCGAAGCAGAGCTAAACCACGACCGCAGCAACCGTGGTAGTTTCTGCCTCTATGGACCAGCGCACCAGCGAGCCGTCAACATCACGGCGATCGCAGAGCCGCAGAACATCGACTACATGGAGCATGTGCGGCGATACTCACCCGTAGGGAGGACCTACCCTGACCACGCCTTCGAGCACGTTTATCGGGGCTGGCAGCGGCCCGACGTGCCCACCATCCTCCCCGACACCCGTCCCCTCTCGAGAGCCGACTGGCAGCGTCACCAACAGCACCAGCAGCGCATCCAGCAGCGGGACCAACGTGACGCAGGACAGCACGGCACGCCACGCTACCGCTCCCCTGCGCGAGTCCCGACAGGCGGCAACACGGCCTACGACGGGGTTGCCGCCTACTACCGTGGCCCCATAGGCGCCAGGCCCGCGGCTGCTGGAGCAGCCGCCTCCAGCTACGGCCACGCCCCCCATGCTAGGGTACACCCAGCGGTCATCGGCTACCCGCGTGCACCCGTGCAGGCCCTAAGGGCCACCTCGCCAGTGCCAGGGTCTACGCGCGCCTGGGGCCTTTACTCAGGCCGACAGGATGGCTCCTCCAGCAACCAGCCCGCAGTGATAACCCCTGCGGCTTCAGCCCAGGGGGCTGCAACAAACCGTGGCAGGGCTGGGCGCCCCGAAGGATGGCGTGATGCGAACGTGCGCGCTTGGCAACCGCGCCAGCACACGCCCCCGCCAAACGTGGCTGCAGCACTGCGCCCTGCCCAGGCAAAACCTGCCCCACCTGAGCGGGAGAGGCAGCCGCTTACCCCGCTCGTCCTCACGCACATCCAGGCGCATCAAAGCGCCTCCCCGCGGCACAGCGAGGGAAGCGCCCACCACGTCAGCCCCCGCCCCGACGCTGTCGACCCTGACCAGGCCACAGCCACGGCGGAGGGCGGCATAAGCGCCTCTCGCCAGCCCAGCCCATCACCCTGCGCGGCGCCGATCCGATCCCCGAGCAGGGCGGATTCCGAGCGTGCTAATGCGCAGGCGACCTCGCCACGCGACCGCCACACGGGCGGGCGCGTCCCGCGCAGCAGGACCTGCAGCCGCCACAGTTCTCGCAAGGCCCCAGGGAGCTCCACGAGCTCGCCGCCTCGCGAGACTCAGGCCGATGGCCGAGCCCCCGAAGTGGTGCCACGTTTCGGAGCCAGCGTCATTGATCCTGGCCAGGTCGACCTCACGCCGACGCCGTCCACGGACCACGAGCCGCCGCTGCTCACCCGCGTGATCGTCCCCATCGACGAGGCGCCAACCTTCGACCCGTTCAAGAACAAGTACCGTGTCAAGAACCTTGTGGCGGTTTTCGGCGGGGGCTCACCGCTCTCACCTCAGAGTCGGGGCGGAGCCCCCGCCACCTCGGCTGCTGCGGCAGCGGCGGCCCCGCGGGGAATCAGCCCTGTCCGCAACGGGGGCCTCACGGCAGCGGGCATGGACGAGGCCCAGCGCCAGGCCTCCGACCGTGCTGCTGGAGCTGTTCCACCAGATGCTGCTCATCAAGATCCTGACGGGGCGGGCGCGCCACCGCAGGAGGGACCAGCGGTGTCGCGTGCGCAGTATATGCGCGTGCGTTGTGCCGCCGCCGCGCCTAGCCGCCGCCGCTGGTTCGCTTTTGTTTTTGTGCTCGGCAGGACGGATCGAGGAGTCGCCTCCCTCTCCCTCTGCTGCCGTCTCACCTCTCCTCCCCTCGTCCCCTACGGTACTGGAGTGAGGAGGAATTTTCGTAACATATTTACTGACATTTATGAACCCCCCCTGGCGCAGTGCCGACCGTGTCCCGCCTATATTTCTGGCCTGACGGCGGCTTCAGCCCCGGTCAAGCTAATCCATAGGAACGCCATGAGCTCCTACTGTGGCCAAGCCTCCTACCTGGGTGAGGGTCAAGCCGACCTTCACCGTGCGGGGCGTGCAAACCCCAGTTCCACCGATGGAGACGGGCCAGGTCGCTCCATACACCTTGTCAGCCTTAACATCACCAGTCTCTCAGCGAATTGGCCAACCATCACTGCCCTTGGTGTCGACCACAACGCCGCAGTCATAGCATTGCAGGAGACCCGACATGCCAAGCCGACTAGGCAAGCCATCGCTACCAGCGCTGCCAATCCACTCCCCGGAGGATACCACGCCAGTCTTGGACCTGACCTTGATCTGGCGCGAGCCCACAGCTGCAGGGGAGCTGGGCTCTGGCCCACGGCGGCACAGACCACAAAAACGGAGTTGTTGGGCAGCACTGGGCCGCGGTAGAGAGGGGTCGCCATCCCCTCTCTAAGGATGTTGCCATTGTCGACTTTTTATTTGTCCGACCTCCACTGGTCTCTCTCTTCCTAGTCTTCCACACTACTTCTTCTCTCCCTTCCTCCAAACTTCCCGACCTCTCTTATACTATACTTTCCACTGTCCGACGACAATGCGCCCCCTGGTATAAATCCCGTCGTCTCCGCCCCTCAAGAGAGGCCAGAAAAGATACAGATGGCAACAGGACGAGGGGGTCTTTTTTTTCTCTTTCTTTTTTCTCTCTCCCTTTTCTCTTTTCTCCTCTCTCTTTTCTTTCTTCTTTCTGATTCTCTCTCTCTCCTGTTCTCCTTCTCTTCCCTCTTTTCTCGTTTGTTTCCTCTCCTCTTTTCTCCCGCCGCCTTGCACTCAACACACGCCGCAGGCGGCGACGCAACAACCACTGGCCCGTGGGATCTACATAGTGAGCCTCTACGGGATTGCTGGAGGAGACAGCACAGCCCTTTTTCGGCTCGCTGACTGCGCCGCCGCTAGGGTCGGCTCAGCCCCTTACTTCATCTGCATGGACGCCAATACGAACATTGACGACAATCCACACCTTCTGCACATGTTGCAGCACGGATGGTTCAACGTTGCTGAGGGCACACCAGACCACACCATGCACACTTACGGCAATATCCCTGACTGGGACCGCCTCGCCAAGTGCCCCCGCACTTCGCGCATCGACTATATCATTGCCAACCAAGCGGCGCGATCCCTTGTCACCGACTTCTGTTACCTTCGCGACTTGCCTGCGAAGTCTCACGTTGGCCTGCAGGTCACGCTTGACCTCAGTCGCCTCGACATACGGCCCGACGTCTTCTTGCCCCTACGCCCTACCCGCCCGACGATGGAGTTCATGAGGGGCACGAGCTGCAAGCACTTGGGACCCTCATCGCTGGGCGGTACCAGGACCGCATGGAGCAGGCCGACACACGAGACGACGTGGAGCGCATGTTCACCCTGGCTAACGAGGCCAGTCATGAGTACCATCTCACCCGTCTGCGCGACCTGCCACCTCCACCGTCCGACCACCCAAAAAAGAAGCCCCCCACCATGCACGGGCTCACGCCCACGTTCGAAGATCGACCAGTTGTCCCCCGCGCCTTCCCCACCAACGGAGCTTCCACGATACACATGAACCGACTGCGCAAGCTCCATCGGCAACTCTGCGAGCTCCGTTTCATCGGACAGCACCATCTTTTGGATTGCCGTGCCATCCCGCCGTACCTCGCGCAGCGCATCGACTGCACGTGGGCCGCGGCCCGCCTCTTATGCCACAAGCTGCGCCCCACGGTTCTCCTGGAATTCCCTGAGGCCTGGGCCCCAGACGAGCCAGTGCCGCACGGGGAGCACCTTGACGTTTTGATCCAACATCTCGACTTAGAGCTGGCGCGACGCGCGAACCGTGCCAAGGCGGAACGCATCAGGATATGGGCCGAGGGCGTCTGTGAGCCAAGCGGGCGAAAGGCGGCCATATACGCACGAGCTGCTGATAGCTCGCCCACGGCGTATCTCCGCACGCCTACCACTCCTGACGATACGCAACCCCACTGCGACACCAACGCCTTTAAACCTGACGAAGCTTGCACGGACGACAGCGACGCTGACACCGAAGCTGGCGGCTTCAGCCCCAGCGACGGTAGTTCGCCCGACACGGACAGCGACGAAGACCACACTCGTGAACCACCACCTGCGCACGTCCCCGACATCCTCCCTGCCAACGCCATTGTTGCTAACACCAAGGACATGCTGAAGCTGATGGTCGACACCTGGGAGCCCATCTTGGGCAGGTACCGTGCACGTGCGGGACACGACGCCGAAGCCATGCCGACGTGGGCCGACTTCTACGACGAGTACCGACAGGAGCTGCCTACGCCATCACCAGCTACCCCTTTCCACCTCACCGACGACCAACTCATCCACTTTATTCGCACCCGTTCACCGCGCCGTGCGGGGGGACTGGACGGCTGGACTACTAAGGAGGCAAAGGAGTTACCCGACGACATCCTTCGCCTCTTCGCCAGCGTCTTACGCGCTATGCAACGCACTGGCACCATCCCAGAACCCCTCCTTCATGTGCCAAACCCGTGCCTCCGAAAGGCCGAGGCGAACTCCCAACGGACCAACGACTTCTCTCGGTGCTTTCCGTTTGGATGTATGCGTGGGAAGCGCCAGCTTACCGCAGCCTCACGGACTGGCGGAAAGGATGGACCCACGCCACGAGTTTTGGCGCCGTTCCCAAAGCTACTATTGGGGACGTCAGCACTTCTCTTGCCCTGCGCATCGAACACGCCAGGGCCTTACTCCTCCCCTTAGCTGGAGCTGCCCTGGACCGACAGAAGTGTTTCGACTATCTCATCACGGACATATGCCTTAACCTTGCGCTTCACGCGGGGTGCCCCCAAGACATCGTTACTGTCCGCAGAAACTTCTACAGTCGCCACAAACTCTACATCCGCATGAACGGAGCGTACTCTAAGGAATTGGCCAGGACCAACGGTCACCTCCAGGGAAGCTCTTGGTCCCTGGACGACATTAAGCTGCTCATGTGTGTTTGGACCAAGAGACAGCATCGATACGTTCCGCGATCACTCAGCACTACCTTTGTTGACGACAGCAACTCCACTACCCACACCGCGCCCGAGTTGCAGAAATCTCTTGATGAGACCGCCAAGTTTGATCGATTTTCTGGTCAACGCATCCATCCTGGAAAAGTGGCGGGGTGGGCGCTTACTGACGAGCTTCACACCGCCGTTACCCAGCTCACCTTGGCGGAACGGCCCTTACGCGTGGTCGACTCCTTCAAGCTCGTCGGAAGTTACATCAACGCCGAGGCAGCTCCGGCTCCAGCCGCGCTCAACCTCACGGCCACCGCTGACGCCCGTGTTCGCAGGGCGACTAGTCGCCTGCCGCGTATTGGCAAGCTCCCATCTCCGATGCGTATTAAGGCGCGGCACGCCCGCTCCCTTGCTGCCAGCGTCTGTACCACGGGCACTGACATCCAAGCCCATCAGGCCCCGTCAAAACTGCCTACAACCATGCCCTTAAGGCGGCTATCCGCCCCAAGGGAAACAGGTGGGTCGAGTTTTGGACTCTCATGGCCGAGTGCGTCCCAGGACACGCCCTGGAGATTGACGCCATTATGCAGCGTGAAGTCTTCCTGTGTCTGCGGCGACAGGTCAACCGCGACGCCACTCTTTGCGGTCTCGTCAGGGATCTCCAACACCATGTCCAGACCCTTCTCGGGGGAGGACCTGTTGGACGACTTGTCCAGACGCTTCAGCAGCTCCGTTGGACCTGGCCCACATTTGGCATCATGTACGACGACTGGGGTTGTCAGATCAGTTGGCTGAACCTTCCCCAAAACGCCTTCCTTCACATGCTGCGCGCCTCACAACGCAGAGCCTTTCTGAGAAAAATCAAGCCACGGCGGCATGACCTTGGACACCTGGCTTCGGTCAGACAGGGCCTCGACCTTTTCGCCAGCACGTGGCTCGCCCGCACGAAAGGAGCAGCCAAATGCAACGCATGGCAGCTGGCGCTCCTCCTCAATTACCTGTCGGGCGGGGACCACACCCAACAGCGACGATCTCGATCAAACACGTCCACTGACCCCAGCCCCATCTGCCGTTACTGCGACGAGGAAGAGGAAACTCAGGAGCACACTGTTCGCGACTGCAAGTGCTGGGCCCGCGAAAGAGTCCCTCTTACCACCCTCATCAGTGACGAGCAGTGGGCCCGTCTTCCACCGCACACAAGACACTGCGGGCTCTTCGATGAAGACCCAGCCCTCCTCGATCTGCAGGCCGACCTCGCGAGGGACCCGCTACCTCAGCCCATCCCGCGGCCCCCACCTGAGGGAGATCCTGCGGCTTCAGCCCAGGACTCCTACACCACCTACCTTGACCATGACACTGGTTGGACATGGGTCTACGCTGCCACGGACGGTGCATGCACCAACCTAGCCATCCCATTGCTTGCAAGAGCGGGCTACGGCGTCTACTAC
>CAUYUJ010014270.1:353169-384927 GCA_963575745.1 Prorocentrum cordatum | reverse complement strand
CCCGCCCACGGCGATCCGCCTCTCGTTCGTCACGACAGAGTGGCGGAAACTCCACCTCAGACAACAGTGGCATCGAGACGTGGGAGCACATTGAGACGGAAGAGGAGCCGACTGCCTACCACGTCCTCGCCTACCACGTCCGTGATGTGCGGACCCGTGTCAATGCCCCTGCATCGAGGTCTGGCTTGACCCTGGTGATCACCACGACGGCGCCTACTTACCGTGGGGGACGACAGTCATGGGCCATCGCGTCATTAACCCTGCGGTGGCGGGGCGGGACGGCTGGGTCATCCTCCACCACGACCACGGCGACACCACTACTAAGCTCTGGGCACCGACCCAAGTCCACGTCAAAGCGGACGACACCTGGCGCACGGTCATGGTACCAGCGGACATGGGGCCTCAGTGGATCGAGTGCCATGCCGAGGACGCTCGCCTCCCCGCCGAGGTTGTCCGCACTACAGGCCAATCCTGGTTTGCTGACGTCTGGCCCTGGTGGGATCGCCCTCGACCCCACCCAGACGACCCAGGCACAAACGAGCATGCGCTCCCGCCTCTACCAGGACGCTGGTCTTGCCTACAGTGTCGATTCCAATGCTGTCAGTACTGTGCGGCTCGCCGCAACACGCAGCTCGGCACCTCGGGCCAACCAACGTGCCCAGACTGCGCCCGCAGCGGACTGCGTACACTATGGACTGGTCCACGGACTACTCTTGCAACAGTTGGACGTGTGCATACAGCACCAACAACAGGGACTCCGACACATGCTGCCTGTCCAGCAGGTGCCCCCATCCCCCCAGTCCACACAGCTTGCTCGACGTCCGTGCCACAGGGATGCCGCCGCACATCCTTGCCCGCCAATTCGGCAACGCGCCAGCCCACCACGACCTCAAGGAACCCCCCCGAGCGCCTTCAGGCCCCGGGGGGGAACCTCCACAACCAGGCCAAGCAGGTTACCAGGGTCAGTGGTACTTCCCACCGAGGCCGCGGCGCGTCCCCAGGCAGGGACTGCCTGACGGCACGAGGCGGCCACCTGGGTTCACAGGAACGGGGATGCCCGAAGAACCGTCCCCCGACCAACCTCTCTGGAGGGAAGGCTACGTGCTCTTCGGCCCCCACCAGGCCCTCAAGGAGGAATTCTCCTTCAACAAGACGGTCCGCCGACCCTACTCCCTAGCCATCACCAACATGTACAGGGACCGTGTCACGGTCAGGACCGTCTGCGAGTCGATCGCCGAGCGCATCCACACTACCCGCACCCGCTGGCGAGATGTGGTACTGTACTGGGACGCCGAGGGTGGTCCTGGGCCTCAAGCTCTCGGCTATGACATGCGACTCTGCGACGCCATGGTGAGCCGTGCCACGACCGAAGCCGAGCTAAACCACGACCGCAGCAACCGTGGTAGTTTCTGCCTCTATGGACCAGCGCACCAGCGAGCTGTAAACATCACGGCGATCTCCGAGCCGCAGAACATCGACTACATGGAGCATGTGCGGCGACACTCACCCGTAGGGGAGACCTACCCAGACCACGCCTTCGAGCACGTCTGTCGGGGCTGGCAGCGGCCCGACGTGCCCACCATCCTCCCCGACACCCGCCCCCTCTCGAGAGCCGACCAGCAGCGATATCAACAGCACCAGCAGCGCATTCAGCAGCGCGACCAACGCGACGCAGGACAGCCGAGCACGCCACGCTACCGCTCTCCCGCGCGAGTCCCGACAGGCGGCAGCACGGCCTACGGCGGGGTTGCCGCCTATTACCGTGGCCCCATTGGCGCCAAGCCCGCGGCGGCTGGAGCAGCCGCCTCCAGCTACGGCCACGCCCCCCACGCCAGGGTACACCCAGCGGTCATCGGCTACCCGCGTGCACTCGTGCAGGCCCCCCCACGGGCCACCTCGCCCGTGCCAGGGTCCACGCGCGCCTGGGGCCATTACTCAGGCCGACATGATGGCACCTCCAGCAACCAGCCCGCAGTGGAAACCCCTGCGGCTTCAGCCCAGGGGGCTGAAACAAACCGTGGCAGGACAGGGCGCCCTGAAGGATGGCGTGATGCGAACGTGCGTGCTTGGCAACCGCGCCAGCACACGCCCCCGCCAAACGTGGCTGCAGCGCTGCGCCCTGCCCAGGCAAAACCTGCCCAACCTGAGCGGGAGAGGCAGCCGCTTGTCCCGCTCGTCCTCACGTACACCCAGGCGCATCACAGCGCCTCCCCGCGGCACAGCGAGGGAAGCGCCCACCACGTCAGCCCCCGCCCCGACGCTGTCGACCCTGACCAGGCCACAGCCACGGCGGCGGGCGGCACAAGCGCCTCCCGCCAGCCCAGCCCATCACCCTGCGCGGCGCCGATCCGATCCCCGAGCAGGGCGGATTCCGAGCGCGCTAATGCCCAGGCGACCTCGCCACGCGACCGCCACACGGGCGGGCGCGTCCCGCGCAGCAGGTCCTGCAGCCGCCACAGCACACGCAAGGCCCCAGGGAGCTCCACGAGCTCGCCGCCTCGCGAGACTCAGGCTGATGGCCGAGCCCCCGAAGTGGTGCCACGCTTCGGTGCCAGCGTCATCGAACCTGGCCAGGTCGACCTCGAGCCGACGCCGTCCACGGACCACGAGCCGCCGCTGCCCACCCGCGTGATCGTCCCCATCGACGAGACGCCGACCTTCGACCCGTTCAAGAACAAGTACCGTGTCAAGGACCTTGCGGCGGGTTTCGGCGGTGGCTCACCGCTCTCACCTCAGAGTCGGGGCGGAGCCCCCGCCACCTCAGCCGCTGCCGCGGCAGCGGCGGCCCCGCGGGGAATCAGCCCTGTCCGCAACGTGGGCCTCACGGCAGCGGGCATGGATGAGGCCCAGCGCCAGGCCTCCGACCGTGCTGCTCGAGCTGTTCCACCAGAAGCTGCTCATCAAGATACTGACGGGGCGGGCGCGCCACCGCAGGACGGACCAGCGGTGTCGCGTGCGCAGTATATGCGCGTGCGTTGTGCCGCTGCCGCGACTAGCCGCCGCCGCTGGTTCGCTTTTGCTTTTGTGTTCGGCAGGACGGATCGAGGAGTCGCCTCCCTCTCCCTCTGCTGCCGTCTCACCTCTCCTCCCCTCGTCCCCTATGGTACAGGTGTGAGGAGGATTTTTCGAGACAGTTTTACTGACGTTTATGAACCCCCCCTGGCGCAGTGCCGACCATGTCTCGCCTATACTTCTGGCCTGACGGCGGCTTCAGCCCCGTTCAAGCTAATCCATAGGAACGCCATGAGCTCCTACTGTGGCCAAGCCTTCTACCTGGGCGAGGGTCAGGCTGACCTACACCGTGCGGGGCGTGCAAACCCCAGCTCCACCGATGGAGACGGGCCAGGTCGCTCCATACACCTCGTCAGCCTCACCAGTCTCTCAGCGAACTGGCCAACCATCACCGCTCTTGGTGTCGACCACAACGCCGCAGTCATAGCACTGCAGGAGACCCGACATGCCAAGCCGACCAGACAAGCCATCGCTACCAGCGCCGCCAATCCACACCACGGGGGATACCACGCCAGTCTTGGACCGGACCTGGATCTGGCGCGAGCCCAGCGCAGAGCTGCCCACGGCGGCACAGACCACACCGTCGTGGGCAACACTGGCGCCTCGGGAGGGGTCGCCATCCTCTCTAGGATGCCATTGTCGACTCCACTGTCGACGACACTGCGCCCTGTATCGTCGCCCTCAAGGCCAAGAAAAGATGGCACGAGGCCTTTCTCCCGCTCTGCACTCAGCACCGCCGCAGGCGGCGACGAAACAACCACGGGCCCGCGGGGAGCTACATAGCGAGCCTCTACGGGATTGCTGGAGGAGACAGCACAGATCTTTTTCGGCTCGCTGACTGCGCCGCCGCTAGGGTCGGCTCAGCCCCCTATTTCATCTGCATGGACGCCAATACAAACATCGATGACAATCCACACCTTCTGCACATGTTGCAGCACGGATGGTTTAACGTCGCTGAGGGCACACCAGACCACACCATGCACACATACGGCAATATCCCTGACTGGGACCGCGTCACCAAGTGCCCCCGCACTTCGCGCATCGATTATATCATTGCCAACCAAGCGGCGCGAGCCCTTGTCACCGACTTCTGCTATCTACGCGACTTGCCAGCGAAGTCCCATGTTGGCCTGCAGGTCACGCTTGACCTCAGTCGCCTCGACCATACGGCCCGACGCCTTCTCGCCCCCACGCCCTACCCCCCCAACGATGGAGCTCACGAGGGTCACGAACTGCAGGCATTAGGGACCCTCATCGCTGGGCGATATCAGGACCGCATGGAGCAGGCCGACACACGGGACGACGTGGAACGCATGTTCGCCCTGGCTAACGAGGCCAGTCATGAGTACCATCTCACCCGTCTGCGCGACCTGCCACCTCCACCGCCCGACCACCCAAAAAAGTAGCCCCCCACCATGCACGGGCTCACGCCCACGTTCGAAGAGCGACCAGTTGTCCCCCGCGCCTTCCCCACCTACGGAGCTTCCACGATACACATGAACCGACTGCGCAAGCTCCAGCGGCAACTCTGTGAGCTTCGTTTCATCGGACAGCACCATCATTTAGATTGCCGTGCCATCCCGCCGTACCTTGCGCAGCGCATCGACTGAACGTGGACCGCGGCCCGCCTCCTATGCCACAAGCTGCGCCCCACGGTTCTCCTTGACTTCCCCGAGGCCTGGACCCCCGACGAGCCAGCACCTCACGGAGAGCACCTTGACGGTTTGATCCAAAACCTCGACTTAGAGCTGGCGCGACGTGCGAACCGTGCCATAGCTGAACGCATCAAGATATGGGCTGAGGGCGTCCGCGAGCCAAGCGGGCGAAAGGCGGCCATATACGCACGGGCTGCTGACAGCTCGCCCACGGCGTATCTCCGCACGCCTACCACACCTGACGATACGCAACTCCACTGCGACACCAACGCCTTCAAACCTGACAAAGCTAGCACGGACGATAGCGACGCTGACACCGAAACTGGCGGCTTCAGCCCCAGCGACGGAAGTTCGCCCGACACGGACAACGACGAAGACCACACGTGTGAACCACCACCTGCACAAGTCCCCGACATTCTCCCTGCCAACGCCATTGTTGCTAATACCAAAGACATGCTTAAGCTCATGGTCGACACCTGGGAGCCCATCTTGGGCAGGTACCGCGCCCGTGCTGGACATGACGCCGAAGCCCTGCCGACGTGGGCTGACTTCTACGACGAGTACCGACAAGAGCTGCCTACGCCATCACCAGCTACCCCTTTCCACCTCACCGACGACCAACTCATCCACTTTATTCGCACCCGTTCACCGCGCCGTGCGGGGGGACTGGACGGCTAGACTACTAAGGAGGCTAAGGAGTTACCCGACGACATTCTTCGCCTCTTCGCCAGCGTCTTACGCGCTATGCAACGCACTGGCACCATCCCAGAACCCCTCCTTCATGTGCCAAACCCGTGCCTCCGAAAAGGCCGAGGCGAACTCCCAACGGACCAACGACTTCTCTCAGTGCTTTCCGTTTGGATGTATGCGTGGGAAGCGCCAGCTTACCGCAGCCTCACGGACTGGCGGAAAGGATGGACCCACGCCACGAGCTTTGGCGCTGTCCCCAAAGCTACCATTGGGACGTCAGCACCTCTCTTGCCCTGCGCATCGAACACGCCAGGGCCTTACTCCTTCCCTTAGCTGGGGCTGCCCTTGACCGACAGAAGTGTTTCGACTACCTCATCACGGACATCTGCCTTAACCTTGCGCTTCACGCGGGGTGCCCCCAAGACATCGTTACTGTCCGCAGAAACTTCAACAGTCGCCACAAACGCTACATCCGCATGAACGGAGCGTACTCTAAGGAATTGGCCAGGACCAACGGTCACCTCCAGGGAAGCTCTTGGTCCCTGGACGACATTAAGCTGCTCATGTGTGTGTGGACCAAGAGACAGCATCGATACGTTCCACGATCACTCAGCACTACCCTTGTTGACGACAGCAACTCCACTACTCACACCGCGCCTGAGTTGCAGAAATCTCTTGATGAAACCGCCAAGTTTGATCGATTTTCAGGTCAACGCATTCACCCTGGCAAAGTGGCGGGGTGGGCGCTCACCGACGAGCTTCACGCCGCCGTTACCCAGCTCACTCTGGCGGAACGGCCCTTACGCGTGGTCGACACCTTCAAGCTCGTCGGGAGTTACATCAACGCCGAGGCAGCGCCGGCTCCAGCCGCGCTTAACCTCACGGCCACCGCTGACGCCCGTGTTCGCAGGGCGACTAGTCGCCTGCCGCGCATTGGCAAGCTCCCATCACCGATGCTTATTAAGGCGCGGCACGCCCGTTCCCTCGCTGCCAGCGTCTGTACCACGGGCACCGACATTCAACCCCATCAGGCCCCGTCAAAACTGCCTACAACCATGCCCTTAAGGCGGCTATCCGCCCCAAGGGAAACAGGTGGGTCGAGTTTTGGACTCTCATGGCCGTGTGCGTCCCAGGACACGCCCTGGAGATTGACGCCATCACGCAGCGTGAAGTTTTCCTGTGTCTGCGGCGACAGGTTAATCGCGACGCTACACTCTGCGGTCTCGTCAGGGATCTCCAACACCTCGTTCAGACCCTGTTTGGTGGAGGACCTGTCGGACGACTTGTCCAGTCGCTCCAGCAGCTCCGTTGGACCTGGCCCACATTTGGCATCATGTACGACGACTGGGGCTGCCAGATCAGTTGGCTGAACTTACCCCCAAACGCCTTCCTTCACATGCTGCGGGCCTCACAACGCAGAGCCTTTCTGAGGAGGATCAAGCCACGGCGTCACGACCTTGGATACCTTGCCTCTGTCAGACAGGGCCTCGACCTCTTCGCTAGCACGTGGCTCGCCCGAACGAAAGGAGCAGCCAAATGCAATGCCTGGCAGCTGGCGCTCCTCCTGAACTACCTGTCGGGCGGGGACCACACCCAACAGCGACGATCCCGATCAAACACGTCTGCTGACCCCAGCCCCATCTGCCGATACTGCGACGAGGAAGAGGAAACTCAGGAGCACACTGTCCGCGACTGCAAGTGCTGGGCCCGAGAAAGACTCCCTCTCACCACCCTCATCAGTGACGAGCAGTGGGCCCGTCTTCCGCCGCACACAAGACACTGCGGGCTCTTCGATGAAGACCCAGCCCTCCTCGACCTGCAGGCCGACCTCGCGAGGGACCCGCTACCTCAGCCCATACCGCGGCCCCCACCTGAGGGAGATCCTGCGGCTTCAGCCCAGGACTCCTACACCACCTACCTTGACCACGACACTGGTTGGACATGGGTCTACGCTGCCACGGACGGTGCATGCACCAACCAAGCCATCCCATTGCTAGCACGAGCGGGCTACGGCGTCTACTACGGCATCGACCACCGCATGAACTACAGTGCACGCGTTCACGGCATTACGCAGAACGCACAGCTTGCGGAGACCCTCGCCATTGTCCACCTCACGGCATGTGCTGAACGGCCCGTACACGTTTTCGTGGACAACCAGGCGGTGGTCGATGGGTTCCAAAGTATCATCGACGGACACTCACCACCGCAGGGCACGCACGTGGAGCTCTGGGAAAAGATCCACCGATGCGTCATGGCCAAGCCCAACATGTTCCGCGTCGAGAAAATCGCAAGCCACCTGGGAGACATGGGCATCGACCTCGGGCTCATCGGGCCCATCGCGGAGGAGTTCAATCGTCAGGCTGACGCCCTCGCCACAACGGCGGCACGTACTCATAACCTTCCAGACGACATTGTCGAAGCTGCCAAAACACGACATCGCCAAGCGACCGTGCTTCATGGAGTCGCTGTCGCCATCTACGAGCGTAGACACCGTACACTCCCCCTCCCACACCGCAGGGCTGGGTTCACAGCTGCGGAACTCAACAAAATGGAACCAAATCCCCTGCTGTCTGACCAGGCACCACCCGCGGCTGGACCAGACATCCCACAGAACCCGGACGAGCTCTGGGCCGAGGCCCAACGGGCGATATTCGACGAACAGGAGGACGACCCGTTCGGCTTTGGCGGGGGCCTTGACTTCCTAGGCGACGGGCCAGCCAGCGCCAACCTTGCCCCGTCGGGCACCCGCACGTCGCCCTCGACTCCGCCACTGAGAGCGGCATCGCACCCACATGACAACGCCGCTCACCTTCAAGACGCTGACGAACAGGAGGACGACCTGTTCAGCTTCGGTGGGGGATCGGACGCTTTGGACGACGGACCAGTCAGCGAAAACCCTGCCCCGTCGGGCAACCTCTCGATGCCTACCGCGACTCCGTCCCCGAGAGCGACATCGCCCCCATACGATGATATCGGCCACCGCCAAGACGCCGACGACGACCTGGGTGACCCCCGCGGACTGAGTGGCATAGACGACGCACCGCCGACACCCCACGCTGCCGACCATGCCGCTCTACCGAGACGCCACCCTTCTACGCGGCCGACCTCAGAGCCCTCGCACGGCATCATGATTGGTCCCACCGCGCAAACCACTCCGCCCCCCCACCAGCGGCAGCCCGCGGGGGCGGCTTCAGCCCCCCCGCAGGGCACTGAACCAGACAGGCCCTCGCGCCCCGTCCACGCTTCCATCGTTGCTGAGCGAGAGGATGCGGCTCTCCCGACCTCTCGGGGCGTGGCCCTAGCGGCTCCAGCCCTGGGGTCGCGTGTTCCCCTCCAGTCACCTTTCAAGGGTGACGGACGACAGCTGTACAGGGTGCCGCACTACGCTAGTCCACCATCTGGACAGGCGTACCGAGGACCTCGCCTCTGTCTCGAGGCCCTCGGCCGCTGGCACTGAGCAGCCACCCCTCACCGACCGCGAAACCGAGCTGTCCCAGGCTATGGCTGCTCTCCAGCAGAGGTGCGTTGCTCTCGCCGCGGACCTCGCCGCCGCCCAAGCTCGCCAAGGCCCTCTACTCCAGCGCCTCCACAGCGCCGGGCGAGCCTTCGCCGAGCTGCTCACGCCCTCGCCCGATGGTGCCGTGCCGTCACTCACCATCCAAGCTATGCTGTCATCGTTCCGCGGCGCTCCACCTGGTGCCCCGCGCTAATCTCCTCCTTTCTGCCTGCCCGTGTGTACGCGTGGCTCCGCGTCCACGGTGTCAGGGCGTGGGGGCGGGGGGTGCCCCGTCACTGCGCGCCGCTTAGCGGCCAAGCGCCCAACTGGCGGTCTGCCAAGCCGCCTAGCCACGTGTCAGCACGTCGCCTTTCTTGTTGGGGCCTCTTTCTTTACGCGGTCTGACAGGTGAGATCATCACCGTCTGTCCGCCGTCTGTAGCGTCTGTCGCACTGCGCCGGGGGAGGGGTTTTTTTGTTGCCCGCCCTCGTATCTAAAGGCTGCACCGCCGCAAATAGTGTTTTGCGAGTTGTCGCACCGCAGTGCGCCTCGCGGACGGACCCTGGTCCGCCTACTTGTCCGCTCTCTCTCTCTCTCTCTCTCTCTCTCTCTCTCTCTCTCTCTCTCTCTCTCTCTCTCCTCTCTCTCCTCTCTCTCCCTCTCTCTCTCTCTCTCTCTCTCTCTCTCTCCTTTTTTATACTCTCTCTCTCTCCTTTTTTTATTCTCTTTTTCTTTCTCTCTCTCTCTCTCTCATCTCTCTCTCTCTCTCTCTCCCCTCTCTCCTCTCACTCCTCTCTCTCCTCTCTCTCTCTCCTCTCTCTCTCTCTCTCTCGCTCTCTCTCGCTCTCTCCTCTCTCCTCTCTCTCTCTCTCTCCTCTCTCTCTCTCTCTCTCTCTCCTCTCGCTCTCTCTCTTCTCTTTTCTTCCTCTTCTCTCTCTCTCTTCCTCTTCTCTTCTCTTCTCTCTCTCTCTTCTCTCTCTTCTCTTCTCTTCTCTCCTTCTCTTCTCTTCTCTTCTCTTCTCTTCTCTGATCTGATCTGATCTTCTCTTCTCTTCTCTTCTCTCTCTCTTCTCTTCTCTTCTCTTCTCTCTCTCTCTCTCTTTTCTCCTCCTCTCTCTCGCTCTCTTTTTTTCTCTCTCTCCCTCTCTCTCTCTCTCCTCTCTCTCTCTCTTTTTTTTTTTTCGCTCTCTCTCTCTCTCTCTCTCTCTCTCTCTCTCTCGCATCTCTCTCTCTCCGCCGCGTCGGCGCGTCGCCGCGTCGCCGCGCCCCTCGGCCTTGGCAGGGGCCGCGCTTCGAGGGCGGGTGGCGCAGTGCAGTTGTGCCAGCTCCGACCCAGAGGCACGCAGAGGGATGCGCTTCGAACCACGGAGCACGGGGGGCAAGGAGGAGGGGGGGAGGGGGGGGGGGGGTGTGGCTCGTTTTGCGGTTCATCGCGCCCCTTTGTTTTGCCCTCGTTCACGGGGCGGCGGTGGGCCTCCCATGGAAAGGCAATTAGTTTCGCAGCACTTGAGATCCCCGCTGAATCCAAGAGAATGGGGGGAGAGGAAAAAGGAGCGGAGAGAGGGGAGATGACGAGGGGATGGGAAGGTGGACCAGGAGGAATGGAGGAGGAGGCGGCGGTGGCGGAGGGGGGGGGGGGGGGATGGCGCGCGCTCGAAGATTGCAGGCGATGCGATCCAGCAGATAGGCCCACATCTATCGAGGCGCAGATGTTTCGCGGCCGCGAGGCCCCTTCGGGCCGCGAGGCAGGGAGGGAGGGGGGGGGGGAGAGGGGGCGGGGGGGGAGGAGGGGGAGGAGGGGGGGGGAGAGGGGTGAGGCGGCAGAGGAGGCTCGGAGCGCTCGAAGGAAAAATCATGATATTCAAACATTTGTCTTTCCCAAGCGGGGCGAAGGGAAGAAAAGGAGACAGAGAAGAAGGAGCAGCTAGGGCGCGACGACTGGGGGGGGGGCGAGGGGGAGGCAGAGGAGGATGGGGGGGGAGGAGCAGAACGAAGGGAGAAGGAGGATGAGGAGGCGCTAGAAGGGTTCATTACAAGAGTGCCGACGGGGAGGAGCGTTGTGACCGCCTGGCACGCTAGTGTGTACGTTCTAGATCGCGCGCGTTCAACGCCGACGGCATGGAACGCATGTCGTCTCTTGAAGCTGAGTTGGCCTGGAATGTAAGTGCCTCAGTTGAGGGGCTCAGAGGGGCTCAGAGTCCCCGGTGCCATCGGGAGGTCTCGATCGCACCGAACACCCCGAGGCGAGTCCTTGTGCCCTTCTTGGCATGTTCCTGACACCCCCCCCCCCCCCCCCCCCCCCCGCGGGGGGCGCGCCAAGCCGAGATCCCCCCCCTCCTCCTCTCCTCCTCCTCCCCCTTTCCCCTCCTCCTCCCTCCTCCGCCTCCCCCCCCCCTCTCCTCCGCCTTCCTCTTCCACCTGCTCAGCCCTCCTCCTCGTCCACCTCCTCCTTCCCCCCTCCTCCTCCTCCTCTCCTCCTCCTCCCTCCTCCCTCCTCCTCCTCCTCCGCCTCCTCCTCCTCCTCTCTCCCTCCTCCTCCCCCCCCCCCTGCTCCTCTCCCCCCCGCACCCCCCCCCTCCTCTTCCCACCCCTCCTCCTCCTCCTCATCCTCCCCCTCCTCCTCCTCCTCTGCCCCTCCTCCCCCCCCCCCCCCCCTCCTCCTCATCCCCCCACTCCTCCTTCCCCCCTCCATTCGGAGGCTCTTCGAAGGTCTCATAAAGCTTTGCGTTGGACGGCCTGTTCTCGCGTCATTTGTGGCGCTCAGCAACTCAGGTGTCCGCGTCCATGGCTGCTCGAGGTTTCTGCTTCGGGGCCTTCTCGGTTCTGCTTCGCCATGGTTTGATATGTTGAGTGCCCTCTGGGCGCCGCTACCTCGGAAACGCAGGCGGAGGGGGGGGTGGGGTGGAGACAGCAACTAGAGCACTGCGGCCCCTTGGGCGCTGCCGATGATGAGGACCCAGCGATCTCGCTTCCAGCTGCTGGACACTTGCTGCCATGGCGCGATGGGGGATCGTAGGCCAGCGCAGTGCAGAAGCATTGCAGTGACATGGTTCGAGGCAGCATGGCGCGCCCAACGGTCGAGCGCCTTTCGCGCGTCGGGACCAATCAAAATGCTAGCAGCGGAATGCTCAAACTTCTTCGAACCATTGGTTTGCCTCAGTTGTTGACGCCCCTCGAGGGCGATGGTATTAAATCTTCAGCATTGCTGCCATCCACTCTGGTGCGAGTGATCCACAAGGGACACCCCTGGGAATTCAAGACTCGTTTGGGCGCGAATCCAGATAGAGTTAGACGGTTTTGGGAGCAATTCTTGAATAAGGGCAACACGTGCCAGTGGACGCAGAGGCGTTTTTTTTTTTTTTTTTTTTTTTTTTTTTTTTTTTTTTTTTTTTTTTTTTTTTTTTTTTTTTTTTTTTTTTTTTTTTTTTTTTTTTTTTTTTTTTTTTTTTTTTTTTTTTTTTTTTTTTTTTTTTTTTTTTTTTTTTTTTTTCTTTTTTTTTTTTTGTTTTTGTTGTTAATATATAACAATAATAATAATATGTTTTTTAAAGAAAAAAGAGCCTCGGCGACCCGGTCACTACGCTGCCTTGCGTTGTGCATTCAGGCGCAGGGCCTTGCAATAAGTCATTCAGCGCTCATTCAATTTCGTGGTATAGCTTGCTCGGGCAAGGTCCAGAACACCCACGAGATTCACTGTGGCTTCGTATTTGAAAAAAGATGCGGAGGACTTCAGTGGTGATTCTGGCTTCTGGGATCTGCTGATTCGTGACTTTGACGCACTGGCTACGGGGCGCATCGATGGCGAATGGGTGGCCCGAGACGGCAGGAGGTGTTGGCAGCTCGTTTGGCTGACCATGGCATGTGACGAGGACGAGAGGTGTGGCGCGTTCGGGCTGTGCCACTACAGCAAACCAGAGCCAAGCTCCGATTGCAGAGGCAGCAGGTTGGACAAGCCGTTCACCGACCTCGGCCCTTCAGCTCGATGGATGCCAACAGAACGCATGGACGTTGCGAGTTGGAAAGCTCCACTTCGGCACCCGCTGCGCCCGACAGCGGCGAGCCACCACTGTTGCGACAAATGGTTCTAATTCATGGATCTCATGCGCCGCATGGACTGCAAGGGCGTCCTTGCTATAACTTTCGGAAGCATGCTGCGACTATTGCTTCTGAAGCCAGCCCTTGGCGCGACTAAGTTTGACCGCTTGCAGCGGATCCAAGAGTTCGTGGAACGCTGGTGCACCGCCCACCCTGGCACGCACCGCTTGCCGAACCTACTCGTCGAACATATCTTCTCAGATGGATGGGGCGAACTGCACGGCGCGACCGTGAAGGCCGCAAACGCCAGGGCCGCCGTCCCGCTGTTCAGAGATATGTGCCACGAATTCTTATCCCTCGGGTCCGATGAGGACCGCGCCGTGCTGCAAGTGTCGGATACCCTGGTTGGGTACTTCAAGGTGCTGTGCGATGGGCTAATGTTTTTGTCTGACGTGGACCGAGCTCGGCTCCGTGATGCGTGTGTCATTTTCGGTGCCCGTTTCATGGGGCTCAGAGAATTTGCTCGCATCGGTGCGCGGTTGGGTTGGAGGGCGACGCCCAAAGTTCACAAAATGCAGCGCACCCCGCTCTACGCAGCAACACTGAACCCAAGGCATTTGCAGTGCTACGCAGATGAATCTCAGATAGGCACAACCACGAAATGCTGGAACAAATCAATGAGTGGGCGTTACGAGAAGTCCGTGCAATCCAATGTGCTAGTGAAGCGCTTGTTGGGATTGCTTCTCAGGTTCGAGATGTGAAAAACTAGTTTCGGTTAGTTGCTGCCCACGTGCCGATGGCAATTTAAAATCGTTTCTTGCGTGCCGCAAATTCCGCCGCCCCTTCTCCTCCCCCTCTCCTCCCCGTCTCCTCCTCTTGGTCCTCCTCCTCTTTCTCCTTCTCCTCTTCTTCCCCCCCCTCCGTCGTGCTCCTCCTCCTCCCCCTCCTCCGCCTCTCCCACCCCTTCTTTCTCTCCTCCTTCCCCTCATCCTACTATTCGCAGGCTGACCCGATACGCCATTCCGCCGGCCTGCTACTCCAGTGGCTGGCGCCATGCCGGCGCCTTTCCCTGGCCCCCCCCCGGGCGAGACCAGAACGGCCCCAAAAGCTCCCCCAATGGGCCCCCTACGGGGCCCCTGAGACGGCCCAGGACAACTTCGCTCGACCTTACCTTTCGAACCGACGAAGGTTCCGCGGATCCGCGACTAAGAGGCGCCGCCCTACAGGCCCCCTCCCCCCACCTGCCCAACACGCGGTCACGAACATCCCCCTCCCCCTCTGCCAAAAGCGCGCTCTCCCACCACCGCCCCGAAGAGGCCATCAAGGGATCCCAGGGGGCCCCAAACAAGCATCAAAGAACATTGGCACGTGGGCGCCTTAGCATCCAAGAGTACACCGAGACAGGCGCATTACTTCGCGCGCGAGGCCTCCGCACCTTGATCACGTCGAGTGGGGCGAGCGGGCGCAACAAACAACATGCTTTGATTATGTCAGGGGCGCGGGGCCCGTCAACATCTTCTGAGGATTGTGACGATGTTGCAGTAATCGCATTAGAGCCATTATTATCATTCTTTACATATATTTAAACCCGTTTCAAGTTACATCGTGTTAAATATGTGAAGTAACCTAGCATTTAAAACAACACCTACATTTATGATTCTAAGGTTTCCCAGCTACTGGGCAGTAGCTCTGCTCGTTTCAGCCCGCTGCAGGCGAAGCTCAGGGTGATCGCGGATCACCGCATGAGCCGAATTGCAAGCACATGTTCTTCGGGCGGGGCTAGGACGAGAGTAACTCCGTTCTAGAGCCTTCCAGGACGCTCTCAGAGCGTTCCAGAACGCCCTGATGAGGCCACGGCGCCCAAGACATGAACCGCCGGATCCCAGAGATTCTCGGCTTAGCCTCCCCCAGACTTCTCCTCGGCTTGGCTTCGTCTTGACTCTTCATCGGTCGTCCACAGGATGTCTGCAGTCAGCCCGCAGGGTGAGGACGGGCAGCCTCATCGAGGGTACAGTCGGGGCCCTGAAGAAGGAACCCTTCTCGTGGGGGAGGGGCTCCGTGTTACTTGATGGTCTCGCAGCTTGCGTTAGATTTTGTTTAGGTATTCGATAATAGATCGAAGTTTAACTTATGGAAAATAGGGGCCTCGTTCCTTATTTAGGGTTCCTTAGGTCAACGCCTCGACTGTGCCCTTCCATCCCTGCCCCTTCGGCCCATCCCTGGCGACTTTCGCTGGCCGACGTCGTCCGAAAGTCGTCAACATGGGCCTCCCAGGCCCTTGCATCCTTACCTCGGGTTGACCCAGAAGGGGGTCCAGCGACAAGGGGGTGGTGCCATAGATTTGGTGCAGTCGATTTATGGGGTTGCAATGCATTGTGGGCGTGCAACACGTTCCGGGGCGCAAATGTATTGCTGGGCTTTCGCGTGCCATGCGTTAGTGGCAATACAACGCAATACCATTCTCCAACGCACCACGCCTGCAATACACTTGCCCCAGGTCTATTGCACCACCCCTTTGCAGTTGGACCCCCTTGTGGGCCGCCCAGATTAATTACCGCGCATGCTTATGATACTTGGCATCGCTCGGACGTGTGTTTTTTCCTTCGGCGAGGACCATCGAGGAGCATCCTTGATCATTTAGCGAAAGAAACACGCACGAAACCGAAAAAACACACAGGGAATGGACGTCCGAGCGATGGCGAGGATACGGGTTGAGCGTCGTCGATCGCCCACGGGTCGTGTGTGCAGCCACTGACCGCGCGCGACAGCACGGCGAGGCGCCCCCCCGAGCTCGCTGCGGCCCGGGGCCGCCCGCGGCCGCCGCGCGGCTCCGGGCCCCTCTCTCCGGGCGCTGCGCCCGGGCGCCGCGCCGCAGACCACTGGCCTCGGAAGTATCCCTATCCCTAGGATTGACACGCCAGAAGGCGATGACAGTCTTAGGGATGCGCCCTCAAAACATAAGGGAATCCCTGGATTCCCTTCGGGGATCATCCGTTAAAATTGGAAAGATACAGAGAAGATTAGCATGGCCCCTGCGCAAGGATGACGCGCACAAGCGAGAAGTGTATACAACAACATAGGGGAATCCCTAAGATCGCCGTCGTGACGAGGCGATGCCCAGCTCAGGGATAAGGACATGTTCCAGGCTGGTAGTCCGGGAGGAGGAGGGGGGGGGCTCGGCGCAGCTCGGACGCGTGCACCTTTTTTCGGGGGCGTAAAAGAGGGGCGTGATGACTAGGGGAGGGGGGGGTGGATATCATGGCGGGGGCCATGATATCTCCCCAGATCTCATGGCGCCTCTTCTTGTTTCATCGCGTCCCTGGCCCCCCCGCTGGGCCGCGCGCATGCCGCCGGTCATGATTTGTTGGACACCCCCCTCTTGGCCGCTCCCGATTAGGGATGCGTCCTCAAAACATGAGGGAATGCCTAAAATCGCCGTCGTGACGAGGCGATGCCCAGCGTAGGGATAGACATGTTCCAGGCTGGTAATCCGGGAGGAGGAGGGAGGAGGCCCGGCACAGCTCGGGCGCGTGCTCTTTTCCCCCGGCGAGGACCATCGAGGAGCGTGCTGGATTTCGCTGGCAAGTCATGGGATCCTGGCCCCCTACCCTCTCCCTTCCGTCTTTAGCGTTGATTAGCGACCGTCTGGGAATCGATGAGCTAGTTCCGAGGTAGCGCCGGTTTGCGTCGATTAGCGTCGATTCGGCGTCGATGAGCGTCGATTTGGCGTCGATCAGTGTCGATTCAGCGTTGATTAGTATCGATTCGCAAGAGCCGACAAGATGGAATGGGAAGCTCCGCTGGCCACCGAACTGGATCATCGAGCGAAGAGAAGCACGCACGAAGCGGACAGGTGCACGGGGAACGGACGTCCGAGCGCCGGCGGGGTGACCGGACCATATCCCGCCTCCAGGTCTCGAGCTGCGGTCCCGGATGAGGCTTCCTTCTTCCGTTCAGAGCTCTGCAGCTGCAGCTGGGGTGGCCTGCGTTTCGAGAGGGGAACAATCACACAGACACAATTGGTCGTCGATTCCCAGGGAAATGCGGGAAAGGATGGAAAGCGGGGGCGAAGACGAAAAGTCAGAACATGTGGAAAAATGTGGGGGCATCCTGGGAGTTGTGTGTATTTATTTGTGTGCCCCAGTGCCCCTTTAGTTGAAGAAAGAGGGCCACAGTGAATTCAATGGTGCATCAGGGCTGCTGCAATACACCCTCCCGCTTTAAGCTCTTGCCTCCGGGGTCCTGGCGAGCATTCCGTTTCCAAGGGCGCCCTCGAGGGCGCGAAGTCATTCGCGCTTCGCGCTTCGCGGTTCGGCTCCGATTCCTCCTCTCATCCTCCTCTCCTCCCCTGGGCGGCGGCGCGAGAGCGCGAGGTTCTTCGCACGTGGCGCTTCGCGCGGCGCGAAGCGCGAAGTTGGGAGCCCTTGCTTTGGACGGTCAGCCCGCCACTCGGGCGCAAGCCTCGTTCTGGAAAGGACTTGCGCTCTGCACCCGTGGACGCAGGTGGAAGAGGTTCGTACGTGTTTTGTGGCTGTCATTCTATTTTTTGTTGGTGTCTGACTTGATTTTGGCAGCTCAATATAACAGTTTTTGGAGCTCCATCAGCAGAACTAGTACACATTTTCAGAGGAAGAGGAAGATAAGGAGTGGGAGGAGGGTGACAAGGATGAGCAGGAGGGGGCTGAGGGGAGGAGGAGAGGGGGAATGGGGATGAGCGGGATCGAGGATGAGGAGGAGGAGGAGGAGGAGGAGGAGGAGGATGAGGAGGAGCTGGAGGAGCGTTTTTTGCGAGCGTCCTGTGCTCCTTTCTGGACATCTGGCGGTGGCTCGATCCGGGAGGGCCATGGGGTCCTGTATTGGGCGAGAAAACCAGGCCAGGGGGACCTAGTCCTCCCCCCCCCTCCGTGAGTAAACCTGGACTTGACTGCCAGAACCTTTGCATTGCCAACTTTCAGCAGTGTTCAAAGTCGTAGTTCCCCACCACATGGCGCTGCAGACTGCCTGAGGTCTCCCCCAGCACTGTAGCTGAACCCTAAATAGTAGGCCCCCAGAGTCAGGTTAGACAGCCAGATTAATTTCAGCAGTACCAGAAGTGTTCAGGACAAATCGGCCTACACGTTTTTATGAACTGACTCGGCGAGCATTGCCCCACATTTCTGGATCATATATATATATGTATATGTATGTATATAGGGGCATGCATGTATGTATGCATGCATGCATACATGTGTGTATGTGTGTCTGCCTGTCTGTCTGTCTGTCTGTCTGTCTGTCTGTCTGTCTGTCTGTATGTATGTATGTATGTATGTATGTATGTATGTATGTATTGTATGTGTGTATGTAGGTAGGTATGTAGGTAGATGTAGGTCGGTAGGTCGGTAGGTAGGTAGGTAGGTAGGTAGGTAGGTAGGTATGTGTGTATGTTAGCTATTCGTATCTACATTTGCATACACGTATACACATATGAATATGATTCAATCTTTTCCACGACGTGCTGATCTAACGGTCCAGCCAGGAGTCCAAGGACCTGGACAAGTCGACCGCCGAGGCCGAGTCCGACCGCTCCTCGGTAAAGACGGAGCTGGCGGCGGTGGAGAAGTACTTGGCGAAGCTGCACGAGGAGTGCGACGAGACGGCACCGACGTACGCGGACATGGGTAGGGAAAAAGAGAGGTCCGGCCAAAGAGAGGTGCCTGTTCGTTTCCCCATAGTTCTTGCAGGTAAGGTCAGTCATAAAGTGGCCAGGATTCGCTGGGCATCCTTGCGTCCTTCATTGTACGTCCCCCCGATCCCGCATTCCACTCTTGCGGGACGCCTTGCAGGGCCCTGTCATCCCTGTGCTCCCCGTTCTCGACTGATCTGTCGTCCGCTTTCAGCGATACTGGCCTCAGACAAGAGAAGGTCGAGGAAAAGGTTAATTTTGTGCAGGATGAGAGGGAAGGCTCGGCCTGGAGCGTGGTCTCATCGTCGGCCTGCTAATCGCAGAGCATCGAGCTCGAGCGACAGCCCATCTCGCATGGCCATGTACTTTGAACACGAGGAGAAGATCATCGTGTACTGTGGGAGGTGGAAGAAGATGGGAGCGGCAGACGATGGGCAGAATCAGGAGAATGAACGCGGATGGAGTAGGGCGGGGGGGTGACGACGGAAGGATGATGATGCTGATGATGATGATGATGCTGATGATGATGATGATACTGATGCTGATTATGATGCTGATGCTGATGATGAGGAGGATTATGATGATGCTGATGCTGATGCTGATGCTGATGATGCTGATGATGAGTATGATGATGAGGATGATGATGAGGAGGAGGGGTAAGGACGCTGGGTAGGATATGGGGTTGAGGAGGATGAGGATGATGATGATGCTGATTCTGCTGATGATAATGACGACGATGATGCTGCTGCTGATGATGATGATGCTGATGCTATTCTGGTTGTCGTGGTTGCTGCTGTTGATCATGATGGTGATGATGCTGCTGATGCTGATGATGGTGCTTATGTTGTTCCCCGCATGCTTAGTGGGGTTATTGTTTTCTTTCCTGCCGCTTCGCACCCGCATCTTCCTCACTGCCCTCCTCTCCTCTCCTCTCCTCTCCTCTCCTCTCCTCTCCTCTCCTCTCCTCTCCTCCTCTTCCTTCCTCCCCTCACCCACGCGCAACTCATGCACGACGCGTACATGAATCATGCGTCTACATACAGCCGCACGCATGTGCACATTTGCAGACACACCATACAACGCCAGTGCGCGCCTGGCGTGTTGACTGTATCACACACCCACATTTAGGCACGCGTCCACCTACAGCCGCACACCCGTCATACACATGCGCAAGGCACACAAGACACAAGACACGCATACAGACACGCGAGCGAACACGCACACCCACATTGAGACACGCAGTCCACCTGCAGCCGCATACACATCATACACATTCATACGGCACACAAGACACAAGACACGCATGCAGACACGCGAGCGAACACGCACAAACAAACAACGCCAGTGCACGCCTGGCGTGCTCACTGCATCACACACCCAAGCCGTATGCGCCACGTGCAGACCCAGTCGTCCATGCACAGCAGGCGTGGCACTTACTCGACACCATAGGGGGCGCGCAGGGGGTGGTCTCTGAGCGCGGCCGCCATGCACGCCAGTCGTGCAGGGCATAGTAGGCGTGGCACTTACTCAACACCATACGGGGTGCGCAGGGGGTTGGTCTCTGAGCGCGGCCGTCATGCACGCCGATCGTGCAGGGCATAACAGGCGTGGCACTTATTCGACACCATGAGGGTGCGCAGGGGGTGGTCTCTGAGCGCGGCCGCTATGCACGCCGGTCGTGCAGGGCATAGCAGGCGTGGTACTTACTCGACATCATGAGGGTGCGCACGGGGTGGCCTCTGAGCGCGGCCGCTATGCACGCCGGTCGTGCAGGGCATTGCAGTCTTGGCACTTACTCGACACCATGGGGGGCGCGCAGGGGGTGGCCTCTGAGCGCGGCCGCTGTGCTCGCCGGTCGTGCAGGGCATAGCAGGCGTGGCACTTACTCGACACCATACGGCGTGCGCTGGGGTTGGTCTTTGAACGCGGCCGCTATGCGCGCCGGTCGTCCATGGCATAGGAGGCGTGGCACTTTCTCGACACCATATGGCGTGCGCAGGGGGTGCACGGTGGCCGTGCAGGGCATGTCAGGCGTGGCACTTTCTCGACACCATAGGGGGTGCGCATGGGGTGGTCTCTGAGCGCGGCCGCTATTCGCGCCGGTCGTGCAGGGCATAGTAGGCGTGGCGCTGTCTCGACACCATTGGGGATGGTTCGCAGGGATTGGTCGCTGAGCGCGGCCGCCATGCACGCCAGTCGCGCAGGGCATAGCAGGCGTGGAACTGACTCGACACATGTTGGGTGCGCAGGGGGTGCGGTGTCCAGGGCCCAGCGCGCGTGGCATCTTCTCGAGGCCACACGGGCGCGCAAGCGGGGGGGGGGCGCTACCATCATCAGTAAGAACTGTAGCCACCCTGGGTCATGCAGTCTCAGACTGCTTGACGCGTGAGCGCGGACGACCGCCGGCGACTCCGTCAAAGGCACGGTCCCCTTCATGACGCCCGAATGCGCATGTCCGCGCTGCCACCGCCGTGCGAGCAGCTCGAGATGGGCGCCGAGGTGAACCTGGATTGTTTGCGCGGATCTGTCGTCAGGCATGGGAGCGTCTTGGTACAATCCGCATGTCATGCTTGCCACGAATAATTCTCGAATTGGTGGCCTGAGACGCTATTCGCCAATTGCGGAGAGTTGCCGCGTAAACGAGGCGCTGACGATGCAAGCGGACAGTGCGTGGTGAGGTACTTTCTGGACCCTTCTTCGGTATCGGCATCGGAAAACCTACCGGGGAGGGTGGGGGGGGGGGATGATGGGGGGGGGGGACAGGGGGATTATCGCGTGGGAGTCATGCCAGCGACGTCCGCGCAGCGTCCCGGAGGGAGAGAGGGAGAAGGAGGGGAGAATATGGGGTCCAACGGGTGCCGAACATATGCTTGCAGTCTTCACGGCGGAGTGTGGGGGGGGGGAGGGGGAACAGCAGGAGGGGCGCGTAAGAGGGGCGAGGATGAAGGCGCACTTATGCTGCACAAATCCCGGAACAAAAAAAGCTCCACGAGGGAGGGATGGGGGAGGAGGTGCCGGAGGACGGAACAGGATGCAGGATGACGGCCAAGAGATCCCGACAATTGCCGAAAACCTATCTCGACGGAAAGCGGTGGCTGGGGAGGAAAAGGGGTGCGTCAGTGAGGTACAACAGATATCGGTGGCGTTCCAAATGCAAGGCCTTGCAGGAGGTGGGATGGACGAGGGCGACGAGGGACGAGGATGACGAGGGGGGGGGGCGAAAAAGGGGGAGGGCGACCGGGTAGGAGGAGGAGGACTAGGACGAGGAGGGAGGGAAACCGCGACGAAGGAGTTCGAAGAGGACGGGGGCCGACGACGGAGCAGGACGATGGGGACGAGGGGGGAGGAGGACGATGGGGGATGAAAACGAGGAGGGAGGAGGGCGAGGAGGGAAGAGGACGAAGAGGGACGAGGATTATATGCAGGGGGATTCGAGCACGACCACGAGCGGGCCACCGCGCGGGCCACAACGCGCGGGGTCTTGAGCACGACCGCGAGCTGCGACCCACAGCGGCCGACAGTGGACCCCTGGGATTCATCCAGAAACCTCCCCTGGGGGCGATTCGGAATTCGTCCGAAAACCTACCTGGGGCCACCCCAGGATTCATTCAAAAATCGCTCCCGGGGGCGCCCCAGGTTTCATCCAAAAACTGCCCCATGGGGGGCCGCCAGAGCGAATTCCCAAAACAAACCCAACAAGTCTTCCAGAAACCGGAGTCCCAAACTGACCCAACAAGTCGCCACATGTTTTAATGTATTGTTTGGACCGTAAAACAATTGGATGAGTTTTTGGGTTCGGTTTTCAAGAACAAATTCCAGGGGGTCTGCGGCGTCTTATGGCGACGGGCTCGCTGCGACGCACTGCCGGCGCCGTGTGGCGAGCCCGCCCGGCCGCTGGGCCCCTTGGAACCCCCGACGGGCTGCCTCCAGGCCCGCGGCTCCCCGGGCCCCCCGGGCCCCTCGGGGCCCCTCGTGCCCCGAAGGGGGGGAGGGACCGCTGGAGGAACGCGGGGGGACACGCCTGAGAGGGGCTGGGGGTTCCCCCCCCTCCCCCCCTCGCGCGGCCGTGCTCTGTCGGGGGAATCCCAAAGGACTCCGAGCAGTCCCCGCGTGGCCGTCAAGATTCGGAGACTCGCCAGAACCTCCAGGCACGCCCCCGAAGTCCCAGCGTCCCACGGCGCCGGGCGACCCCACCTCAGGCCTCCTGAAAAGCGTCCCGCGGCCCCGGGGGCCTTCCGCAAGCGCCATCGCGTCGCCGAGCTCTCGTGATCGGCGCGATGCTTGCGCACGGTCTTGCGCCGCGAGGGCATCCTGGCAATCCCGCGTGCCCGTGCAGCTGGGCGGCCGAGCGTGGCTTGTGGCTGTATCCGAGGCGAGGCCATTGAGGGCCCCAGGGAAGCATCCAGAGATCCGCACATGGTCGCGGAGTTCATGGAGGTTTCCGGACGTCGCTGTCGCCCTCGACGTCGTCGCCGCCGCCGCCGTCGTTGTCGAAATTGCGGTGTTTTCGGAGGCCTCCTGGGGGCCCTGGGGCCCATGCGGGCCCCGGGGGCTTCCTGTAAGCTTTGGAATGATTAGGGGTCGTTTTCATATCTTGCTCCAGGGCGCGAGCAGAGCGCCCGTCACTTGGGCGCCGCGCGCCGCGCCCTCTCGATGCGGTCGCGAACGGTGGCAAGGCCTCCATCCGCCGTTACAGCTACCTCCGTGGGCTCCACGAGTGACCGGGCCTCTTCGGCCCAGTCTACGGCCGCACCGTCACTGCAAGCCGACGGCTGAAGACATGCTTTATTCTGGTGCACCAACAGGTCGCGATGCTGACGGCCACGTCGTCGGTGTATGTCTCCGCGTTAAGAGTAATGGTGCGCTGCGTCCTCGTTGCCCCGCAGAAATCTGAGCCGGCCCTGCTCGCGTTGGCATCGCGCGCGGCCCCGAGGTGCTCGAGCGTCCAGCGCGCTCCGCGGAGTAATAAGTAGAAGGGGTTCCCGACGTCCCCAACGACGTGGGCCACGTGATCGCGAACGTCCTATAATTCGAATTGATTCGCATCATCCGCAATGCGTTCCCCCACCCGTGCGGCCGCGTCGAGTCGCGTGTGCCCGGAGAGGGCGAGCGGCGAGACGCCGTCGGGCTTCGTGTTCTGGGTCGTCGGCGACGCGCTGTCGCTGATGCGCGGCGGAGTTGGGTCGCGGCCATCTAGGCGAAGCGCGCCCCGTGCAGAGCAGGCCGCAGTGTTGGCAGCGGGCCGCGCGACCCTGCGCAGGAAAACAATGATGAAAACGTGTTGCATGCTGGTCAGTCAAGAACAGGGGCGCCCGTAGCTGGCTGTTGCCGCCGACGCTGGGCGACCGCGTGCTAGCGGGCGCGGCGGCGGCGCGCAGGCTGCGGCCTGCCCCCCGCCAGTAGCCCGCGCCGCCTGCCTCCGCGCCCGGGCGGGCCAAGCGCGCTGCGGAGCCGACTTGGCCGCCGCGCCAGGGCGCTGCGTTGGGCGCCGCCTAGGCGGCGGAGCGTTCGCGCGCCGTGGCGGCGTGCTGGACTAGTTCGCGCGCCCGCGGCGCTACTTCGGCGGCCGCGCAGCGGCCCGCCCCCGTTTGGGGCGGCCCCTAGTCGCCCAGCCGCCTGGGGGCCGCCAGCTGTGGCCGAGAGTTCCGCGCAATTTGCGCTGACGGGCGTTGACAGACGCCGCCCGCGGCGCGGGCGCGGCCGCGGGCCGGGGCCGCGCCACCCGGGTCGCGTTGCTGCGGCGACCGCGGAGGAGCGCATGTGGGGGCGCTGCGCGGACCCGGCGCTTGCGGCCTTCGCTCTGGAGGCCTGTGGGTGCGCTGGGTCGGAAGCGCGGGCGTTGCATTGGCGCTCGGCTGCTGCGGCGCTCTGGCGGCCCGCCGCGGCCTTCGGCAGTGCTGCAGCGCGGCAGCGCCGAGGCTTCCTCCTCGGCCTGCTTCGCCGCTCGCGGGGCTTTCCGCCGCGGCGTCGGCATCGGCGTCGCTGAGCTCGCAGCCCGCCGCGCGCGCTCGCGGCGGGCGCGCGCTCTGGCGGCCGCGGGCGGCGCGGCTGACGGGGCGGCGGCCGGCTGTCGCGGGCCCGAGCCAGCTGGGCTTATTTCTCAGCCCATCCCCCTCCACTCCTCCATCTGTTGCTCCGCCCCCGACCCTTGCCCCGGGCGGGCGCGCGGGCGCCCGGCGGCGGGGTCTGGCAGCGCGCGCCCCGCGGCCGCGCGCACGTCGCCTCCGCGTTCCTGTTCCCTTCTGCGCCCCCCCCCGTCGGACAATCAGCGATTGCAGTCCCCCGGCCCGCCCGAGCGCGCGCGCGGACTGAATTCTGCCGCGCTGCGATGTTAGAAGTCGCCCTCCAGGGGGCCGCTCCGCGTACCGGAGCCGGCGCGCAGACTTCCGTTCCGTTCCGTTCATCGTTACTCTTGACGTCTGCGTCGCGGCCGATCAACGGCTCGGGCGCGCGGCGGGGGAAGTGGCATGTGCGTCGTTTCGCCGCCCTTTCTTGCCCGGGCTAGACATCCGCCGATTTCGCCGGGGGGCCAGCGCTGGATTGCAGCGTGGGACGGCTCGTTTGCGGGGCGCCCCCGTAGACCCGCCGGGCCCACGGGTCCGCCGGGCCTGGGCGAGTGCGAGGGCCATGGCGGTGATGATGAGGGTGATGATAGTGGCGATGATGATGGCGATGCTGTTTGCATCGTGGTCTTGTCCCCCTGGAGCGCGCAGAGGCCCCGTTGGGGTGTCTGAACGGACGGGCGCCGACGTCGGCGGCCGACGAAGAAGCTTCCCGGCGGAAGTGCGTTGCTTTGTCAGACCTATCCGTTTCGCACGTCTGCGCCAGAGTTTGCTTTGAGTGCTCCGTTTACGACGACTTCGTTCGGGGGGCTGCTTTCCCGCCGATCCGTGAACGCTCTGGCGAAGCAGGCTCGAGCAGAAGTTGTTTCGGCATCGCCGTCAGAATGCAGGTCAGCAGCGCAGCGCCTTCGACGAGTGCTGCGCCGACGTCGGCAACAGAGGAGCGGTGCGAGATTGGGGTCTGTCCGCAGAGTCCCACCCCGACGTTGCCTTGCCACGCAGATGGGGCTAAGTTCTTTGGGAGGCGTCGTTTTCAAGATCCGGCGAACGACCCAGATGCAGAAACACCGGTTGGCTGTTTTGTTTGCTATTTCTCGAAATTGCATTCTTGATGGGAATTCCCCCGGCAGGATGTCTTTTTTACGATGTGTCGCAGGGGCGCGCCGGGATGAAGGCGAACGCGGCGCCTGAGATGAGCGGGCGCCCCGCTGAGGCATGCGCGGCCCGCCTTCCTTACGCGTGCAAAGTCAGAGCCTGAATTTAATCATCAACCTCGCCCTTCTCTTGGCGTGACCAGCCGGAGAACTGCCTTTCTCTCCGCTCCTGCTCTTCGGTGCGCCGCTCGCGCCCCCCTCCGGCTATTATCCTTCGCCCCCCTTCTCTATCTTTGGCCGCTCCCTGCTCCAATTGTCCGTCATTCGCTTGGCTCCGGAGGTGGCCCTCGAGGCTTTGGCCCTCTCTTCTTCGCCCCCCCCCCCCCCTGCGCGACCGTCCAGACCGTTGCGCCCCCCGCTAAAAATTTGCGAGAGCCCGGCCCCCCCGCGACGAATCTGCGAGAGTCCCGCGAAAGATTTGCGGGAACCTTTCGCGCCGCGCACTGTCCTCCCAGGCGCCCCCCCGGGCTACCTCGCCCCCGCGGGGCCCCCTTGGGCGATGCGCGAGGGCTGTTCCCGCGCGAGACCACCCGGGCGACTCGTGCAGGCGCTGAGTGGCGGAGACCCCCCCGGGCGATTCCACCGCTCGGACCGACCCCTCTCAGGGCGAGTCGGCCCGTCCTGGAACCCTCCCCAGGCGATCCAGGACCTCCCGCGCCCTCCCAGGCGAGCGGGGGGGCTTACGGGAAAAGCCCACGCCTAAGCTCCCCTTTTTAAGGGAATCTTGGCGGGGGCGATCCGCGCCGGGGCGGCAGTCGAACCCTCCTGGGCGATCGACCGCGGCAGATTCCCCTCGCGCAAAAAAACACACACACACACAAAACAAACGCAAACCAACACACAAAATACACCAAATACACAAACAAACACGAACAAAACACCGGACGGAACATAAAAACAACAACACACAGAGAGACACAAAAGCCACGCAGACGCACGCACACAAAAATGACTAAATTATGGCTCTGACTTTGCACACCTAACCCCCCCACCCTCATTTTTTGCATGCGTTCACGCGTGGCATCTCTTCTTGGAAAGGCAGAAACGCACTGATTCAGAAGACCCTCCAGAGTGGGTGCACAGTGACTACGCCGGCATTCCCGGATAATCACGGGCTGTCCGATGCGATGAATACAGATGGATATCCAGCCTCGATTGTTTTTGGAAGTGCTACGTGAGCAGCCTTATCCATTGCATCAGGCCGATGCTGCCAGTCTCCCGGCATGTATGCAACTACGGACTTAATGCGGGCCTCGATTGCATCGACCTCGTTTGCGTTTTGCGCCCCGTTTTATTTAGCCCGCCGTTGGAATCTGTCAGCGTTCGTAGCTGCATTGGCGTGGCAGCGGCGTTCGACTCCATGGATCACGCTGTGATGAACGACTTGTTGGCCAGAGCGGGAGTTCATGCCGAGCGCGCCTCCTGCTTGTTGCGGGAGGTATCTGGGCTCTCAGCTTCATTTTCGGCGCCTGCGGCTGGCTCCACAAGCCGATTTCCTTGGGCACGAGGGGGCGAGCAAGGCGGCAGAGAAACTCCGAATGTCTGGAACGTGCCGGTTGAAACCGCCGTGGAAGATTTGGCGCGGAGCTGGGCCTCCAGACATTTCGGTTTCCATTTTGGCAATGGTCAGCGGCTGTCGCATGTAGCGCGGGCGGACAACATCTTCATAGTGGCAGCTTCCGCGGGCCAGCATGCGCCGAGAGTTGACGAATCGCATGCTCGCGATGAAAGTGTCATGGAAGGAGAGTTCGCCCCAGTGCATGCGGGGTGGCCCTCGCGCAGATGGCGCCGGAGACATCGACTTGGGCATCCCCGGTGGCGCCAATATCAGTATCAAGCTCGTTGACAACATGGAGGTGTTGGGAGTTCTCCTGGATCGCCGGGGCTCGAGCACCCGCGGCTTCGAGCGTCGCCAGCCGAAAGGGGGAGCTCGCTTTTGGGCTCGTTCGGCGGATGTCGTGGGTTTGGGAACAACAGAAAGTAAAGTTCGTGCTTGGTGCTCTGGACCTTCAGCTTCAGTTTCATATGGGTCAAGCTCGCGGCATGTCACGTCCTCGTTGTTGCTTACAGCCAAGCGCTGGGAATGCAAATTCCTGCGCCGGGCGCTGCGATTTCGCAGGAGGGCCAACGAGGGCTGCGTGGATTGCAGTCAGCGCGCGGCGAGAATAATTGAATGTAGGGCAGGTCGTTGCAAATGCCGTCTACTTCATCACCGAATCTTCCATGAGATCTTCCGGCAAGCTAGGATGGGGAAAGTACCTATCCAACCCAGCTTGGCAGAATCATGTTCGATCATCGCATCTGTTCAGACATCGGGAATGGCAGGCAGGCGCGCAGTAGGTCCCGCGGCGTTTGCGCCGAGATTTGCGGCTCGTGCATTCGGCTCCCGGGCACGAAGCCGAATGGGAAGATGTCTTGGCGATGGTTTACGGCGTGCGCTGGGGGGCATTCCGCGACCAGTTCGGCAGCGCGCGAGAATGGATGGCAAATTTGGAGTTCTTCGCCAATCGAGTCTGCGCCTGCTGGCAGTTGCCGCTCCTGCCGTGCAGGCCGCCCGTGGGCGCTGTGGTGGCGCCCGCCGACAGATGCCGAAAGCTTCGTGGACGCGTTCTGGACGACGTGCCAGGATCGCATGCCCTTGGTGGGGTGGGCGTCGCGTTGCAGTGGGGGGCGACGCCGAGACGGGTACTGTGTGTAGTGGATTGCCAACCACTCCAGCGCATAATTTGCGGACGCGCCCCCTGCCTGGACCCGTCAGCTTCTCATCTGGTGCGCCGCGCTTGCGACGACATTGTCAAGTTGATGGATTCCGGATGGTCTCCGCCGGATATTTGGGCCGACCCTGTGACATGGCGCTGCGGGCAACGCAGCGACATAAGGGGGCCACTTGGCAAATTTGACGATGGATGTGCAGAAGACGTGGTCTGTGGATTTCGACTGGCCGTGCCCCGCAAAATCTTTGCGGGGGCGCAGCTTGGTTGCCCGCTCCGACGGCGGCGCGCCGGGCGGAGCATGCGCAGCGTCGGCGTGGGTCGTGGGAATCTTATCTGGCAGATGGGAAGCGCGCCTTTTGGCCATGGGGGGCACTTTCCACAGCTCATGGATTGATTCGTTCTGGTCCGAGGCAGCCGCGCTGGCTGAATGCTCGACGTTTGTGAGAGAGCTGGTGGGTAGGTGTGGTGTGTTATATCGTGTAGTTGCTGGCTAGTCTGGATAGATAGACTTCGAGCCGTAGTCGAAGTCCAAGTCCAAGATGTTTGTGATGGTGCGTTCATCGCGATGACGTTGGTGGGTGTGAAACTGACGACGATGGTGGCGGTGTTGGTGGTGATTGTGTTGGCGGTGATGACGTGATAATGATCAATGTTGGTGGTGCTGATTATTGACTAGTTGATAGTGTTATTGCGGATGAACGTGATGGTGCTGACGGTGGTGGTGGTGGTGATGAAACAGTGTGGGTGACGATGGTAACTGATGGTGGTGACCGTGGTGATACTGATCATGATGATGCTGACGAGTTGTAATATGTCGGTTGTGATAATGATAATGATGATGGTGCTGTTGATGATGGCCGTGACTGTGATGATGCTGGTGGTGATGCTGCTGCTGGTGATGATGATTACGATGGTGCTGGTGATGCTGATGATGATGATGATGATGATGATGATGATGATGGTGGTGGTGGTGGTGGTGGGGATGATGCTGATGAGGTGGTGGAAATGCAGGCCCCCCACCCCCCATGTTGGGCACAGCGGGGACCTTGAGTGTCCCGAATGTTTCCGCGGGGAGCCTTTTTCGCTTCGCATCCGCTTTTGACGGCCCCGCGGCCCGAAAATAGGCCCCCAAAGCCGAATCGAGGAAACATGCCGGGATTGAACAATTCAGATTTTCGAAGATTTGGGGATGGGTCAAAGAGTCCCGGAACCCTGCCAGGAACTCGTGGCGGCCCGCTCCGCTGAGATTGCGGGACTCAAGCAGGCGCTTACCATTCTGGAGGGCGAGGCCGTCGTGGGACGCCAGCTCCCTCTCCTCCTCGCCGTCCTCCTCTTCCCTCTCGTCGTCCTCCTCCTCCTCAGTTCCCCTAGCGTTCCTCCTCCTTCTTCTCCTGCTCCCTTCTCGGCCACGCTCCGCCTCCTCGTCCTCCTCGTCGTCCTCGTCCTCGTCGTCCTCGTCTTCGTCGTCCTCCTCCTTCTCCTCTTTCCTTTGCCCTTTTCCCTCCTCGTTCCTCCTTCCTCCCTCCTCCATCGTCCCCCCCTCTTTCCCTCATCCCCCGCCCTCCCTCCCGCCTCCTGCCTCCTGCTCCATCAACCCCCCTTGTAAGAAGTTCCTTCCTGTCGCATCCCTAGGCGTGTCGTTAGGGCGGGCCGGGCGTTTCGCCTGAGACTTCCACGCGACATATGATCATGACGCCGGAAATCTGCGGCAGTTTCGCGGGTAGGGCTGGTCGTTTTCAAAATGGGGCTCTCGCCATATCGCCGCGCGCATGTGTTTTAAAGCTCCGTGGATGGATGCCGGGTGGGCTTCAAAGTGCGGCTTTCGCTTTGGCGACGCGCACATTCTTCTTAAACTTTGCATCGAGTTTGAGGATGGGGGGCGGGTGGTTTTCAAAATGTGACTGTCGCTTCAGCGCCGCGCGCATTCGTCTTATCAGTTGGCAGCCGTTTTTCATATGTTTTTTGTTTGTTTGTTATGTGGACCTCGCCTTAACGCCGCGCACAATCGTTTCAAAACATCCGTTCCAAGGGTTCGTACGGGCGGAATCCCAGGAATGGTGTTCGATCTAGGGATGTCAGGACTAAAGCTGTCACGTTGATTCGCGGTGCTGGAGTCCCTGGAAAGGCTCAGGATTTCGGATTGTCAGGACGCAACAGTCATGTTGATACTCGGCGCTGTACACATCCCATGACTTGTATTTGGCACGATTGGGGATTTTCAGATGACTTCTACTGGGCCACTTCCCGTATTGAGCATAGTTCTTTTTGGGATGTGCGAAGAGGGATTTTGGAGGGAGGGTGTATTGCAACATTGTTGGTGCTTCTTGGGATTGCACTGGTCCTCCTCCTCCTTTTTTATTGCCTCCTTATGCATGCGTCCTCCCTGTCCCGCCCCTAGACGTATCCGTCGTGCGGGCCAGGCGTTTCGCATGAGCCTTCCCCACAGTTGGTGATCGTGCGACCAGTTTTTTTGAAATTTTCAAGGATTAATGGCGGCTGGTTTTCAAAATGTGGCTCTCGCTTTTCAGCGCAGCGCGCATTTGCTTGACATGTCTGCAGCAGGTTTACGGATGGAGGGCGATCATTTTCTAAAGTATGGCGCTCGCCATAGCGCCTCGCACATTCGGCTTAAAAGTTTGCATGAGGTTTGGGATGGATGCCGATTCCTTTTCAAAATGCGTTTGCTTGCCTTGGCGCCGCGCGCATTCGCTCTAAAAGTGTTCAACCCTTGCCAGAATTCGTAGGGTTGAATCTCAAGAGCTGAGCTCTGACAGGATCTCGGAATATAAGGACGCAATTGTCACGTTGATTCGCGGTGTTGGAGTTTCAGGAGTGGTGTTCTGGCATTCGTCGCGATTCGCGGCGTTGAAGTCGCGATTCGCAGCGTTGAAGTCCCAGTGATTATTACGTTCTGGCACGATGGAACATTCTCAGACGGTGTCTTCCACCCTGGCATTCCCGCAATGGACATACGCACGTTCTTGCAGGGACCAGTTCAGGGGGAGCTTCGAGGGAGCATTCATCACAGCATCGTCGATGCGTCCTGCGTTTGCATGGGTCGTCCTCTTCGTCCTCCTTCCCCCTGCCCTCAGGCCGCGCTGCTGCAGAGCCTGAGCCGGCATCGCCTCGTGGGCAGCGTGCGCAGGCATCTGTCTTAGGAGCCTCACGGGTCGGCGCGCCTTCGCACGCCAGCGGCGCCACATGAGGGGCCTGGGCGGCGGGGTCGGAAAAGGAGGGGAATGGGGGAGGAGGAGGAGGCGGAGGAGGAGGAGGCGGAG
>CAUYUJ010014270.1:302201-353069 GCA_963575745.1 Prorocentrum cordatum | reverse complement strand
GAGGAGGAGGGAGGTGGTGGTGGCACGGTGGTATGAGACATGATGTCTGTGCTCTGGATATGGCATGCTGCTAGATGCTACATGCAAGAAGAAAGTCGGCCCGCCTGCCGGGGGGGGCCGAAGAAGCAGGGCTGAGTGCGCCCCGCCCTGACGAAAGCTGCCTGTGTTCGGCAGCGGCAGCTCGCTTGGCCTCCCTCCGGAACCAGGCCACCCTCCAGTCTATACGGGCGGGGGGCACGGCTGAGAGGCAAGGGAAAAGGGGGGAGCGTCTGCGGAGTCCCTCGCAGGTCTGCAACTTCACTCTCAGAGCTCAGGTCCCTAGGAAAAAGGGGAGGAGAGGCCTCAGAAGCAGGAGTAGGAGCCGGGTCGGGAGCTGTCGTCGGATCCTCCTCGCGCTGCTCTTGTCTGGACCGGAACCCGAGCATTTCTGGATCAATCCGTTGTCTCTGAGGTTCCTGAGGCGTGACTGTAACGTCCTCTCCTATTTCCTTGCAAAATAATTCCAAGAGATCCTCGACCTGAGATGTGTCGGTGTCCTCCGCATTCACGTCACAATCTGTTGGTGAGGCAAACTGGGACTGGATCGTGTCAACGATGACTGTGATAGTATGCCTGCCCATGGTTGTAGCGGCTCTCTGCCGTCTATTGCAGCAGCGGCCATGAGCACCTGAACAGGGTATGTAGGGCGCTGCTGTGGGCATGCGGAACCCGCGGAGCCTATTGGGGCCTTACCGATGGTCTCTGGGCCGCAGTCGTTATGTGTGTGTGTGTGTGTTGGTCAAAATTGGCTGTGTATCTGGAAATGTCGACACCGCGCATTATCACTTCATATTGTGTAAGCGTGTATTGTCCGTCCCTCCATGCCTGGATATCCCCATGCCGCCGTTGTCCAGATAGAGCTTCCTGTGTAGGTCCACAGAAGGCTCCAATAGTGAGTGGTACCTCTCTGGCCTCTTTATTCGCAGGTTGCGAGGCGACTAGTATATCGGCGGAGTATGAGCCGTCAGGCGGTATGTCCACTTTTGCAGGGTAGGCGCTCCTCCAGCGCCATAGCGTTGCATTGACTTTCTGCTGCTTGAGCTCCTCAGCTCTGCCGGTGCTGTGCACCGTGCCTTGCAAAAAATAGGCGAGACAACACGCAAGATGATTGCGCAGTACCCGCCTGATGAAGAAGGATGTGGAGCAAAACCTGCAAAGGCATCCCTCTCCCCTGATTCTTGACACAATGTCCACAGAGCTGCATTGTGTGCTTATGTTGTGCCGCTGTAGTCCCTTGACAGTGGTCGTAGCTGGAGTAGGGAGAAGGGGATGAGTCGGATCTGCAATTGGTACGGGTACCCCTGCTGCCCGTACCGTCTCGAAAAAATAGCCTGAGGCTTTCCGCACTCGGGCAGCTCTTGCCTGGGCCGTTGCCTCTGATCTCATGGCAGCGATCTTCATGTGCCTCCATTCTGAACTATAGCGCAAAATGCGCTGTTCCCTCCTGGTACCGTCGTCCTTCGGACTAGGTGTGTTACTCGTCCTGTCGTGTATTGTGCTTATCCCGTCCATGTCTTCTAATGTACGATGCAACCATGATGTCCCATTGCGCTCGTGTTTCATACTGAACACATGTGCCACACGACCGTGTAGAGTGTGAGTACGTAATTGCATGGTACCTCCAAGTAGTCGGAACCTGCAAATCCTCAGAGCCATGGTAGGCGTGGCACTCTGTGCGCGCGCAAGCACGTACATGTCGCTTCCCGTATGTTCCGCACTGTGCCGACTGCGCAAAGCCCGTCGGTATTCGTTGCTCTTCACATGCTAAGGGTGCGCGTGCTGTGCTGCTGATAGCTGTGGCCGCGCCCCTGCTTTGAGGGTGTAGTCGTATCTGGTATGTAGCCACCTCGGCGCAGCTGCACAACGAACCTGCCATGCAAAAAAGAGCGCATGCAAGCTTGCCTGGTCGACTCCGTGCGGTAGCTTCCGTCGGAGCCTGAGAAAGAGGGCTCTCCCCTCTTGCAACTCCAGTGTGCCTAAGTTTATACAGTACTGTCGTGGTCTTTTGCCGGTTGGTGTATTGTGTATCTGATGTGCCTTTTCCATCACCATTCTGAGGTGGTCGTCACATTCCTTAGAATGGTTGGCTGTATGCATCCCAGGCTCGGGTTGTCGGAACTGCGAGAGCAGGTAGTTGAATCGCTGTAGTGTCACATTGTCGTCATACTGCGCTGGGCTGTACTGAGAGCTTGGCGCTGCAATACGGCAAGAGGGTGCATATTCCCTTTCTGCATTGACCCCGTGCGAGCTTCCCTCTCCACCCATCTGTAGAGCTGCAGCGTGTAGCACAATGTGACTTTCCATGTGTGTGTCCCCAGTTTTGTGCCTGTTAGTCCCGACCGTGCACACAAGCAGGCAAGGATGTTTCCTATCGGGCACTTTGTTGGGCCTAGGGGCGATCCGTTGGAGGTCCGTGTGGGGCTCTTTGGCGATGTGTATGGTATGGTCGGCCGTCGGAAGTAGCGAGCTGCAAGCTGCTGGTGAGACGTAACTCGGCCGAAGCCTCGGCATGACCTTCCAATGGGATCCTTTTTCTACCGGCGTGCGACACTGTGACTCAAAAGAGGTGAGAAGCATTGTTATGGCAAACAACTTGGCAAGTGTGTCAACAGATTCGCTCCAAGAATTCGCAACATGACCATGAGCATGCTGTAAGGAACGCGTTTTAGCATGTGCACGTAAACATTGAGTTAAGCTGTCGAGTAGAATCTTGGTAGTACTGAGCGCTCCTCCGACATGTCTTCCCTGATATGCTCTGTGAACGGCCATGTCATCACTGCGAACGCAGGTAGGCAGAGAGCTGTGCTGTGATTGGGTGACCCATGCCATGTTCCCAATGGCTGCTTCCAACTCTGTCCTCTGAGAAGTGAGTGAGTCGTTTGCTTCCCCTTCGGGGGGCGGATCTGCAAAGTAGCCGAGCAAAATGACACCGAATACCGAAATAGCCATGATGCGCAGCGCCCAAGTTGGCCCGCGCACTTGTCCGTTGTGTCGGTACCCAGCCGCTGTCGGACCTGTGCGGATTCCCCGTCGGGCATACCTCAAGTTGGGATCGTACTTGATGAGACCTGGAAGGGCCTGGGTAGATGCGGGGCGCCAGTAGGGGGCCCACGAAGGAGAGTCCCTAGCAGTATGAACAGGCGACCTGTGTTCCATGAGCCCTTGAGTAGGTCGGTTATCGGGGATGGGCGACCTCGGGGATCCTCTGGTGTTCCCCTTAGGAGCCTGCGTAGTATCATTAATGTGGTATTCGAGGAGTCCATGCTCAAGTGATGAGCGGTCCGCTGTTGTGTTATCTGGAGTCGGATTTTGTACACTGGCTGGCTGCTGAGAGGGGGCTAAACGGGGGACCTGAGCGAGCCTGCCAGAATATTCTGCTGAGCGCCAAACGCGCTCAGCTGGTGTTAGTGCTGTGCGGGCAGATTGGCTGCCACGCGAAAAACTGTCTGCTGGCCTGCTGGGTTGCTGGCTCCGCTCAACGCTGCCATGCCTGGCTCGTCTTCTCCCGCCTCCATCTCATGCGGTTCATCCCGTCGTATATGCTTGGAGTCCCTGGCCGTCTCTTTATTGATCTTGACGTGCTTGGGTGGTGCTTGGCCCGTGGAGCGCCTGGGCGAGGTAGCTCTGGGTCCTTCTGCTTCGGCTGCTTGGGCAAACGTACTCTCCAGCCGTCTCCGTCCTTCTGTGCCCACGTCGGGAGTAGTTGACTTGAGCTTGTCCTTATCCGTTCTTGGCGTAGGCGTAGGAGATGTCGACGATGCCTTTGGTTGTAGTGCCTGAATTTGTCGCTGAAGTTCTTCTCTGGTATTATTTCTGTTGACGCTGACGTCTGTGAGCTGCTTCTGTGTGGTATTCATGGCCGTCTTGAACTCTATGAGTTGCGCCATGAGGGCATGCTGCGAATGTTGCATACTCGCTAGTAGCCCTGGGGTGGAGAATTCCGCTTTCGAATCCGCTGAGCCCGAGCACGGTGTAGCTCCAGGCGGAGTTCGTGTGGTAGGCGTACTTGGCGATCGTGTGCCCGCTGGTGTGCTCGGAGAGCGCGCGGCAGCCGGCCACTGCGTACGCGACCGAGGAGCTTCTCCTGCTGGCGCAAGAGGGCCTCCGTCGGAATCCTCCTCTTCATTTGTATCTTCATCCATGTAGTCTGCTGCGCTTGGCCTGCGAGTGCGTGACGTACGTGTGCGCACCTCTGCCTGCTTGCGCTCGTTGTCCTCCTTCTCCTCGTCTTCCAGGTCCTTGAAATGTTCGAGAAGGTCTTCAGCGTGTGCTACTTTTTCGTGTAGTTCATGAACTTGAGCAACACAGGAGTCGAGATGAATCTGCGCCTCTACTTGCTTCTGTGTGGCTCCGTCAGCCTGCGCTTTGCTCGATTGACAAAGTTGAGCGGCTTGGCTGTGCGGGCAGAGGCCGTGCGAGAGTACAAGAGCTGATATAATACAACCGCGTACTCATGTCGTAGGCCTTGCACTTGTGATGCGTCCATCTTGAGCTCCTGTGAACATTTGATCTGACGTTCTAGGCCCTGTAATGTAGAGCCTAGGGCCTTTCTGTACTCACCAATCTCCTGAGGGTTCTAAGGTGGCTCCTGCCAGCGCCTGTGTGCGCGGGCTTCCTCTGGCGAGCAAGGCATGATATTCATGTTCTCGTCCTCCTCCATGCTGTTGCTTTACGCTGGGCGTCGCGAGCTGGAGCGCCTCCACGGGGGGGAGGATGTAGGTTGGTCAGCATCTGGCTTGGCTGCTGGCTGGTTCGGATGGCACTTCTCACATTTCGTGATCTCCCACTTGTTGTGATGATTGCATGCCGGGCGCTCCCACAAGTGCTGGTACTGTCCTTGTATGTGACCTTGCCATTGTGATCTTCGTCTTGATGGCTGTCTCGAGCGCGCTGACTTGCTGCGCTGTGTCCTCCACGTCATACTGCAATGCTGTGTGGCGATTCAGCCCTGGCTCGACGGTGCCAGACTGGTACACCTCCTGCTTCACGGCTGGCCCTCCTGTTGCGCGCCGTGGCGGCTGGGCGCGCTGGGGGGGGGCTGGCGCGTGTCGCAGCTGTCCCGTGCGAGCGGTTTCGCCGTGCCTGGCACAGCTCCCACAAACCACTCGGGCCGGGACGGCGGCTGGAGGAGGGAGGAGGGAGGAGGGAGGAGGGAGGACGGAGCGAGGAGGGAGGAGGGAGAGGAGGGAGGAGGAGGGAGGAGGGAGGAGGGAGAGGGGAGGAGGATGGAGGGAGGAGGGAGGAGGGAGGAGGGAGGAGGGAGGGAGGGAGGAGGCAGAGAGGGAGGAGGGAGGAGGTGAGGAGGAGGAGGGAGGAAGGAGGAGGGAGGAGGGGTGGAGGGAGGGGGAGGTGGGAGGAGGAGGAGGAGGGAAGAGGAGGAGGAGGTGGAGGAGGAGGAGGAGGAGGCGGGGAGGGGGGGTGGTAGATCTTTCCTTAGGAGGGAGGAGGAGGAGGAGGAGGAGGAGGCAGGTGGGGAGGGGAGGAGGCGCGTGGAGGAGGAGGAGGAGGAGGTGGAGGAGGACGGTGGTGGAGGAGGAGGAGGAGGAACCCCGAGGGGGGTCGCACCCGCGAGGGGGGTCGCAGCCCCGAGGGGGGTCGCACCCGCGAGTGGGGTCGCGCCCCCGAGGGGAGTCGCATCCGCGAGGGGGGTCGCACCCGCGAGGGGGGTCGCAGCCCCGAGGGGGGTCCTGGGGTCCTTGGGTCCCTGGGGTCCCGGGGGTCCTTGGGTCCTGGGGTCCCGGGGTCCCGGGGGTCTAGGGGGGTCCTGGGGTCCTGGGGGTCATCGGGGTCGTGGGAATCTTCGGGAGGTTCTGGGGTCATCGGGGTCCAGGAGTCCTGGGGGTCATCGGGGTCCTGGGGTCCGGACCGGAGGGGACAGGGGTTCGGTTCGGTTCCCGCCGGTTCGGTTCAGGGGCGGCCCGGTTCCGGTTCGGTTCCGGTTCTGGTTCGGTTCGGTTCTCGCCGGTTCGGTTCTGAATGAATTCGGTTCGGTCCGGTTCGGTTTTCTACGTTCCTGGTTTTGGACCGGTTCGGTCCGGTTCGGTCACGGTTCTCGGTTCTCGGCTCGGTGCGGTCCCTTCATGCAGATGTTACCAGCCCATGGAAACCCCATCTAGGATTACGAGGAGCCCTCCAGACAGAGGTGCTCAGCAAGACCAGCACGTATCCAGTGGAGGCCCCAGATATCAGCAGACCAGGGGCCGCACCCAGGCCCTGGGAGGAGCTTCGCATCCAGGCCCTCGACAAGCACCCCGAGGCCCCCGCAGTTCAGCATCCCGCTGCCGAGGCCCATGTCAGCAAGGCCCTGACGCACCGTTTCGCCGTCCTTTCGCAGGCCCCCGAGTGGTGGTGTGCAGTACCTGATGACCCAGAAGGCCCAGACGGGCCTAGTCGGGCCCAGCCTTTCAGGAGGGAGGAAAGGGGCGCCTTTCCCCCCAACCCTCCTGGGCCTCGCGGAGGGCCAGATAGTCGCCGTTGGAGCACCATCCAGCAACGGGTCCGTGAACGAGACCTTGCCCGTAGACGAGGTCCCCATGGCCCCAATCATCGCAGGTTCCAGCGGGTTATCGAGAAGAGCTTGAACGATTTAGACTGGAACTCCGACCTCTTCCCAGGCCGAACAAAACAGTTTTTGGGGCAGCCTCAGTGTACGATCAGGCCAACCCTTCGAGCACCATGGCCTGTTAGAGCAGCAGGTCCAGTTTTTCGAGCGGCAGGCGTTGCAGAATGCCCAGCGTGGTTTCGCCGACTGGCTGGAGACCAGCCTCAAGCAAGGGGGGGGGGGGGGGGGGCCGCCCGTGCTTTCACGAGGGAGGTGGAGGTGGAGGTTACCACGGAGGAGGCAGACAATTTCATCCTGGAGGAGGAGGTTTTAACAGACCCCGTGGACATCCTCAAAGCCAAAAGTGAGTTTTGGAAACAATACTGGGGCCCAGGATGTATTTGGGGCACCATGCCGATCTCAGAACCCTGGGTCCAGGACCTTCGGCAGGAAACCATGGAGGAGAAGAGCACGGAGGAGCCTTGGGCGGAGGAGGAGGTTTTCCGCGCAGTCAAGACCTCCCCGCCGCACCCAGCCACGGGCTCGGACCAGTGGAGAGTGCGCGATTTCCTCAGGCCCCCGCAGCCAGGCCGAGCCGAACTAGTCGGGGTGTGCCAGCCCAGTGCCTAGGGAACCTTGTTGCGCTCAAGCCGAAGTCAGTGACGGCGGACAGGCCGATCACCCTCGCCACATCCCTCTACCGCCTGCCCATGCGCCCCAGGAGGGGGGAGATCAGCAAGTGGGAGGTGGAGAAGGCAAGACATTGGGATGCAGCAGTCAAAGGGTCCAGCTGCCTGCGAGCAGGGATCCGGTCATAACTTTTTGCCGAGATCGGGACAGAGCTCCAGATCAAGATCGCCGAAGGGCTTTTGGACATAGAGAAGTTCTATGACGCCATCCACGCCCCCACCCTAGCCAGGAAAGCAAAGGCAATGGGGTACCTCGTGATCTGCCTCAGCCTCGGAATGATGACCCACCTGGCAGTTCGTTTCCTCGCTACCGAAATGGGGGTCAGCGATCCAATCATTCCTCAGCGCAGTATCCTAGCGGGGTGTGGACAGAGTGTCGCCTGGGCGAGGGTCCTGCTGCGTGACCTCCTGCGCCACGCGCACCACCGCTTCCCGCTCTTTTTTCTATCCGTACATGGGTCGATGATCTACGCGCGCGCATGGCGGGCTCCAGCAGGTCCCTCATCGAGGATTTCCCCGAGGCCATGAAGTTCCTCAAAGCTGGGCTGGCAGATCTTGGGTGCAGGCTCTCCCCCAAATCCACCATCCTCGGGCGCGACAGCGAAGTCAGACATCAGCTTCTCCAACACTGTCAGGGAAAAAGGCGTTCCCCAACAGACCAAGTTGGGCACCAGGGACCTCGGCTTGGACACGACCACGGGACAAAGAAGGCCCCTCAAGGTTCGAGGAGCTCGGCAGCGTTTGGGGTTCAAGAGGCACCAGAACATCAAGAGGCTCCCCAGGGCCACCAAGAACGTCCATCGGCTATACCGTGCAAGCGCCCAACCACAGCTTCATTGGGGCCTCGTAGGTCATGGCGTTGCCCCTGCCGAGCCCACCCGTCACAGGAGGGCGGCGGGGGCAGCGCTAGGCGTCAGCAAGTCAGGGAGCTGCCTCGCAGCAGGGCTCCACCAAGCTAAGCTGCCGCCCGACGCCATCGACCCCGCTATCTTTTGGCGGCTCCGTCTGTTCGAGACATGGTTCGAGCTGGTTGCGGCGGAGCCCCGCCTCAGGAGCGGCATCGCAGCAGCCTGGCCGAAAGTCGTTACGAAGCTCCAGCGGCCCAGGCGGTGGAATAATGTAGTCAGCCATCTCAGCGCAATCGTCGGAACCCTCCTGGACCTAGGGTGGAGCCCAGTCACAGCGTGGACCTGGACAGGACCCACAGGTGAAATCTTCCCAGTCGGCCCGGAGAAGTACGAGGAGCAGGATAACTTTCTGCGCAGGCTTCAGCAGTGCCTTCATCACAAGGTATGGGGAGGAGCTCAGGGAGGACATGCAGCGGGAGGACGCCAGGGAGGAGTAGGCATCAAGAGCTCGCGCTGGCAGGTCGAACGCCTCCACCGAGATGGCCAAGCCAACCTCGCAAAGGCACTCAAGGCAGTCGGCAGTGTTGCCGCCTGGAGCCCACGGCGACGTTGCGAGGCAGGCGTCGCAGAGGAGGCCACCTGCCCGCTGTGTGGCGACCACCATTGCGACGGGCGGCGCAAGTTCTGGGGGTGCCCCCTCCTCGAGCAAGTCGACCACCCCCTCATTGCAGCCGCGCAAGACCTCCGAGACCTCGCCCAGGGGGGCAATCAACCCGAATGCCTTTGGCTCCGCGGACTGATCCCAACTGAGTTAGCCCTGAGAGAAGTAGAGGAGCTGACGCCTAGGCACCCCGTCCTGCATGAGACAGGCGCTTTCCTGGGCCCTCCAGAGGCGAGGGACGGCTGGCACCTCGGCTCCGTGGATGGCTCAGGGGGTGCTTTCTCGGCCGATCCCCGCCTCAGGCGAGCAGGATGGGGTGCAGGAGTGTGGAGTCCAGATGTGGTCTCCGTTGGCACTCTCCAAGGGAATCTCGTAGGGGCCCAGGCTGTAAATAGAGCCGAGCTCAAAGGGGCCATAGAGCTCCTCCGCCATCCCAAAGGAGACCTCTTGGTGGTTACAGACTCAGCGTACCTAATCAAGGGCCACTACAAAGGGCCCCGTAGGAGGCAGGCCACCAATAGGCGGCTCTGGTTCGAATATTGGCGCGTCTTGGGGGCCCGTGAGGGCCGTCTGAGCTACCTCAAGGTCAAGAGTCACGCGACCGACCCCGAGGTGCGCGCACGTTTTCCCGAATGGGCCCTGTATGTCAATGGCCAGGCAGATCGGCTCGCAAGCGAAGCCGCTGCCCAAGCTGCAGTGTCCGCTGACCTAGCGCAGAGAGTGTTGGCCCTCGACACCCTCAGCGAACAGATCAGAGGGCGATTGGCGGCGGTCCAAATGTTGTGGTGGACCCATTTTCCAGTAGCAGAAGATAGCACCGAATGCAAGAGAGCTCGCAGACGCGAGCGGAGCGAACGTGCCCTGCAGCATCTGCTCTCTCACACCCCCCACTGGCCCCGCGTCAGCGAGACGCAAGTTTCTTGCTTAAGATGTGGGAAGCAGACCCACAGGAGGTCATGCGCCAGGTGGTTCCGCACCCGGTGTCCTGGCTCAGCCAGTGGCACGACCCCAGGGAGTGGAGGCCCCAGTGGGGGAGTAGTGCCCAGTCTCGAATTGACGGAAGGCGACTGGCCCGCCCTCCATCCCAGCCACCGACCCCATCTCGCCCTCTGTCGCGGGGTTCTCTGGTGTCGGCGGTGCGGGTGTTGGCGGGTTCGGGCCCCCAAGAAGTTTCGTGCCCCCTGTGCCCCACCCAGCAACAGTCATAGTGGGGGTCACAAGGCGTTTTTGAAGCTCACCAAGGGGAAACTGCCACAAAGGGTTAAAGGCCTGGCCAGGAGCAGACCCGTGAGCACGCATAGTCCTCCTGGAGTGCAGGGATCGAACAGGCCGAGGCGGCGTGGAGAGGGGAGGGGAGGAGGAGGAGGAGGAGGAGGAGGAGGAGGAGGGGAGGGGAGGAGGAGGAGGAGGAGGAGGAGGAGGAGGAAGATGAGGAGAGAGGAGGGGGAGGGGGGGGAGGAGGAGGAGGAGGCGGAGGGCGGAGGAGGCGGAGGAGGAGGAGGAGGAGGAGGTGGAGGTGGAGGAGGGTGGTGGAGAGGAGGTGGAAGGTGGGGTGGAAGTGGAGGGGGGAGGAAGAGGAGGGAGGAGGAGGAGGAGGAGGAAAAGAGAGGAGGAGGAGGAGGAGGAGGAGGAGGAGGAGGAGGACAGAGAGAGCCGCCCTACACCTCTCCTCTCTTCCTCGATCGCTTGCGTTGCTTCCGTCGTTCGGCCGTCCTTTTTTTTTTCTTTTTTTTTCCTTCTCCTCTCTCTCTCTCTTTCCCTCTCTTGTTGTTTACGTTCCCGCTGGCACCGCCCGTCGGGAGCGGTGGAGGGCTTCGACCATTCGTTGTGCCACGGCTTGCGGCTTCGAGTATCGAGGCGGAAAAGGGGAGGTCGGAGGACGGAGGCAGGAGGACGCAGGGGGGAGGCACGGGGTGGTACGGGAGAGGAAAGGGGCGATGGGGATAGGGGAGGGAAAGCGAGAGGTGGACGAAAAGTATGAAGAGGTGATGGAGGGTGCGGGAGCCGATTGGGGGGGTGGATGGGGGAGCAGCAGGAACAGTGAGCAGGAGCAGGACGAGGAGGAGCTGCAGGAGGGGGGAGGAGGCGAAGGACGAGGAGGCCGAGGTGCGGGTGGGGATGGGGGTCGCGAAGAGGACGGCGTGGCGGAGGAGGTTGAAGAGGAGGAGGAAGTGCAGCAGCAGAAGCATGAAGAGGATGGAGGAGGTTGAGGAGGAGGAGGAGGAGGAGGAGGAGGAAGAGGAGGAGGAAGAGGAGGAGGAGGAGGAGAAGGAGGACAACACCGACGACGAGGACAGCGACGAACAGCAGCAGCAGCAGCAGGACGAGCAGGCGTTGCGAGCTCTTTTGCGTGGGAGCTGGAGAACGCGAGCGGGGCGCCCCCGCCCGCGTGATGCGCCGTCCACCCGCTCCGCGACACGCCAGCATGAGGCCGAAAATGCGCACTCGCTCCTCGCCCCGCCCCCCCTGCCGCCCCAGGGGTCGACCTAAGCGGTGTTTTGGAAATGCCGTGCGCCGTTTTCGTTGCGATGTCGTTTCGCAGCACAAGCGGGTGGAAGACATAACGAGGGGAAACGAAGACAGCACGAGCACGAAGCACACTGCTTAGGTCGATCCCTGCCCCCTCCTTTTTTCTCCCCTTCGCCTCCCCTCGCTCGTCCGTTCTCCTCCGTCCCCCTTCCCCTGCATTGTTTCCACAGTGGCAAGCTATGGGCACTGCTCTCCTCTCTCCCCTGACTCTGCACGGAAGATGCTCAACCCTCTCCGCGTATTGCTTTACATGCAGGAATTCCACATTTGATTCATCGTGTGTGCTTGTTTGCTTCGCTTCTGCTTTTTGTTGCTAGAAGACTGTCGTCGGAGTTTCAAAATGATGCTCCCGTTGCAGCGTGGACCTCATTTTCGGGTCGGCTCTTTGCTCCCGTCACTCAGACTGGCGCTTTCGCTCAGCACTGGCCGCTTTTCTGCATCCGAGTCCTTTTCATTTTTGTCGCCTCCCGGCATTCCCCTCGTCCGCCTTCCTCTTGTCCTCCTGCACCTCCCGCCCCTTCCACTCCAGGTCTTGCTTCTGCTCTTCGTCCTCGTCGTCGTCGTTGTCCTCCTCCTCCTCCTCCTCCTCCTCCTCCTCCTTCCTCATTCTCCTGCTCTCGCTCCTGCTCATCCTCCTGCTCATGGGCCACATCCTCCTCCTCCTTCTCTTCCTCCTCCTCCTCCGGTGTACGTAGCTCACGTATCCCGATTGCTCAGAACATGCTGGGATCGTTGGGATAGTTTTGGGTCCACTGTGACTCGCGTCCACGGCTGGAGAACAGATCAGCGCAGTGCTCAGGAATGGGAGGGAGGGGTTACAGTCGGGGCGCTGAAGAAGGAACCCTTTTCGTTGGGGAAGGGCTCGGTGTGCCTTGATTGTTTCAGAGTTTCCTCGGGTTTTCCCGAGGTTTTCCACAGGAAATCGATGCTGAACTTATGGGAAAAAGGGGCCTCGTTCCTTATTTAGGGTTCCTTAGGTCAACGCCTCGACTGTAGGACATCAGATAAATCGCGAGCGCACCCAGCTTGCCTTCACCTCCCTCTCCCCTCGTGGCTCTGGAGGGGCGGGGGGAGGGCGACGATGCCCTGTCGGGCTGGCTTCCCCTCACTGTCTTCCTTCTCGGCTTCGAGGTCGTCATCGTGACCGTAGTTTTCGTCGACTGATGGGGCCTCGGCATTGTCACCGTTGGCCTGGAGGAGGAGGAGGAGGAGGAGGAGGAGGAGGAGGAGGAGGAGGAGGCGGAGGAGGAGGAGGAGGAGGAGGACGGCATTGTCACCGTTCTGTCTGTTTTGGACCCTCCCTCCTCCCCTCGCCTCCACCCGCCCGCCCGTGCCCGGCTCGGGGGCGGCCAAGAGGGGGGTGATGACCAAGGGGGGGGACATCATGGCGTGGGCCATGATGCTTTCCCAGATTTCATAGCGCCTCCTCTAGTCTCATCATGTGCCTTCCCGGCACCCCCGCTGGGCCTCGCACATGCCGCCGGCCATGATCTGCGCCCCCCCTCTCGGACGCCCCCCTCTTTGCCGCCCCCGATGGCTTCCCGAGTGCAGGCGGCAGCGCTGCGTGCTGCTCTCGAACACCGCCCAGGCCGGCAGGGCGGGGTGGGCGCCAGCGCGCCAGCACCACGGGGCTTGGGGCTCCTCCTCCGTCCTCCTCCTCCTCCTCCTCCTCCTCCTCCTCCTCCTCCTCCTCCCCTCCTGCCTCCTCCTCTTCCCTCCTCCTCCTCCTGCTCTCCTCCTCCTCCTCCTCCTCCCTCCTCTCCTCCTCTCCTCCTTCCTCCCTTCTCCTCCCCCTCCTCCTCCGCCTCCTTCTCCTCCCTCCCCCTCCTCCTCCTCCTCTCCCTCCCCCTCCTCTCCCCCCTTCTTCCTTCCTCCATATCCCTCCCTCCTCTTCCATCTCCTCCATCTTTTCCTCTTCCTCCTTTTTCTCCTCCTCCTCCTGCCTCCTCCTCCTCCTCCTCCCTCCCTCCTCTTCCCTCCTCCCTCCTTTCTTGTCGAACTCTTGCCTCCTCCCTTTCTTCCCCTCCTCTAGCCTCTTGCCTCCTGCCTCCTCCTCCTCCTTCAATTTTTTCTCGTAGATGGCTTCTCCCAGACGCGCCACAACAAGACGTGTCGGGAGGGTGGCGGGGCGTTTCGCTCGAGATTTTGAAGCTAGAAGTGTGCAACATCTTCAAGCTTGGAGGGAAGGTGAAAATGTGGCTCTCGTAGTATCGCCGCGCACATATGTCCTGAATGTTTGCAGCAGTTTCGCGGACAGCTGGGGGTCGTTTTCAATAGGGAGGTCTCGCCGTAGCGCGTATCGCCGCGCCCATGCGCCTTAAATGTTTGCAGCACTTTCGAGTCTAGAGTGCGGATCATTTTCGAAATATGGCCTTCATCTTGTACCGCCCTCGCCTTGCTCCTCCCCATGGGCGGGGTCTCCCGCGGCCGGTCGCAGCTCGGGCCTTCCTGGTGGCCGTGCGGGACGCACCGGGCACGCCCCCGGAACGCCCTCGGCGCGGCGCAGGTGCTGGAGTCGAAGGTGAAACAACGCGATAACCATATAAAGTGTTGGCGCTCCGCGCGGCAATCTTGGATCCGCGCTTGACTCCCCAGGCGGCGCCTCCGGCGCCGCCCCTGGCGCGCTCCGCGAGCTAGGAAGGGGGGTCCAGCGCAGATCCAAGAAATCCGCGCGGAGTGCCAGAAGTTTATGTTTATGCCGTATTTACTTCTTCTATGGAAAGCATCCCGGAACAGCCGAGGACAGGCGGAAAAGCGCCGAAAGACCCCGAACTCACAAAAACATGCCGAACTCGTCGCTCTCCTCCCCTTTGAGTGAGGGGATCCGACTACAGAACTGACATACCCAAAACTTGCTTTGCTCGTCGGGTCTACGACAATTGCGTAGACTGTTCCGCTGATCAGCGACCATTCGACGTCTTTTTCTCAAGTTCGACGAGATTATGGGGCGTCAATCAATTCTGCAGTCGATCACCCACTAGACCCCTGTACAGTGAGGGCCCAGGCCAAGAAACACCCTGCTCGCCTCCAGGGTGCCGTGGGTTTCTTGGGTTTCGATGCTTTTGCGATGGAGAGCGTGACGTTCTCCTCACGCCAAAAATCAATGGAAGTCTTGTGGTCTGAGGGTTGGGTTTCGTATAGAAGGTTTCTTGTGGACTGGCCTCCACCGTAACGACGCCCGCGGCCGACCGCCCAGGTCCAGGTGGCGCTGGCGGACTGGCCGGAGGTCGTGCGGCTGGCCTCGCTCGCGCTCGAGGCCCGCCGTTGTGCTCCTCCCCTTTGGTTCTGCCCTTCGGCCGCCGCCGCCGCGGCCGCCGCCCTAGATCTCCGTCGATGCTATTTCCCAACCATCCTGTGGTGCTGGGTCCTCGCTTTGAAGAGACAGCGGCCCGCGTTCCTTCCTCCTTCCTTCTTCCTCCTCCGTTTCTTTCCTCTCCGTGCCTCTGTCTCCCCCACCAAGCACAGCGTTTCGTGGCTCCATGGGGAGTACCAGCGGCGGTGTCCACCTGCGACTCCCCCACGCAGCACAGCGTTTCGTGGCCCCATAGGGAGCTCCACCTAAGGCCTCAGTGGCGGTGTCCACATGCATCTCCCACCCAGCACAGCGCTTCGTGGCCCCATAGGGGGGAGCTCCACCTAAGGTCCTGCTGGCGGTGTCCACATGCGTCTCCTCTACCGAGCGCAGCGCTTCGTGGCCCAATAGGGAGCTCCACCGAAAGTCCCAGTGGCGGTGTCCACATGCACCTGCCCCACCCAGCGCAGCGTTGCGTGTGCGTGGCTCCATAGGGAGCTCCACCTAAGGCCCCGTTGGCGGTCTCCACATGCATCTCCCCCACCCAGCACAGCGTTGCGTGGCACTATAGGGAGCTCCACCTAAGGCCCCAGTGGCAAAGTTCGCATGCGTCTCCCCCACCCAGTGCAGCGGTTCGTGGCCCAGAGGGAGCTCCACCGAAAGCGATACCCACAACTGCGGTACCCACAACTGATGGTTGGGAGGGGTCCGTCGCCATGCTAATTTTTCATGTTCGTGCGTGTTTCCTCGATTTCGGCCTCTGGGGCCCGTTGTCAGGCCCTGGGGCCAACGACAGTTTACGCTGGGGAAGGGGTCGTGATTTCTGGAGCGCGGGTTGAAAAACACATCGGAGGATGTCTGAGGCGGCTGCCGCCGTCGCCGTCGCCGTCCCCGTCATCGCCGTCTGCGCTGCCGCCGCCGCGGTCGTCGTCGTCGTCGTCGTCGTCGTCGTCGCCGCCGTCGTCGTCGTCGTCGTCGTCGTCGTCGTCGTCGTCATCGCCGTCGCCGTCGTCGTCCGTCGTCGTCGTCGTCCGTCGTCGTCGTCGTCGTCGTCGTCGTCGTCGTCGTCGTCGCCGTCTTCGCCGTCGTCGTCGTCGTCGTCGTCGTCGTCGTCGTCGTCGTCGTCGTCCGTCGTCGTCTCTTTCCCTTACGTAGGCCCAGGAGCGGCCCCCGGACGGGCCGAGAGCGCTGCGGCTACCGATCGTCGTGCTCTGCTCGAGCCGTTATGGGAGGAGGAGGAGGAGGAGGAGGAGCGCGATGGGGGAGCGAGGAGGAGAAGGAGGAGGAGGGGGAAAAGGAGAGGAGGAGCCGCGATCATCCTCACGCGTCCCGCAGAGGACGACCCGGACCACGCCAAGTCCTCGCTGCGGCTGGCCCGCGCTCACATGGAGATGTGCGAGTTGGAGGACGTCGCTCGACCTTTGGCGTCTCCTGACGTCCTCGACCTTCCGCGGACGACATGTGTGCACAGCAGCGCTTCGGCGTCTCCTGAGGCGTTGTCGATACAGTGGATGCGCATGCCAAGAAACACCCTGCTCGCCTCCAGTGTGCCCTGGGTTTCCTGGGCTTCGAGGACTTTGCAGTGGAGAGCGCGACGTTCTCACACCGGACATCAATGGACGTCCTGGGGTCTGAGGGTGGGGTTTCTCGTGGAAGGCTTCCTGTGGTCGAGCTCCTACTGCACACGACCCGTGAGTGGCACGCTGCGTAGCTTTTCGGCCCGCAGGGCCGAAGACCTATGCACTGCACCGCGTCGTAGCGCGAGGTTCGAGAGGAATCCTGTGGTCGAGCTCCTACTGCACACGACCCGTGAGTGGTACGCTTCGTAGCTTTTCGGCCCGCAGGGCCGAACACCTGTGCACCGCACCGCGTCGGAGCGAGGTTCGAGGGGAGTCCAAGCACGGCGCGGTGTGCGGGCGCCGTGCTCGCCTTCCTCCTCAGGAAGCAGGAGGCAGATCCCCCCCCAGCTCGGAGGTTGACACCAACACCAATATCGGCGGTGTGCCTCCACCGAAGGGAGAAGATCCTGATCTCGGTGATGGTGGTAATATTCTGGCTTCCAAGGTGGCCGAACTATTACCACCAGCACCGAGATCTAGGATCATCTTCTCCCCTGTGGAGGCAGCCCCCTGTGTTGGTGTTGGTGCCCATCTCTGGGTCTCCAATGATCGGGTGTTTTGATAAAAGGTGGTTCTGTCAGCCCCCGAACGAGGCTCGACACTGCCCGTGCCAAGTTATGGTGGGGTGCCCGCGCACGCCCCAGTGTCTGCTGCAGCGTGTGCCTTGCGCTGTTTTTTTTACACCGTGTGGGCGCGTGGCTGGGTAAGCGCATTCATTCGGGCTCGTTGTTGATCGAGGGGGCGGACAACCAGTACGCAAAAGTTCGGAGAACAGGGTACGTAAACACAACTCTCGGAAGTCCGCGCGCATTTCTCTGATCTGCGTGTGACTCCCCTTGCGGCGCCTCCGGCGGCGATACAAGAAATCCGCACGGACCTTTGAGAGGTTTTGTTTATGCCGTTTTTATTTTCTTCTAGAAGTAATGGGGCTTTCCTCGAGGGAGAAAATGGGCACGTTGCTTCGGAAGAGCTGGCGCCCTGACCCACCCGCGCCGCAAGCCCTAGGGGGAGCTCTGGATGCTTGTGCGACAGCGTACGGCGTGCTCTCTTAGAGCTGAAGACGTGAGCCTGCTGGTGCAGCCCCTCGAGGGTGGGATGACCATCAGCTCCAACGCTCCAACGCTCCAACGCTGTTAGCCAGCAGTGCGTTCTAGCATACTAGGTGATGCAAGCGAGGTGGTGCAATCGGTTTGTGTTCGCAGTGAGTTGCCAACTTCACCGCTCGCGCGATCATCCCACCCAACCACCCGCAACTTGGTTTTCAAAACCCATGCGATGGCGATTGCGACGCATGCTTGGTGTTGGCTGGTGCATCTCTGCGGCCGAGCTAGCCCGCGCATGCTCGCGCGCGCAGCGGCCAGCTAGATTGGCGCGACCAACGCGGCCGCGGTGGCGCTGACCGCTGGGCGCATCTCAGCGGGCACTGCACTACGAGTCGGCGACTTGGGTGGGCGCGGTATCATAGCAACGTCGACACCGGTAGACACGATGATGATAGTAGCTGTGCTTGTGACGATGATGACAGTGGCGACGGCACGGCCATTGACTACGCCGATGCGAATCACTCCGGCGACGATGACGGCGTCTTCGCTTCGGTGATGAAGGTTATGGAAAGGAGTTCGACGTGCGCGCGCGGCCGACGCGCGCGAGTGGCCCGCCTGGCATTATTTGACGCGTATCGTGCCCCCCCCCAAGCACGCGCGCAACGTCGTTGGAATGATGTCGAGATGCGGCGCGAATGGCTCGTCTTGCATAATTCAATAGCAGCGTTGACAAATTATGGTTTTCTTGAGAATTCGCAGGAGCGCGAGTGCCGTGCTTTTGGGTACCAATGTTGCGAAACCATTTGTTTTGGAATGGTTTCGGGGATCTTGTTTTAGAATTCCTCACGGGACCTCAGGTTTTTTTGATTGATTTCGGCATGCGCGCGCGGCCAGCGCGCGCGCGCGCGCTCTTCGTCCTTTTTGTTCAAAGGGTTCTCGCGGCAGCACGCGCGCAAGGGCGTTCGAACGATTCCGAAATGCTTGCGCGAAGCCCGTTTGGTTGTTTTTTGTTGAAGACGTTGAAAAAATATGTTTTTCTTGAGATTCCGCAAACGCGCGCAAGTTTTTTTCGAATAAAAAATAAAAAAATGGTTGCGAACCATGTGTTTTGATTGTGTTGTCGGACATGTGTTTTTTGATTACGAAACACAAGGTTTTTGAATGTGTTCGGCTTGCGCGCGTATGTGCACATCGTCCCGTCGTGTTGTGCAGAGGACAGTTGACAATTGGTGATATTTGGTCGACGAGTGTGCGCGAATCGTATTATCCAGATGATGACGAGGGGTGTCGATACCGGCCTGTCTGGGATGGTATGAATTTAGGATGGACGATGGGGCAGAATCGCATGTAAACCGCAATGCGAGTAGGGGTGCGGATATTCCTGGGGAATCGATGTGGTGAGTGCAAGCGACATGCTGCAACCCATGTGGTGCAAGGTATGCTGTGTAAGCTATGTGGTGCATGCTCTGTGGTGCAATATGTGTTGTGTGAGCTATTTGGCTCAAGGCTTGTGGTGCAATCGATGTTTTGTTGGCAAACCTACTCATCTATGTGGTGTGAGCTATGTGGTGCCTTCATGGTGGTACGATATATCTGGTGTTAGCTGTGTGTTGTCATATCTAATGGCCTTCGGTCCATCCCGCCACCATGCCTGTGGGTCGTTCGCCTCTGGGATGTTCGTTTGGATGTTGCGCGGGGCCTCTCGGGGGCCGTTTGCAGGCCGCTTCTTGGGAGCCGTTTTGGGGCCTCTTGGGGCGTTCCGAGGACCTCTTGGGGGTCTCTTCGGGCCTCTTGGGGGCCTCTTGGCGGGCGCCTCCTTCGGGGCCTCGTGGGGGCCTCGGGGGGCGGAAGACTCGTATTTTCCGTTCGTGTTCCCTCTCTTGGGCCCTTGTCGGGGCAGTCCTTGGGCCTTCTTGGGGCTTGCGCCGTCTGGGGCCCTTTCGGTGGCCTCTTGGGCCGTCTTGGGGCGGTCTTGGGGGCTTCTTGGGCCGCCATAGAGCATTGGAAGCTCGAAAAGTCGATGGCCCCCAAGCATTGAAAACACCAGGAACAACTATGATTATGGCCTCTCGGAGCCCTCTTGGAACGGCTCTTGGAGGCCTCTTGGGACGTCTTGGTAGATTTTTCGGCCGAGTGGAGACCATCTTGTGAGTCTTGGACCGATCATGCGGCGATTCGGGGCCCTCTTGTACCGTCTTGGGGCTCTCTTAGGCCAGCTGCGCTACCCTGGGGGATCCCGGGGAAATCCCAGCAGTCCTGGGAATCCGCGGGAATCTCTGGGAATCCCCTGGAATCCTTGTGAAACCGGTGGCCCAGGCTCTTAAAACCTTGCAATTCTTTATGTCTCAGGGCTGCGTGAGCTTTGGAGCACTCCACTACGGTGGCGGATATGCGGTGCAACCCATGTGGTGCGATATAAGCGGTGTGAGCTAGGTGGTGCAGTCTAAGTGGTGCAATCTCTGCAGTGCAATCTATGTGGTACGAGCTATCATGCTGCAATCTGTGCAGTGCAATATATGTGGTTTGAGCTATGTGGTGTAAGCTATGCGGTGGTGTAAGCTATGCGGTGCAATTCGTGTGGTTTCGGCTACGTGGTGTAGGATAGGTGGTGCAATCTATGTGATGCGAGCTCCGTGGTATAAGGTGTGTGGTGCAAGCTATGTGGTGCAAACTGTGTTGTGCAATCTGTGTGGTGCAACATCTGTGCGCACCCTGTGTAACCCCATACCCACGATAATAATGTACCCCCCCCTATACATATAAGAGCTGATTATCCACGGCCAATAAGAGTTTGGTCGGGGGCGCGGGGGCGCGGAGGCCGAACTTCATTATCACGGGGAAAAGTTCGCCATCGAGATTACTTCCTTCTTATGTTGAGATAGCAACATCAAGCGAAGCGAACACGCTTTTTCAGGATGTCTCAAGCGAAACCAATGCCCCTCTGTCTCTTTGTAGTTATTTCTGTCTTTCTTTCTGTATTTCTCTGTCTCTCTCTCTCTCTGTCTCTCTATCTCTTTCTCCTCCTCCTCCCTCTGGCGCCCTGAACTTGTTTATCGCTGGGGTTGATTATCCTGGGAAAACGAGGCACGTGAGCTTCCCTACACGAGCAGATGCAATGTTTAATTTTCATTAAGCGTTTACAAATTAACTCTAATAAGTTTTACACTTTGGATTTTTGCTATCTCCTTCTCCTCTCCTCCTCTTGCTCTTTCTCCTCCTCCTCCTCTTCCTCCTCTACCTCCTCTTCTCTTTCTATATTTCTATGTATCTCTCGATCTTTCTTCTCCTGCCCCTGCCCCCCTGAACTTGTTTATCGCTGTGGTTGATTATCCTGGGAAAGCGAGGTACAGGAGGAATCTCTATAGAAACACCGGGCTTCAGTTCCGTATCAAAAAATATTAAAAGCCGACACGTTCCTTCAGCCTCCTTAAGGGTATCCAGAATTTTTCAATTTCGTTTTTGGAGTGAAATGTCGATTTACTAATGGTGAATAGTGTAGAAGTGAAGCTCAGAGGCGCGCGCGCGCACCTCCGAGCTTCAGTTCTGTATTATAGAAATATTAAAGGCCGACGCGTTCCTTCAGGATGTTTCAGAGAGGATCAAAAGCCAAGGATGTCTCAAGATATCCTCGGCTTTGGCTCCTCTGTCAACATCTTTATGCTGGCTCTGGTGGGCAACTTTTATTATCACACCGTAACCGCCGAACTTTATTCTCCCTTGGGGTTTATTCTCGGCCGTTCTCGGTTATGGCAATCTATGCGGTGCAAGCTACTTTGGTGTGAGGCATGCGGTGCAACCTACGCTTCGCAGGCCATGCAGTGCACTGCAGCGCGAAGCAGTGCAGAGTGCTGCAGAGCAGTGCACAGGGTGCGAGCCTCGTGCAGACAATCTCGTGACCACAGTGGTGCGGCGACGGGCGGCGGCGACGGGGGCGGCCACGGGCCGGACATGACAGATCGGTGTACGCCTCGGCTGTGGGCCCGGCAACGTCCACATGGTGACCAAGCTGGTGCGGCAACGGGCAGCCACAGGCTGGCCAGGTTGGCGCACAAGCCCAGTAGTTTCACGAGAGAAGTAGGGGCCCGCAAGTGCAAGCACTGTTTCTGAGAGGAAGCTGCAGATGTTTATGCGCATGTCCACGTGTGCATGCGTGCTGGCGCGAGTGGATTCAGTATTACTGCCAGAGCTACCGTTTGGTCTTGTGTTGGCGGTGACTGGCCGGTGGCCGTGGCATGGGTTGTCTGGGTTTCTCGCGACTTCGATACGCCATTTGGGCAAGAGTTTCTGAGCCAACACGTTCTTTTCGTACAATGTGGCGCTTGTGCGATGCCTGGGTTATCTTGTGACTTGTCCATTCGTCGTGTTTTTGGTTCAGCTTTTGAGTCAAAGAGCGGTGGCTGACGACGCTGCCCTGTCTCCTGGTCTCATGTGGTCAGTTATTTCACCAAGTGCCGATCTTATTGTCGGTCATATGTGGCGTGTGCGTGTGGACATCTCGGGAATTGCTTGGTTACTTCTGATCACCTTGCGTGCATGATGGGACTATTGCAACCAATGTGGGGCCATGCACGACCTTGAGCTGAATGTCGCTCCACCGTTGTCATAGCTCACTGAGATGTCTCAGACCTCGGCGCGCACGTGGTCTGTCCTGTCGCGCCCAGAAGGGTGTCCGTGTGCGCATGATATTGCCTGCGGGTTTAGGCGCCGTCGTCCGCGTCCTGCTTGTCGCCTTCCGCCCAGGTGTTTTCATTGCCGCTCACACTCTACTTCTCATTCAGCTGCTGGTCATGATCGGAGTGACGCCCGCATTACGATTGCCAACCTTGGACATATGTGGTATGTTGTGTGTGTGTAGCGTAGGTGCGTGTTTATGGTGTGTGTGTGTGTGGTGTGTGGTGTGTGTGTGTGTGTGTGCGGAGTGTGTGTGTGTGTGTGTTGTGTGGTGTGTGTGTGTGTGTGTCTTGTGTGTGATGTGTGTGTGTGTGTGCGTGTGTGTGGTATATGTGGTGTGTGTGTGGTGTGTGTGTGGTGTGTGTGTGTGTGTTCGCGCGTGGTTTTGTGTGTGCGATGTCTGTGTGTATGTGGTGGTGTGTGTGTGTGTGGAGTGTGTGTGTGTGGTGTGTGCGTGTGTGTGTGTGTTTGTGTGATGTGTGCGTGGTGTGAATGCGTGTGTGTATGGTATGTTGTGTGTGTGTGCGATGTGTGCGTGTGTGTGAGAGAGTATGTGTGTGTGCGATATGTGTGTGATGTGTGGGTGATTTGTGTATGATGTGTGTGTGTGTGACCTGTGTCTGTAATGTGTGGTGCGTGTGTGATGTGTGATTGTGTGTGGTGCGTGTGTGTGTGGTGTGTGTGTGTGTTTGCAGTGTGTGTGTGTGTGTTTGTGTGTGTGTTTGTTGTGTGTGTGTGTGTCTGTAGTGTGTGTGTGGTGTGTGGTGTGTGTGTGTGTGTGATGTTTGTTTGTGTGTGTGTGTGTGTGCTGTTTGTTTATGTGTCTGTGTGTGTGTGTGTGTGTGTGTTTGTACGGAAACGCGTTTTGGCGGCGCATTGCCCGTCTGCTCTGAATCCCACCAGTTCTCAGCTTTCAGAGCTCTGACTCTTCGCGCGCGCTCGCTTCAGTCTCACGGCACCGGTCGGTCTGCTCAAACCGCTCAGAGTCTCGAGTTTCTGAGGCCTCGGGATTGCCACCATTCCCACAGTCTCTCTGGCTCAATTTGACACGATTCGCTCGAGCACCATTGAAAGAGCGTGTTCTACCGCTGCTGGCGGAAAACCGGGGGGGGGTCACTGGGGGTTCCTAACCCGTCCCCCCCCCCCCTCCCCCCCCTCGAAAACCGGGGGGGGTCACCCCCCCCCCCCCCAGTTCATCATGAAAAGGGGGGGAAGTCACTACCGGTTCGAACCCCCCCCCCTCGAAAACCAGGGGGGTCACTACTGGTTCGAACCCCCCCCCTCGAAAACCGGAGGGGGTCATTACCGGTTCGAACCCCCCCCCCCCTCGCCGCCGGCAAACGATGCCCGCTCCTCGGGACAGTTGGAGAATGGTGGGGATGTTGGGACAGTGGTGGGAACGGTGGTGGTGGGGACAGTGGTGCGGGGACAGTGGGACAGTGGTGCGGACAGTGGTGGGGACGGTGGTGGTGGGGACAGTGGTGAGGGGACAGCGGGACAGTGGTGGGGACGGTAGTGGTGGGGACAGTGGTGAAGGCGGTGGTGAGGACAGTGGTGGGACAGTAGTACAGTGGGGAAAGTGGTGGGGACAGTGGGGACAGTGGGACAGTGATGGGGACAGTGGGGACGGTGGGACAGCACAGTGGGACAGCGGCGGGGACAGTGGGACAGTGGTGGGTACAGTGGGGACAGTGGGACAGTGGTGGGGACCGTGGGGAAAGTGGGGAGAGTGGGACCGTGGTGGGACAATGGTGGGGAGAGTGGGGACAGTGAGACACTGGTGGGGGGCACTGGTGGGGACAGCGGGGACAATGGTGGGAACAGTGGGGATAGTGGGACAGTGGTGGGGACAGTGGTGATGGGGACAGTGGTGTGGAAACAGTGGGAATGTGGTGGAAACAGTGGGACAGTGGAGGGTACAGTGGTGGTGGCGACAGTGGTGAGGGCGGTCGCGAGGACGGCGGTGGGATGATAGGACAGAGGTACAGTAGGGACAGTGGTGGGGACAGTGGGGACAGTGGTGGGAACAGTGGGACAGCTCAGCGGGACAGCGGCGGGGACAGTGGGACAGTGGGACAGTGGGGGCACTGGGACAGAGGTTGGGGCCGTGGAGAAAGTGGGGAGAGTGGAGCTGTGGTGGGAACAGTGGTGGGGACAGTGGGGACAGTGCGACAGTGGTGGGGGCACTGGTGAGGACAGTGGTGACGGTGGTGGGAACAGTGGGGACAGTTGTGGTGAGGAGGTGCTGGGGACAGCAGTGCGGGATGTGGTTCGGATGGTGGTAGGGACCCAGAGTTGTGTGCTGGCGGTGAGCGTGGGTGGGGGAAGGGGTTCGAACCGGTAGTGACCCCGGTAGTGACCCCCCCGGTTCGAGCGCCTCCCCGGGCCGGGCCAGTCGGCCGGCCGGGCGCTCCATGGCAGCGGAGCGCGGGAGACCTGGACGATGTACTTTGTGCCTTTTGCCAGCACGGGATGCTAGAACCGAGTATTGAGCCTATAAGGCTACGGATCCAAACGATCCGAGTTGAACTTGCTGATGCTACTATGCTTGGTGAGACGGGCCCCGACGAGGTCGAGAACTCTGGTCGCAATCCGGCACAACGGATAGGGTCAAGAGCTCCGGGTTCACTTACAAGTCATTGATTGCTGCTTGTACAAGATCCCTTGAGGATCGATGCAGAAATATTAGTGCACATTACACATTGGAGCAGGCATAATATGCAACAGGTGAGGTTGTAATGAAAGAGAAGAGGAAAGAGGAGAAAAGTACTCATTCACTTCTGCCTGATCTTTCAGGCCTCTCTCCGTTCTCGTTCAGCGCACCAGCATTTGTCGTCGCACCAGCTGTTGCTCTTTGCTCTCGGACCGGCGGCAGAATCTGTTCTCGCACCAGCAGCGTCGCCTTCTGATCTCGCATCAGCAGCACACTTGATTCCAGCATCTGGTCTTCAGCGGACTGGCAGACACACTCCTCCTCAGCGGCGCATCATCATCAGCCGCTGGTATGCGTCTGCCAGCGTGTGCTTCGTGAGGCAGTCTGCGAGCTGCTCGCCGGTCTGGACGTACTGCACGACCACGAAACCCAGACGCACATGGTCACGCAGGGAATTGGCCCTCATGGCCAAATGTGGTGTCCTCCACGTAGTACGGCTGTCCAGAATAGCAATCGCAGCTGTGTTGTCAATCGCTAACTTGTGCGTCACGTGCACGCCCACAGACTCGAGGAGGGACTGCACGCCGGAGCCCAGGATGAATCCAAGGCTGGCCTCTTGCAGCTCGCACTCACAGGATGACGTCGCTGCCAGAGTGGCCCGGCAGCTGCGCCACGCCACAGCGCAACCGGCCCAGAAGACGATCGCGCCCAAGTGGCTCGAGTCGCCGCCGTCTGGGCCCCAGGAGGCATCACTGTAGGTTTCCAGGTCGCTCTCCTGCACCTTGTCGAAGAACGGGGTGTACATGATGCCGTACTCGACCGTCTGACGCGCGTATCTCAGCAGCCGCATGCCCATCTGGAGCGCCCACTCTGGAGCAGTGGTGGCCACAGAAGCGATGCGGCTTACCGTGTAGGCAATGTCTGGGCGGCTGCGTGATGTCAGCCACTGCAGGCTGCCGGCGAGCCGCTGAGCCTTGACCACTGTCGCCGGGTCAGGGGCTGCCTCTGGGCAGGCGTCGGTTTTCGACCTACCAGCCGCACGAGGTGCGGAAACGCCACCGTCCATTGGCCAATAGTCGAATCCAGCTGTGCCCCTCGTGTTCTTCGCGTGCTCGGTCTCCGCCTTGTCGCCCGGAGTGTCTGCGCACCTGCAGCTCTCCATGCCCCACTGCTTCAGGATATCCTGAGCGAAGGCACGCTGGTGTAGAAAGTACCCAGAAGACGCAGCCGTCACCTGCATACCGATGAACTTCATCTCCTTGCCGCTGAACGGCTTCAGGTAGGTCGGGTCCGTCGCCTTCCAGAGGAGCCGGATCGCGGAGAAGAACGCCTCGAGCTCTGCTTCGCCAGAGGCTCCCATGATGTCGTCCACGTAGGTGCCAATGAGACCGACGATATTGGTGCTGGGGTCCGTGATGTCGACGCTGTCAATGGCGTAGCCGTTGGTGGTCGTCTCTGGGTCGATGATGCACCAGAGAGCCGGGTCAAGGGACGACTGGACGAGGCGCCTGGCAGCACCTTTTGCGGTCCATGTCATCTTGCGCAATGCGCTGTCCCTTTCGTGCTGCCACTGGCGCGGGCTCACACGGAGGCCATAGAGCGCCCGGTCCAAAACCCAGAGCTCCTCCGGATCTATGAGGCCCATCCTCGACAGGATTTTGGGCGGCCGGACAGCGATCTTCATGTCCTCTGGCAGCGCTGCGTTGAGGAACGCCGTCTTGATGTCGATGGCGCCCAGGGCGTAGTTGTGCCCAGCAGCCCACCGCAGCAGCATCCTGAGCGACGTGGCGTCCACCTGCTGGGTGTCCAGCCTCTGGCCCAAGTCCTCCGCCTTGGACTGGTGGTTGCCGCAGCCCACGACCCTGGCCTTTTTCCTCCGCTTGCCCTGCTCTGGGGCCTTGAGGGTGGCCAGCAGACTGCCCGGGATGATCTTGAGAGCGCCAGACTTTATATCCTGCCGTTCCTGGTGGGATGCAGGATGGTAGGCGCTGTTCTGTTGCAGAGAGAGAAGTTCGGACTGAATCGCCTCGATCCGCTCGAAGCGCTCCTGGCCAGCTGACGCCTCCACGTCCTTGGTCGGAACTGCCTGGTGTCCGCCGTGCTTGATCTCGTCCAGCAGCTGCGGGTCCACGTCCAGGAAGGTCTCCTCCGCGACCGCAGGAGCAGCGACGACGTCAGCCACGAAGTCCGGCTCCACGGCGACTGGCTGGACGATCTCCTCCTCAGAGGGCGCTGGCAGCAAACGCAGATGATCGAGAGGAACTGGGGCCTTCGCACACTCGCCCCAAACGCGGGTATGTGCTCTGTGAGCGCCACGGCACGCTGGGCAGCCCCACACTGCTCGCGCGGGCTGCAGCGGCGGCGCCGCCGGCGCTGGTGGAAGAGCACGAGCGTCCCACGTCGCCTTCTCCTCTTCGGACTTCGGGGCGATCGGCTCCTCCTCCTGGAGCAGCTCCAAGGTCGCCCACTCGAGCGTTCGAGGCGGTGGGCTCGCTGCCTGGACGTTCCCTGTTGTCTCCAGTCGGCCATTCCTGTAGATGTGCACGGACTTGGGAACGTTCTCTGCCTGGCCGAAGGCTGTCGCGAGCGTGGCTCTTGGCGCAAAGTCGTCGCCAGGCTTGGGCCGCGCGGTCGCCACCACCCTGGAGCCGAACGGCACAACCGGTCCAGGAAGATTGAGCTGGTGCCGGCGCTGGGCGTTGGCCGCCTCCAGCACAGCCATGCCCCACCACCTGGACTGAAGGCGGGTCTGCAGCAGAAGTGCGCGCGCACCGCGCTTGATGCCGCCGACAGCGTTCTCGGCGACACCGTTGGCCTTCGGGTCGTAGCCCTCCGTGCGGGTGTGGTGGATGCCGGAAGCGGCCGTCCAGGCGTCGATCTTCTCGTTGGTGAAGTCGCCGCCGCGGTCGCTGTGCAGCCTGTTCACCTTGAAGCCCACAGCATTGAGCTGCGCCACTATCTGCTGCGCGGACAGGAGCGTCTCCTCCGCGGATTTGCCACGCTGGAGCTTTGCGAACCAGATGCGCCCCTTGGGCTCGGCCAGGGTGGCCGCGGCAGCGTCGGCCTCCAGGCCCTGCAACGAGTCGCCCGCCAGCTCCTCCTCCGAGCTGGCCTTCGGCACCTGCTCGCTCTTGTGCTCCTTGTCCACGTCTTCCGGGGTGTACACAGCCGCGAGGAAGTAGAACGCCTCGTTCTCCGGCGCCACTGGTGCATCAGGGCGTGGCGTGCCCACGTGAGGGCCGCTCAGGTCGACTCCAAGTGTCCCGCCGGCGCTGCCCTGCAGGCGCACGTGCGGCCTCTTGCGCAGGGCTGCTCCCTGGCAGTGCCCACATCCCCTCAGGAACGGGAAGTGGTTGTCAGCGACATGCTTCTGCATCTCCTTCTCCGCAGCATCGGCCGTCTTGGCGGCGCCGCAGAGCCCGCACACCATCTCCTCCTCGGAAATGTCGGGCGCGGGGGTCTCGAGGCCCTCCTTGATGTTCTGGAGCCGGCGGAGTGCAACGCGTAAGTTGTCAGGCAGCACGGCGTCGATGTCCTCTAACAGCGCGTCTATGAAGCCCAGCGGGTACATCTCGAAGACGGCCGCCTTGACGACTGGAGCGCCGCGGCCCCGCGACTGCAGGTGAACGTGCTGGTGGTTCCCTGGGCACTGCTTGCCCATGGATGGCAGCTCAAAGTTGGACACGAGACGAGTTGCCCTCTTGATAGGAACGCCTTTCAAATCCGTGGCTCCGTAAGCGCACATGTCCAAGTACGTGCTGACGGCGCCAGAGAGCTGCAAAACGGACTTCAAGGGGCTGTTCGTGAAGATCGAGGAACCAGCCGGGTTCTCCAGCACGAAGACTCTCCCAGCTTTGGCTTGCCTGTCGCACAGGGAGGCGAGGAACTCCAGGTAGCTGCGCTCTGCTTCCTGCTGCGCCACTCGTTGTGCTGCCTGGAGACGAGGCCCCGCCCACGACCACAGCCGCGGGTCAGCCGAGATGACGAGGACCTCCGGTCTACCATGATCAATCCCCTGCTGGATCATGCCCTGGTGCTCAGGGTTGCTCAGATCCCAGCCGTAGCGGTAGTCGATTGGCGGGCCAGGTTGATGGCCTGTCTGCTTCGACCGCATGCTGAATGCCCCTGTGCCGCTGCAAAGCTACCACTCCGTCCAACTGCCCAGGTTGGAGGCCAACCACTGCGTCCACGAAGCAGGACTGACAGGCGCAGCGCCCTGGTAGAAGAACTCGGGGAGCTCCCGGTAGTACTCGCGGAGGCGTTCCTGCTTGTCTGCCGGCAGGGTATCCGGGAGGTTGCCGCCGCAGCTCACCGCGTAGGTGGTGCCGTTCCCCTTGTCCTTGACCTCCATGTGCCGGCAGTCAGCGGCCGTGTCGCGGAGGATCCTGTTGATCTTCTTCATGGCCGCCGGCGGGATGTAAGGCGAGGATTTGTGGACCATCAAATAGAAGGTCTCGCCTGTCGGAGCCACCAGGCGCGGGTTTCCGCCTTTGTTCCAGGAGAAGGCGAAGCCGCGGGCAACGAGCTCGCCAAGCGGAAACAGGTCTTGCACACTCTTCTGGTGCGCGCGGTCGCCCGCCTCGTCCTTGGCCACTGGCTTGACCACCACCTCAGGGATGCCATCTGGTCCGACACCGCTCTGGCAGGGCACAGACCCCACAGCCAGGTTCAATGTGGTGTTCGGCTGGAACGGCTCCCCTGCCCTGAGCTCCCGCAGCCGGTGAGAGGCGCCACTGTCCAGCAACGTGTCCTCCTTTCCGGCGGATGGCGCCGCGCTGCGCCCAGCCAAGGCGGCGGGCTCGGCGGCCGTTGCCGCAGCGGCCGCGCTCTGGACAGCCTCGTCTCCAGCAGCTCGGGCTCGCTTGGCTTCCCTGGTTTGCGGTAGCCCCGGCGCGTGGCCTTGTTGGGGCGTTTCGTGCGCGGCCGTTGCTGGCCAGCAGGTGTCGGAGCGACCTCCTCCTCCTCCTCGGCAGCAGGCGCCGTGGCGGCGCCAGAGGCTCCTGCAGAACCTGAAGGCGCCGGGCACCCAGCAAGCGGCTGCAGCCCCGCGACCATGGCGTTGGCGTTGGCCGCGGGCTTGGCCGCCTCGATGAGAGCGCCAATGGCGGCCGTGACCTGGTCCATGCTGACGCTGGCAGCTGGCGGCGACGCCGCGGCCGCAGTCTTCGGCGGCGCCTTGGGGCAGGGGCAATCCTTGATGACGTGCCCGAGGCCGCCGCGGTTGAAGCACCTGCCCTCGCTCGCTTGGGGCTTGGTGTGCCTTTTCGTGCACGTGGCGCCATTCCTGCACCCGGAGGGTCGGGAGAAGAACGGGCATTCGACGGTCGACTTGTTCTTGGCGTCGTCCTTGCCTTTGCCTTTGCCCTTGTCCTTGCCCTTGCCGGCGCCTTTCCCTTTGTCCTTGCCCTTGGGGTCCACGTTGCCTGCGGACGCCTGTGGGTCGTGGAGCGCCTTCCCGGCGCGCTGGTTGGACGCGATCTCCATGATCTCCCCGTACAGGAAGTCGTACACGGCAGTCAGGGAATGCTCCGTGGGGCTGTAGGACAAGCTGAGGTTGGCCTGCAGCATCTCGAAACGCAGTGTCAGGCCAGGGTGTGTTGAGATGACCTTCTCTGTCATGCTCTTCAGCGAGCTGTACTGGACCTGCAGGTCGGGCAGGGCGAGGCCGAGGGCGGCAGCCCGGGCGCAGTTCTGCTTCCAAGTCCGCATCTTGAGGATACACTCGTGGGCCGTGCCGGCCCCACCTGGAAGCTGGATCTGCTTCAGCACGCTGGTCTTGTCCTCAATGCCCCCGGGCGCAAAATCCTTGAGGATCTCGAAGAGCACCATGGGGATCTCGCACGTGATGCCCTGCAACCCGCACGCGAGGACAGTGTCGCGGATGTGCCCTGGAGCGGCTGCCAGCACCAAAGGGCGCAGTTTCGACTCCACTGGGCGCCACCGAGGAGGCGTGGGCGACGTGACCTTCACCTGGGCCCTCTGCAAGGGGCTGGATCGGAGAAACTCTGCATGGGCGCGGGAGGCCGCGCCTTCGGCCCACGCCCAGAACATCTCCGACTCGAGGCTCACGGCCTGCACCACGAGCGTCACCCCGTACAGCCACTCTCTCACTCGCTTCGGCTTTTCCGTCTTGCCGTCGAGCGGTGGCAGGGGCGCCATGGAGCGGAGGCCGTCGGAAAGGGCCTTCAACGCCGCCGCGTCCATGGGGTCGTTCAGGTTGGTCGCGTTCCAGCTGGCCGCCGGCGGTGCGGTGACGCCACCTGCCGCGGGCTGCTGGTCAATGCCCTCACTGGCATTTGCGCCGCGCGCTCTGGCGTCGACGGCGGCTTGGGCGATCTGCTGGCCAGTCAGACCCGCCCAGTCGCTCGCAAGCGCAGTCCCGCTGCCCGTAGGCGCTGGCGGGCTCTGGGCGCTGGGCCACGGGATGAAACCCATCGGTGGCCTTTGCGCTTGCCGGAGGATGTGCGTCCCAGCTACATTCCCCTGGCTGCTCGGTGCCGCGCCGTGCGCCGGGGCCGAGGTAGGAGTCGCGACCTCCTCTCGCCCTAGCAGGCCTGCGGCGGGCTGGCGGACCACGTCCGCAACCGGCTGGGGGGCGGCGGCGCCGCTGCTACTTCCAGCTGCAACCATGGATCCTTCCACGGTTTCGTTCTGCAAGGGGTTCGGCCCCCTGTACCACTCTGACTCTGCATCCGCGAAAAAGTCGTCGTCGCTCGTGTAGTTGATGACTTGCGTCTGGGCCCTGGCGGCCCTGTGGCGGCCCTCCTGGATCTGCGCCTCGGCCTCGTGGAGCCGCGCGTTCAAGTCGTTGAAGCGCTCCTCCAGAACGCTCACCTTAGCGATCAGAATGGCCATGTGGTTCGCCAGAGAGTCCAAGGCAGTCACGACCCGGTCGTCGATGCCTGCGCCGTGCTGCGGGTTGGCCACAGCAGCCGCCGGAGGTGCAGAACCTCCACCGTCCGTTGGCTGCTGGCCTGGCGCCGCGGCCGCGGGCGCGAATACACCTTCAGGAAGGAGTTCGCCAAAGGGATTGCTCCGATCTCCCAGAAGATCTTCGAGAGGAGGTCTGGTCGTGTTATCTTCTGGGAAAGAATCGAAGGAAGTGTCCAGCGGCGCCGGCTCAAGGGCGGGGCGCGCCGACTGCACGGTGGCAGCAGCTCCGCGCACGAGCCCGGTGCCGAAACGCAGCGTGCTCATGACGATCGTTGCCACAACCGATCCGGCGGCTTCGCCGCCGCGCTGCGCCAGCACAGCGGCCGTATCCGCCAAGGCGCCGGTCATGCGCCGCTGCATCGCCAAGCCAAGCCAGCTCTGGTTGTCCATGTACTGCTCGTACTGGAGCTGCCAATGCTGGTAGCATGGGTTGCACAAGGCGTACGCATTGCCATGTTCGTCGCGCACGGTCACGGCGCAATCCTCATGCACGCTGCAGCGGCACTCGACGCACATCAGTGCCGGATACGCATGGAGCCCGCAGGTCGGGCATGCGCCACCAGGCAGAGCGACTTGCAGATCTCCCAGAGCGTTGGGCTCATAACCTGCGAGCGCCTCCCCGGGCCGGGCCAGTCGGCCGGCCGGGCGCTCCGTGGCAGCGGAGCGCGGGAGACCTGGACGATGTATTTTGTGCCTTTTGCCAGCACGGGATGCTAGAACCGAGTATTGAGCCTATAAGGCTACGGATCCAAACGATCCGAGTTGAGCTTGTTGATGCTACTATGCTTGGTGAGACGGGCCCCGACGAGGTCGAGAACTCTGGTCGCAATCCGGCACAACGGATAGGGTCAAGAGCTCCGGGTTCACTTACAAGTCATTGATTGCTGCTTGTACAAGATCCCTTGAGGATCGATGCAGAAATATGAGTGCACATTACACATTGGAGCAGGCATAATATGCAACAGGTGAGGTTGTAATGAAAGAGAAGAGGAAAGAGGAGAAACGTACTCATTCACTTCTGCCTGATCTTTCAGGCCTCTCTCCGTTCTCGTTCAGCGCACCAGCATTTGTCGTCGCACCCGCTGTTGCTCTTTGCTCTCAGACCGGCGGCAGAATCTGTTCTCGCACCAGCAGCGTCGCCTTCTGATCTCGCATCAGCAGCATGCTTGATTCCAGCATCTGGTCTTCAGCGGACTGGCAGACACATTCAAGGGGGGGGGGGGTTCGAACCGGTAGTGACCCCCCTGGTTTTCGAGAGGGGGGGGTTCGAACCGGTAGTGACCCCCCCCGGTTTTCGAGGGGTGGGGTGGGGGGGGTTGGGATTAGGGGAGGGGGGGTGGTTTGCCGGGGGGAGGGGTGGGGGTGGGGTCCAGCAGGGGGGGGGGGGATTTTCGGAGGGGGGAGGGACCCCGGGTTCTGGAGGAAGAGGGGGGGAATTTTCCACAGTAAAGCGGCGGTTGATCAAGCTCTCTCGCACTATTCGGTCGGCTCGAATCCACTGTTCTCCAGTTGGGTCTGAGCAGTTTTTGTGCGTTCTTGTTTTGGTCTGCCCTCGAGTCGGTCTTGGTTGGTTCGAACAATCTATGACCCCATCCGGTCTCGTTCGCTGGGGTGTGCGCAGTCGGCAGTCGAACAAAGTGCGGTCTCCTAAGTGGCGCCTCGTCCTCCTCGTCCTTGTACCCAGTTGGCTCCGCTTCCTCACCCTCGTGGTCTGTATCTCCTCCTCCTACTCCTCTGCCTCCTCCTCCTCTGCTCTTCCTGCTCCCTCCTCCGTCGTTCCCTTTTCCGCTTCCCTCCCTGCCCCTCCTCACCATGTTCTTTTTGGTTCGCCTCTACGTCCGCATCCGAAGGACGACAGCACAGCCGGCACGTGGGCTGCCTTCTGTGCTGCGGTCTGGCCTGGTCCTGTGTGGTCTGGTCCGTCCTGGTCCAGACCGGCCGACTTGCGGTTTGGTGTGGTCAGCTTTTGTCTGTTTTGAACCAGTTCGACCCAGACGGCGACGACCACGACGGCGATGGTGACGGCGGCTGCCACGGCGGTTGCGGCTGCCACGGCGAAGGCGGCGGCAACAGCGACGACGAAAGCCCGGGAGCTGCGCATGAGCTGCTTGGAGGAGTCGTGGAATATTCGTTCAAACGAGGTGCTTGGGCAGCGTGTTGCGATTCATCGGCACGTTGTTGGCGCAGCAGCAGCCATTAGGACGCCTTGCCAGCGCGCGTCCCGGACCGGGTGCCCTTTCATAGTGGGCATGCTCAGTCCGAGGGGTTTGGCACATCTTCGAGACTTGGCGAATACCGATGTCTCTGCAAGGTGGCTGGCAAATCGCAGGAGCCCCCGCAGGCTCCTGGAGGTCTTCGGGTGCCCCGCAGGAGCCCAAAGACGCCCACAGACCACCACTCCCGAGAGGGCGACCTCGTCTCGACGGCGGCAGGCAGCGGCGGGCAGCGGCCTTGGCTATCGGGTACGACGGCGGCGGCCACGGCAGCGGCAAGAGGGCGCCGCCGCGGCGGCGGCGGCGGTAGCAGCGTTTCGGCCCCGCGAGGATGCGGCCCAAGCCGTGGACGTGGCCCTGTCCCGCCTGGCCGCGCGGCAGGCGGGGCCAGCGACGCGTTTCGCCGCTGTCCCCCTCCCTCGCTCCTCCCTCGCTCCCCCTTTGTCCTCCCTCTTCCCTGCCTCTCTCCTTCCTCCTGCTCCTTGCCCTCCTTCCCCGTCCTCCCCCCCCCCCTCCTCCTCCACCTCCTCCTCCTCCTCCTCCTCCTCCTCCTCTTCCTCCTCCTCCTCCTCCTCGTTTTCCTCCTCCTCGTCCTCCTCCCCCTCGCTCAAAGAGAGGATTCCGCCGCCGTTTGGCCCAAGCGCTGGCGCAACCTGTATGACGTACGAGAAGTTAAGCGCTGCAACCATTATCCTATTGCGGCCATGCTCTCTCTCTCTCTCTCTCGTACAACTTCCAACCCCCGCAAGTCTAGTTGCTGGTGGAGGTGGGGGCAATCCCAGTTGGCGATCCACGGAACGTGCGCGTAGTGCGGTGTGGACGCACGTGCGCAGTTAACTCCACCTCCGCACTGGCACCACCGTCCATTATTTAAGCAGCTAGTGCTTACGGCTGTTCTGCCAGCCGACCAGCATTTCCTCCCGGACGTCTGGTCCGGCTGCGAGGGCATCAGCAGAAGGCGCGGCCGCGATGAGGAGCGATTGGCCCACAGGAGCGCCACCACGTTCCTCTGCCGCTTGGCGGGCGCCCCGGCATTCAGCCTGTCATTTTGCCGATGCGTACCGCATATTTGTTGGGGGTCGCCTCCTCCTTCGCTTCTGACTATTCGTTTGGCTTCGGAGTCTTCGTCGTCGTCCTCCTCCTCCTCGTCCTCCTCCTCCTCCTCCTGCTCATCCTCCTCTTCCTCTTCGTCCTCCCCCTCCTCGTCCTCCCCCTCCTCGTCCCCCCCCTCCTTGGCCCAATGCAGCTGCCCCAGGCGTTTTTTGTGCGCCCCTGCTGTGCCTCTGCGTCGCCGAGGGCGGTGTCTTGTCGCGGGAGGCCCCCGCCCTGCCCGCCCTCTGTGCTTCCTGCCTCCCAGTCCAATCCCTGGGACGGTCGTCGAATGCGGTGCGGAAGAGGAAGAGGAGGAGGAGGAGGAGGAGGAGGAGGAGGAGGAGGAGGAATAATAATAATATGAATAAGACGAAGAAAACGAAGAAAACGAAGAAGACGACGAAGAATAATAACCATACGACGAATAAGAAGACGAATCCGAAGAACACTGATACTAATACTAATGCTAACATTCATACTACTACTACTACTACTACTAATACTACTACTACTACTACGACTACTACGACTACTACTACTACTACTACTACTACGACTACGACTACGACTACTACTACGACTACTACTACTACTACTACGACGACGACGACGACGACGACGACGACGACGACGACGACGACGACGACGACGACGACGACGACGACGACGACGACGACGACGACGACGACGACGACTACTACTACTACTACTACTAAGACTAATACTAATAATAATACCAATAATATTATTAATGATAATGCTACTACTAATATTAATACTACGAAGAACACTAATACCAATACTAACAACACTAATAATACTATAAGAATAATAGTACTACTAATACCAATACTAATAATAATACGAATCATAGTACTAACACTAATAGTAATAATTATATGAATCAGAATAATACGTATACCAATACGAGTAATAAGAACAATATTAATAAGACGAATAATCATAATACGATGACGAATCAGACTAATAAGCATATTAATAAGGCTAGCATTAATATTATCAGTACGAATAAGAATAATTACTCGAATGCTAAAAATGATAAAAATCATAAACTAATAATAGTACTAATACTCATAAGAATATTATTATTAATGATACTATTACTAATAAGATTAGTAATAACAATACTATTCATATTAATAATACGAATGATAATACCACTACTACTACTACTACTACTACTAATACTAGTAACACTAATAATAATATTGTTAATAATGATAATAATACTAATAATACTGATGATGCTGCTGATGATGATGATGATGATGATGATAATAATACTAATAATAATACTAAGACTAATTATAATAATAATAAGAATAATAATCAGAATAATAATAATACGAATAATAATAATGATAATAATGAGAATACCAAGAAAAAATAAGAATACTAAGAATACTACTAACAAAAAGAAGAAGAAGAAGAAGAGGAGGAGGAGGAGAAGGAGGAGGAGGAGGACGCGGAGGCGGAAGCGGAGGCGGAGGCGGAGGCGGAGGAGGAGGAGGAGGAGGAGGAGGAGGAGGCGGAGGAGGAGGAGAGGGAGGAGGAGGAGGAGGAGGGAGGGGGAGGAGGAGGAGGAGGAGGAGGAGGAGGAGGAGGAGGAGGAGGAGGAGGAGGAGGAGGAAGGAAGGAGGAGGAGGAGGAGGAGGAGGAGGAATAATAATAATAATACACATAATAATAAGAGGAATAAGAAGAGGAATAATAATAATGAGAGGAGGAAGAAGAAGAAACAGAAGAAGAAGCAGAAGCAGAAGCAGAAGAAGAATAAGCATACGCAGAAGCAGAAGCAGAAGCAGAAGCAGAAGCATAATCATAATATGAATAAAACGAAACATAAGAAGAATAATAACAATAATAATAAGAATACGAGTAATAATACTAATAAGAAGAAATAGAGGAAGAAGACTAAGCAGAATAATAATAAGACGAATACTAAGAAAAATAAAACTAATAATGGTAATGATAATACTAATAATAATACTAATAATAATACTCATAATCATAATATTAATAACCAAAATTACTAATAATAATACTAGTAATAATACTAAGAATAAGAATACTACTACGAATAAGAATAATAATAAGAATGCGAATGATAATAAGAATAATAAGAATAATCATAATAATAATACTACTAATAATAATAATGATAATAATAATAAGAAGAAGAAGAAGAATACTAAGAAGGAGGAGGAGGAGGAGGAGGAGGACGGGAGGAGGAGGAGGAGGAGGCGGAGGCGGAGGAGGAGGAGGAGGACGAGGAGGAGGGGAGGAGGAGGGGACAAGGGGGGAGGAGGAGGAGGAGAGAGGAGGAGGAGGAGGAGGAGGAGGAGGAGGAGGAGGTGAGGAGGAAAAGGAGGAGGGGGAGGAGGAGGAGGAGGAGGAGGAGGAGGAGGAGGAGGAGGAAGAGGAGGAGGAGGAGGAGGACTCAGTGGTGAGTGCTGCTGCCTCTGCTGTCGTGGGTCCTCTGCGTTCTCCCTCCCCGTGCTGGCGTGCTTTCCCTTCCCTGTTTTGCCCCTGCCCCCACGGGGTTCGTGGCCTGGTCGCACGGAGCACGGTGCGCTCCGTCGCCGAGGTTCCGCCCGCCGTGTTTGTGCATTGGCATCGCATCAGTGCTTGCCGGTTTCGGCGCCCGCCACCACTCCCGCACTTCCCCGGCCTCCTTCGCGCGTCGTCGCGTTCCCGCTTGGGCTTAGGGGCAGTGCTTCTGCACGGCCGTGGCTTTGCGCAGTCCTGTTCGCTGCAGGCGTGAGCCTGCCGATCTGCCTCCCGCTTGCCCTTTTTTCCAAGGGTGCCCTCGAGGGCGCGAGGTTCTTCGCGTTTCGCGCTTTGCGGTTCGGCTCCGATTCCTCCTCCTCCTCTTCTCCCCTGGGAGGCGGCGCGAGAGCGCGAAGTTATTCGCACTTCGCGCTTCGCTCAGTGCGAAGCGCGAAGTTGGGAGCCCTTGTTTTCGCGAATCTGGGCCGCCCCCGCGTCTGACGTCTGTCTGTTCCTCTGGCCGCGGGCCTCCCCGGTGTCCACACTGACCCGATCCTGCTGCCGCAGACGCTCCCCGGGCGCGTCTCCTGTGCAGTTGCATCGCCTGGGCGGCGTCACCTTGTAGGTCGCCCCCGCCTTGCCTGCTCCCTTTGTTTGTTGTTGTTTGGTGTTGTTGCTGTTCTTGTTGTTGTTGTTGTTGCTGCTGCTGCTGCTGTTGTTGTTGAACATTATTACTTCTAAAGAATAATTATTGTTGGGGCCCCTGGTGCGCGACCCCCCTCCAAAACCTAGGCCGCAGCTACATTTTCATCATTTTTTCGCGAAAGCTTCAGAAAAGTGGATTATGTCCGGATCCGGTTGTTTTGTTCCCCCCCGCTTTCCCTTGCAAAAAACACTATAAAATGACATTTCTTGTTCTAATATAATCAAATTTCAAGAATCCCTTGCAAAAAATAAGGTAAAGTGGACATTCGCGCGCGCAAGACGAAATCCTTCCAAAAGCTTAGTGTTCGGAAGCGATTTCAACATAAAAACATCAAAAAACTAATGGTTTTTCAACAAAAAAATGTCAAAATCTCATCCCGCGCGCTCTTGCGGATTCGTAGGAAACCCAACACTTTTTAAACATTTCTGTCAAACGGGCTTTTGCGAGCAACTTTTTCGAACTTCTGCGACAACGGTTGCGCACCTGCCAGGGCCATCATCCCTGTCAAATAATACCATGCGGGACACATTCGTTTTTTCTTCGCGCGCGCACGCCGTCGTCGTCGGCCGCGGGGCCCTGAATAGTAGCCACGGTCGTCCGCATGCCACGAAGTGAAGTGTCCGAACGTCATAGGGCGGGAAGCTGGGTGTGGGTGGTGGCGAAGAGTCGTTTGGAAATTTGGTAGAGCTTGAACCGGCCCCCCCACAAAGTGGGGGTATTGCCCGCCTCCTATGAAAACCCTGGCACTGGTGAGAACGGAGTGTCCCCAAAGTGTGTTGTTGTTGTTGTGGTTGTTGAACATTATTAATTCTAAAGAATAATTATTGTTGGGACCCCTGGTGCACGGCCCCCCTGCGCCGCCTAGGCCGCAGCTACATTTTCATCATTTTCGTGAGGAAGCCTCAGGTAATTCGATGTGATCAAGATCCGGTTGTTTTGTTCCCCCCCGCTTTCCCTTGCAAAAAACACTATAAAATGACATTTCTTGTTCTAATATAATCAAATTTCAAGAATCCCTTGCAAAAAATAAGGTAAAGTGGACATTCGCGCGCGCAAGACGAAATCCTTCCAAAAGCTTAGTGTTCGGAGCGATTTTAACATAAAAACATCAAAAAACCAATGGTTTTTCAACAAAAAAATGTCAAAATCTCATCCCGCGCGCTCTTGCGGATTCGTAGGAAACCCAACACTTTTTAAACATTTCTGTCAAACGGGCTTTTGCGAGCAACTTTTTCGAACTTCTGCGACAACGGTTGCGCACCTGCCAGGGCCATCATCCCTGTCAAATAATACCATGCGGGACACATTCGTTTTTTCTTCGCGCGCGCACGCCGAAATCTCCAAAAACCATTGGGCTTCTTAAGAATTTTAGCACCGCGCATCATAAAATCACACGAATCGCACCGTAGGTCCTCGAAAAACACCTGCACGACTTTTCAAAATTTCTACCCGCGCGCGCTGTCCGAATCCTAAAAAAACAATGGTTTTCCAACATTTATGTTACATGAGCTCGCGCGAGCTACTTTCGCACGCTCTTGCAACGGGGTTCGCGCGCCTGCCAGGGGCCACAATCCCTTGCGGTTGCGCCATAGGTTGCGCCCTCGGCCGCCGAGAATAAAACGTCCCCCTATTGGTTGCGCCATAGGTTGCGCCCAACTTCTGTGGGTGTGTACTCCACGCCAGTGTAGTAGCCACGGTCGTCCGCAGGCCACGAAGTGAAGTGTCCGAACGTCATAGGGCGGGAAGCTGGGTGTGGGTGGTGGCGAAGAGTCGTGTGGAAATTTGGTAGAGCTTGAACGGCCCCCCCACAAAGTGGGGGTATTGGCTGCCTCGCTATGAAAACCCTGGCACTGGTGAGAACACTGAGCGTTCGGGTAAAGTGATTGTTGTTGTTGAACATTATTACTTCTAAAGAATAATTATTGTTGGGACCCCTGGTGCGCGACCCCCCTCCAAAACCTAGGCCGCAGCTACATTTTCATCATTTTTTCGCGAAAGCTTCAGAAAAGTGGATTATGTCCGGATCCGGTTGTTTTGTTGTAATCCGTTTTCCCTTGCAAAAAACACTATAAAATGACATTTCTTGTTCTAATATAATCAAATTTCAAGAATCCCTTGCAAAAAATAAGGTAAAGTGGACATTCGCGCGCGCAAGACGAAATCCTTCCAAAAGCTTAGTGTTCGGAACGATTTTAACATAAAAACATCAAAAAACCAATGGTTTTTCAACAAAAAAATGTCAAAATCTCATCCCGCGCGCTCTTGCGGATTCGTAGGAAACCCAACACTTTTTAAACATTTCTGTCAAACGGGCTTTTGCGAGCAACTTTTTCGAACTTCTGCGACAACGGTTGCGCACCTGCCAGGGCCATCATCCCTGTCAAATAATACCATGCGGGACACATTCGTTTTTTCTTCGCGCGCGCACGCCGAAATCTCCAAAAACCATTGGGTTCTGTGGGTGTGTACCCCACGCCAGTGTAGTAGCCACGGTCGTCCGCACGCCACGAAGTGAAGTGTCCCAACGTCATAGGGCGGGAAGCTGGGTTTGGGTGGTCGCGAAGAGTCGTTTGGATATTTGGTAGAGCTTGTAATGCCCCCCCACGAAGTGGGGGTATTGCCTGGTGTCGTATGAAAACCCTGGCACTGGGGAGAACACCACGCGTTCGGGTAAAATGATTGTTGTTGTTGTTGTTGTTGTTGTTGTTGTTTGATGTTTTTTGTTGAGATATCTAGATGTTTATGTTTTTGGCTTGTTCTTTACGTTTTTTTTGTTGTTTTTGTTTTTGTTCGGGCCCCGACCTATCCGCTGGTCGGCGGCCCGCCGCTCGCTTGCAGGTCCAGCTCTCCGCGCCGTATGTCCGTGGCAGTTTTGACTTCGGTGCGTCAGCTCTGTCCGTCAGTTCTCCAGTCTGTGCGCTAGGCCGGCGCACTTCGCTCTGGCCGTTCTTTCGTCCTTGCTTTCTTTCTCTTCTCGGCTTGAGTTCGGGCCAGCTTCTTCGGCCTCGCCCTGAGTGACAGCACTATGTTTCAGTCTCGCTCATGTTCCATTGTTTCAAGCTGGCGATTGTGATGATATAGCTTCGCCTTTTTGCCCTGGCTCTCACTTGCCCCGCGATGGATTTGGGGTGGCTGGTGGCGGAAGTGGTTGTCCGCGCCACCGAGCCTCTCCCAAAGTCTCCGAGCACGGTGAACTGGGCCATGCCGCCGGTCGACGATGGCCCTCTTCCCTCCCTCGCTCCCTCCTCCCCCGCCTCCGCCTCCGCCCTCCCCTCCGCTCCAACCCTCATGGGGCCCTCAGTTCCTTCCTCATCCTCCGGTTCCCATCCTCGTTCTTTTTGTTTCTTTTTGCCTCCTCGTGCCGTGAGGCATCGGCCTCCAGGGGCCAGCGGGGCGTTCCCCCCAGCTCGCGAGTGACACATCATCTTGCCAGCAGCCTCTCGGAACCTTGATGGGTGCTGCACGGCGCGAGCTACCTGTAACCTCGTACAGCAGATATGCGATCGTTCGAGGTAGTAGCTGCACGCGTATCACGCGGTGTGTATCGCTGCATATCACCCCCCACACGCGCCAGGCCGGGTTCTACCCCATCCTGTCCTATCCTCTCCTGCCGCCTCCCTCCATCCCGAGGCTCTGCCTCCTCCCGGCCTTGCCGTGAGGCCGCGCTCCTTCTGCCCCCCCCCTTTGTGAATTCAAGCTTCGCGCGGCCCGCTTGGCTTCGACCGGAAGAGCTGCGCTCTCGACCCGCGAATCAAATACCTCTCGCCTCCCTCCATGCTTACCAGCCTGGAACATATCCCTATCCCTATGATGGGCACCTCCTCATCACGATGCCGATCTTAGGGATTCCCTTATTTTTTGAGGGCGAATCCCTAAGATTGTCATCGCCTTTTGGCGTGTCGATCTTAGGGATAGGGATACGCTCGAGGCTGGTAATCTCGACCCGCGAATCAAAGACCTGTCGCCTCCCTCCGTGCCCTTCTCTCCACGGCAGGCCCGCGCCGCCCCGTGCCGAACGCACCCCCCTCGGCAGGCCTGCCTTCGGGGCCCCCGGGGGCCCGCGGGGAGGAGGCGCCGCGGCGCGAGCTCCTGGCAGCCCCCCAGGCCAGGCGGTGAGAGACCTGGAGGTCCAACGTGTTGACGCAAATCACGACGGAGGTTTTTCGCTGTCTTCGGCATCTGGGGGCCCTTACCGGGCCTCGGGACAGTCAGACAACGACTCAGGATGAGAAGCTGGTCCTGGGGATTGGGTCGAGACTTCCAGGGACCTCGTATTGAACAAGAATCACGACATCGGATCTCAGGGGATCTGCGTGTTTTTGAAGCCGGATCCGGCTTAACACATTGCGTGTTTTTGGAGTCGGATCCGGCTTGGGAAACTGCTTGTTTTTGAAGCCGGATCTGGCTTGATCAGCCTGGCGAAGGACACAACCATATGCAATTGTGAGTACCGTCGTTGTATGCACCGTATCCGGAGGAACTCCAATGGCCACGAAACGTGTGAGGGGTGTGTGCCAAAATTTGTCCGGTGGGCGCATACGAAAGCAGCCATTGGGGACGTCGGTGGAATTCCCGATGGGGCCATGAAACGCGTGAGAGGTGTGCCGAAATGGGTGCGGTGGGCTCATGCGAACGCATCCACTGGGGCCGTTTGTGGAGCTCCCTGTGGGGCTGCGAAACCTTTCATGGGTGTGCCGAAACGGGTGCTGTGGGCGCATGCGAACACAGCTACTGGCGCCTTCGGTAGAGCTCCCTATGGGGCCACGAAACGTGTGAGGACTGTGCCGAAATGGGTGTGGGTGACGCATGCGGGCGGTGGCACACTGGCCTTCGGTGGAGCTCCCTATTGGGTCACGAAGCGTGTGAGGGGTGTGCCGAAATGGGTGTGGGTGACGCACGCGGGCGGTGGCACTGGGGCCTTCGGTGGAGCTCCCTGTGGGGCCAGGAAACGTGTGAGGGGTGTGCCGAAATGGGTGTGCGTGACGCATGCGGGTGATGGCACTGTGGCCTTCGGTGGAGCTCCTATGGTGCCACGAAGCGCTGTACTGGGTGGGGGAAACGCAGGGAGGAGGGAGGAGGGGGAGGAGGAGGAGGAGGGAGGAGGGGGAGGAGGAGTGAGTGAGTGACGCGGGGCGCCGTCTCTTCAAAACGAGGACCCAACACCACAGGATGGTATGGAAAAACGGACCTGGCTTAACTTAGGACTGTGTGTGCTTTTTAATCGGGGTCCGACTCAAAAACACGCAGTTCTCTCAGGTGGCAACCTGGAGTCCTCAAGAAGTCACCGCCGGGTTTTGGCACACGGGGTCACCGCCAAGTTGTGTGTCTCCTGGACCCACCAGCGTTCGGGGCATCCTCGAAGAAGCAGACGTGTCCTCAAGCCGGGCGGTGACACCAAGTCGCCCGAGACTCATTGCCGGGTGTTGTCACCACTACGTTTGGGGACTCCCAATAACTGGCGTGGACGGCAGCCTCGGCAGCGGAGGCCGTTCTGCGCGGTTCGCTGCGGGCCTTGAACGGCAATTCTCGCCTTGCGCGAATCCACCATTTACCAGAAGGCGTCAAGCAGTTTCTGCCCAGCTCGAACCTCAATCCAAGGACCCCTATAGCCAACCCTCAGAGCCAATCTTTTTCCCGAGGTTGCGGATCTAGTTTGCCGACGTCCACTACTCTGGACGCCCGACGTGGGTACGGAAAGAATGGGTACAATGTCCAAGTGCAGTTCCTGTTCATTTTGAGCAGGACTTGTTGCCCACGCCGCCGCGGCCTGTGCCCATTCAAGACAGAAGGCCGCCTGCCCAACAGCGGCCGCTGTTGGTTTGGGACAACATTTGTTGTCGGGCAATGTGCCCATTCTTTCCGTGCCCATTTCGGGCGCGGTCCACGCGGGCGCCGGAAAGCAGCGCCGGCGCCGTCGCAGCAGGGGCGCCCTCCGTGTGTGCGCCTGCGCCGGTCCTGGCCGTGCCCGTCCGTGTCGGAGCTCGCGCGGTCCCCCCGAGGGTGGGCTCTTCGGTGTGCAGCGTTGGCCCTCGTGGCCACGGCTGGATTCCTGTCGAGTTCCTTGGGGGTGGACGGGCCTCCTGCCCCGACGCGTCGATTGAGTAACTGGCCGTTTTCGGTTCGCGGGAGGGCGTCGCGGCCGTCATGTTTGCGGGTCCAGATCCGTCGGTTTCGGTCCCAGGCCGTTTCCACTAAGGGGATGTTTGCTAAAGGGAGGTTTGTCCACCGCCGAGTTTCTGACCCAGAGATCCATCCAACGTCCTGAAGAAACCACGACGCAGTTTTTTATCGCTGTTTTCGTCCTCCAGGGGCCCTTGCTGGGCCTCGGGGCCTTCGCAACAAAAAACGACTCAGGATGAAGAGCGGGTCCTGGGGATTGGGTCGAGGCTTCCGGGGGTTTGTATTGAACAGATCACGGCGTCGGATCTAATGGGGGTCAGACAGCACCCCAGGAGCGGGGGGGCGGTGCTGCGGACGAGGGCCGGCCCAGAGCTCCAGTCGGCCGCAGGACATCTCGGCGGTCGCTGTCGCCGCAGCCGGGGCCCGCTTCGCGGCTCTCGGGGCTCAAGACGTGGGGGTCGGTGTCAGCGGGGGCCACTCAGGGCGCCGGGCCTTGCAGGATCCTGCAGAGTCTTGCAGGATCCTGCTGAGCCGGGCTGGGGTTCAGGAGCCTGACCCGGGTCTGGATTGACCGGGGTGAGTAGGCGAAGAAGAACAAAAACGCCGTGAACATTGTTTGTTTGCGCTCTGCGCGGATCTCTCGGATCTGCGCCGGGCCCCCCCAGCGGCGCCCCCGGCGCCTCCTTGGCGCGCTCCGCGCGCCAGGGAGGGTGGTCCAGGGTCCAGCGCAGATCCAAGATGTCCGCGCGAGCGCCACAAGTTCATGTTTACATTGGAAACCGATGCCAGGAAACACCCTGTTCGCCTCAAGGGTGCCCTGGGTTTCTTGGGTTTCGATCCGTTTGCTGTGGAGAGCGTGGCGTTCCCACACCAAAAACCAATGGGCGTCCTGGGGTCTCAGGGTTGGGCTTCTTGTGGACTGGCCTCCACTGTATGCCGTTTTGGCCTCTATGTATATATATGTGTATATAAACATGTCCCGTATTATATATAATACTATTATTCGCATTATCGTTATTACCGGGCAGGTCATGAGGGTTTGCCGTCGTCGTCGTCGTCGCCGTCGCCGTCGTCGTCGTCGTCGTCGTCGCCGTCGCCGTCGTCGTCGCCGTCGTCGTCGCCGTCGTCGCCGTCGTCGTCGTCGCCGTCGTTGTCGTCGCCGTCGTCGTCCTCGTGCTTATGGTCATCGTCGTCGTCGCCGTCGGTCTGCAGGATTGCGCAGGTGGGCGGTCGGCTGTCTCAGCGGGCAGGTCACGGGGTTTCAGCGCAAACGGGTCTTAGCCAGAGCGCCAGATCCTTCTCAGGAGGAAGAGGCACCCATTACGCTACCCTCGCCCCGTTTTCCCCTTTGTCGGCTTCCTGGGAGGCCCTCGTCGCCACCGTTGGATTCACTTCGAAATCTTGGTCAGAACGCTCTCCAGGAGAGGTCCGGGGAGTAGCGGTATCGGCACATTGTGGTTACCCCGAGATCCTGCAGGATTGCGTAGAGGAGCCCGCCGAGGGACCAGCCTAGGCGGGTGGTGGGCTGTCTCAGTGGGCAGGTCACGGGGGTTCAGCGCAAACGGGGCTCAGCCAGAGCGCCAGATCCTGCAGGATCCCGCTGGCTGAGCCGGGTTTGGGATCCAGGGCTCGACCTAAACGGTGTTCTAGCGAATTCGCGGACTGCTTTCGTTTTCATTTCGTCTTGCAGCAAAGGGGGAACGAAGACAACACGAGGGGAAAACAACACGAAAACGGATATCACCGTTTAGGTCGAGCCCTGTCGAGAGCTGCTCGCGGCCGTGGAGGTGGCCTTACACATTGGCCGGGCCGGCTTTGGGAAAGGCCCCGCTCTGCCTCCCCTCACAGATTGGCGGAGCCAGTTCTTGAAATGGGCTGAGCCAGGTGTGTGCCGAGCAGAGCTTGCTGGGCCAATTTCCACCGCCACTACCGTAGGTAGCATGGGGGAGAAGGGAAGATGGGGAGGTCCTCCTCCTCCTCCTCCTCCTCCTCACTCCCTCTTCTATGGTAGTGGTGGTGGTGGAAAATCAGCCCGTCAGAGCTGATCTGCGCCCGAGCTGCCGCTCCTGCGTGCGCCTGGGCTCCCGGCAGGGGGCGGCAGACGACGCCGCGCGGCTGGAGCTCTCGAAGGCCTGCCGCGCCCGCTCCCGCGCTGCCTCGGCCGCCGCCGCTGCGCCCGCGCTGCACCAGAGTAGTGTCAGGTCGGGCACGTCCCCCTACAGGAGGAATAACTATTCAACCATAATATCAGTAATAGTCAGGGGACGATTAAAACAATTGGACAAGTTTGTAGGTTTTTGGACTTTTTTATCTTTCGCCCAAGCTCCGCCTGTAGGGGGACATGCCCGACCTAAGAGTAGCAGGGAGGTCATGGTGGCGATGCGTTCCAATATTTCCAGGATCTCCCAGACTTTCCAATGCTCCACAGGCTGCAGAAACGAGGGCCGCTGGGTACTCCGAAGTTGTTGACGCTTCGCGTTGACGGGATCAGAGGAGGGGCTAGGCAGTCCGCGGCATGTCGGACCTGAAGTACATAGGAGGCGGGGTCGCCATGTCTAACCGCCGCTTCGACGAAGACCTCCCGGCCTCACCAGCCCCTGGCATAACACTTTCCCCCCCAGCAGTACGGGACGAGCGGTTCTGCAGGCTGCAAAAGGACGCCAGATACAACTGCGACGGCTGCACCAGCACAGGACTACAGGGAGCAGCCAGCACCTGGGAAGATGATGACACCCGTGAGCTGCTCGCCCAGAACCGCGCGCAGGCGTACATGAAGGGTAAGAGCTGCAGATGGCTCTGTGAGATGTGTTGGGTCAGCTCCCTGGAGAGCAAGGGAATCCACGTTCCGGACCCCAACCTGGCTGAAGGCGGTAACAAGAAGGCCATGCAGCAGCGGCTGCAGGAGCACAAGCGCAAAATGGGCGACGAACGAGCGCGCAAGAGAGCTCGGACCCTCCCCTCACTGTCCAACCTCCCGCTGGGGTTCGGACGGCCTAACGAGGCCTCGGTCCCTACATCCCTGAGTGACCTCGTCATGCGGGTTCCGCGCCCCTTCCAGCCAGCCTGCGCGGGCACCACCCTCCCACCACACAGGCTCACCGACGGCAGGTTTGGGCAGAAACGCACCACACCCAAATGTACTCGGCCACGTGCGACACCTGCCCCCCCGGTTCCCCCGTGCTTGAATGGATGCCCGGCCATCCAGCCCTGGGATGCTTCATATGGCGCCCAGAGGCGGACGCCAATTGCAACGAGCTGACAGGACTCCCGTCGTGGGACGCAATGCCCTTCTTACGGGTCACACGGAAGTGGAACGTAACATGGGCCTGTAGGAGGTGCCTTGTTCACATCTGGAACATTGCCCCGGGCGTCCTCGACCAAGTACTCGACCGCTACTCCGACGAGGTATACCCAGCCACCCCCACTGTGCGACAGGCCACAACCGACATTCCCGAGGACTGGTGCAGCTACGACATGACGGCACACCTTTCCCCAGCCAGCCGGGCCTCGGGCACAAGCACTGGCAAACTGGTCCCACCAGGCAACGATCAGTCAGCACAGCCCCCCGCTGCCCACGAACAAAAAGGTTCAGCCGACGGAGCCACCACCCCCTACTTCTTCCCCAACCAGCCGCCACCCCCTGGACCCCAACTGCCTACATACTCCACCAACCGGCTGGCTGGGGAGGAGTCGAGAGCCCCCGTTCGCGCTCTATTGAGGTACCTGATTGAGTGGAGCCACGCATCCTACACCTTCTGGGAGGCCTGTGTGCAGCGACTGGGGAAGGATATAGTGGGCGACGTGACCGACGAAACGGGATGGCCTTTCGAGCAATTGCTGCCCTTCCTGGACTCAATCTACGGAGAGGAGATCCGCAGCAATGGCCATCCCCCACACATCCCATGGGACGGAAAGAGGGCTGCCGCGGCCAGGGTTGTCACACGCCTGATGGACAGCAACCCAAAGTACAAGAAGGAATGGGAGCACTACGCCAGCAACCTTGACAACCAGAAAGGACAGTACCCCTACCTTCAGCTGGTGCACGTCCTCACGCAGTTCCTCACGGAGCTGGGGAAGGATCTAACCAGAGGGACAATTGAACTCCTCGCCGCCCAACCCCAGGACGCGACATCCAGAGGATCAGAAGAGGAGTCGCCTGATGCCAGCTGGCCCAACAGGCCCAAGGAGAGGGCGGAACTGCCCGCGACCGACCAACGCGCGGAGGATCACGACGCCACCTTGGCCGGCGCCAGCGCCTCCCCCCAGCAACCCGACGCGCCTGACCTACCCGATGGGCCCCCCGAAGAGGTGCCTTCCTCACCAGAGCACCCGAACGGCGACGGCAACGTGGAAGGCGCTGACTGGGATGACGACGCCAACAAGAAGTCCGAGACGGACGACAGCCCGCCAAGTTCCCCCGACCCAGAACAACAGGACGGCTCTGCACACCAGGCTGGCGACGCAGACAGACCAGCCCACGCCTATCCGACGGCGGCCCAAGGTCCACCCCCCATATGGACCCAGCCCCCTTCACAGGATTCAGTCCGAAGCCTGATCCCCATTTGAGCGGGCGTCAGATCGAGGAGCACCGCGCGACACATGGAGGAGGGGCGAAGCCCCCCCCCTAGTGAGGAACGAACCTGGAACGTTCGTATCGGTGACGGCCGGTCACTCAGACAATCGTTGGGCGAAGCAAGCCGCCGACCGCCCACAATCGCCGAAGAACGCCGCAGAGAACGCTCAGCCACACCACCCCACAGCTCACCCAGACAGCACCACAGCTCACAGGGGTGGCGGCACGACGCACGGACAGCGGCAATCCCACCTGCGCGCCGAGACGACCCCATGGGTGGCCTCCCCATGTACCTGAGGCCCATCGGCGATGCAGACGTCACAAGAGACGAGCCTGCACCAGAAAAAGATCACGCGAATGCAGAGGATGCTGGGGGGGGGGGGGGGGGGGGGGGGGGGCGGTGCTTTCAATGGGGTGTGGAGCGCCTGGGTCAGAAAAGGCGGCCCACAAGCCAGGGAGCTCCTGGGTCAACATCAAGTCTGACCCCTGGCGGAACACGCCACATCAGTGCGACGACTTCTTCCAGGCACGGGGCAAAGTGTGGTGCGACGCCGACAAAATGGACATTGAATACCAGCTCCACGTCGACTGGCCAAGCATCGCGGAGAAGCAGCGCAAGCACTCGCAACGCGACAACAGAGCACGCGCAGTGGACCCCCCCCCATCGGAAGCGGAGGCAAACGCCTGTGGGCCGATGAGGGCCAAGAGGCTGCAAAGAGCCCCCCGTGGGCCTCCGAGGGCAGAGCCGCGCGGACAGGTGCATCTGGATCTGCAGCCCCCTGGCGTTCTTGGCAGTCCTGGGGCGCGTGGGAGCACCAGCGAGACACTTGGACCGACGCAGACTGGAAGGCCAGGGGGGAGCGGTCCCCCCCCAGAGGAGATGCCCACTACGCGGACAAGCGTCAGCGCGGGTGGGGCATTGGCCCCAAGTGATGGGTCGGCGGCCCCATGGCCCTCAACCGGCCCTTTGCTGCGCACAGCGACGCAGGGGAGAAGGACTGAGGACAAGGCGTGTTTGCCCCCACTGTCCTGCCCCCCTCGTGGGCGCCCCCCGCCCGGGCAGGGGCTGGTTTCACCGCAGCGCCAGGCCTCGGCTTTCATGCCCTGTGCCACCTCGTTTGGGACTGAGGTGCACCAATGCCCCTGCGCTGTGCACTGAGCAGCCCACGCTGGTCTCGTGGCACCCTTCGCACGGCGGGTGGTGGCTGAAATACCCCCCCCCCCCCTGTGCACCGCTGGGGCGTCAACTTTGCCCCCCTGGGACACCTGCCTTGGACGCTGGGGTTGGTGGCCATAGGCCCACCCCACGGGCCCCACCTTGCTCCGACGCGTCGCACCTCGCGTGCCCCCCCCCCGGCGACGCTGCAGCAGCTGGGGCGCTGCGCTCCCCAGCATGGGCAGGCGCCCTGTTCCCCCCGTGACCGAGGTCCCACCGCTTCGCGCTGAGTGATCACAGTGGCCAAGGTCTCGCACCTACCATGGCGTCGCCTCCCCCGCCTCCTTGCGCTCACCTGAGTTTGCGGCTTTCGGCTGCGTCTCCTCACCCGCCCTCTCCTCCTTTTGCGGTTTCGGCCACGCACGATGCCCCCCCATGCCGAGGCTCTTGGAGCACTTGGGTCCATGCACCACCTGGCGGCCCTCTCGCAGAGCTCCGAGGTGAGATCGGGCCTCGCTGCCGCCTTGTGTTGTTCTCACAACTCGGGCCTCTGCCTGCCCCGGCACCGCCGGGGGCCGGACCTGGGGTGAGTGCGGTGCGGCAAGTGGTACACCCTTTGCTCGACTGTCGACATTCCCCCTTCTGGCCCACCACGGCCCCCGATTGACGCACGCCGCTTGGTTCCCCCGTCCGCCGTGATGGATGAGCTGCCTGCGTTGTTCGCCTGCGACGTGGTACAACTCTGGGCGGGAGCCACCATCGTGCTCCTGATACTGCACAAGTGGTTCATCCTTTGACAGCACTCATGCTCAACTACGGGTTGGACCATGGTTCTAGGCCACGCCTGCTGCCGTTCCCCCGACACTCCGGGTCAGGCAGTCTAGGTTCGGACTCAGCGGCTGCATCATCGTCGGCGCATTGGTCGATGCCTCACGTCGGATCGCGCCCAGGAGTCCAAGTGAGTGAGGCTTTCCCGGCC
>CAUYUJ010014270.1:292201-294701 GCA_963575745.1 Prorocentrum cordatum | reverse complement strand
GCTGGTGGGTCTGATTTCGATGTTCATGCTCATGGTCACCATGATGATGCGACTGCTGCTACTGCTGCTGCTGATGATGATGTTGACTGCGGTGGTGCTGGTGAAGATGACGGTGGTGACGAGGATGACGACGATCATGATGAATCTGATGGTGGTGGTGATAATGGGTTGGGAGGTAGAGGTGGTGTTGATGACGATGTCGGTGATGATGATGGTGATGATGCTAATTGTGGTTATGCTGATGACGATGATGATGCTGCTGACGATGACGCTGTTGATGCTGATAATGATCATGATGCTGATGATGATGATGCTGATGATGATGCTGATGATGAAGATGACGATGATCCTTCTCATGCTGATGATGGCTCTGAGGATGGTGATGGTGACGATGATGATGAGGGTGATGCTGGCGGTGATGATGATGATGATGGTTGTGATGATGATGATGATGATGATGATGATGATGATGATGATGATGATGATGATGATGATGATGATGATGATGATACTGCTGCTGCTGATGATGACGATACTGATGATGATGATGATTAGTATGATGATGATGATAATGATGCTGATGATGATGATGATGATGATGATGATGATGATGATGATGATGATGATGATGATGATGATGATGATGGTGCTGATGGTGCTGATGGTTCTGGTGGTGATGATGGTGCTGATACGTGTGGTGATGCCGTTGATGGCAGTGATGGTGATGGTCATGGTTCTATTATTGACGTGGATGTAGGTAGAGAATGGCTTCCGCCGCTCACTACACTGGGCTCGAGCGATCTTACACAATCCCTGCGTGCGTGACTGAAGGTGGCTTTCGCGGTGAGGATTCTTGCTGTATGCTTGTTGTTGTCGTCGTTGTTCTCGCCCGCTACCCGCCCGCGACTCATCCCGCGACCCGCCAGCGACCTGCCCGCCACCCACCCGCGACACACCCGCGACCCGCGCGCGACCCACCCACGACCCGCCCGCGTCCCGCCCGCCGCCCACCCGCGACTTATCCGCGATCCACCCGCGACACTCGCATTGCTTTGATGCAGAGTCGGTGCCTGCGGCGGGCGCGCTGTGCAGTGTGAAGTGTGCAAAGCGTGCAGCCTGCGGAGGGCTTCTCCAGAGCCTCGCAGGCTGCCGCCGACCCCGCCGACCCCGCCGCCTCCCTCCGCAACTGCAGGGCCCGCCCTGTTGGCCTGCGGCCACGAGGATCGTCGGGGTCTGGGAGTACGGCCAGGCGGTTGGCCAGAAGAATAGCTTCCAGATCCGCCTTGAGCCCTGGGGCGCCCTCGTGTTCCAGGAGGAGAGCATCAAGATCGACCTCATGCGGAAGGGGCTGCTGCGGCGGGCGCCGGCGCCTCGAAGCGGAGAGACTCCGGCCTCTCCCCCCTCTGGAAGCGGCTGGGGGGCTGAGGCTCAAGGTGGCCCAGCGCTGGTTCCTGCCGGCAGAACATAGGAAGAATACGGCCCCCCTCGTCTCGAGGAGCAGCAAGTTGCAAAAACATCTGCGCCGATCCAAGAAATCCGCGCGGACCTCCGAGAAACCATGTTCATGCAGTTTTCTGTTCCTCCCTTGTCGCCTCGGCTGGACGCGGCTCGAACGAGTTGTCAGTTCCGACTCCAGGAAGGGTCTGGGGACCCATGCTGAGCGAGTGCGCCTTCGTTCGCCTCTCCCTCTTGACCGATTTCCTGTGGGCTCACCTGGCTCAGACTCCGAGCCGCCCCCCCCACCTCCCTCCAGGAGGAGGAGGAGGAGGAGGAGGAGGAGGAGGAGAGGGAGGAGGAGGAGGCATCCCCTCGATGCAGCGCAGACGTGAATTTGGGGCGCGCGTGTCAGCGACGGGCCCCGCCGTTCGGAACGGCCCCCTGGCGATCGCGCGCGCGGCCGGCCCCCCCCCCGTCGAGTCACGTTGCGGCGGTCGTCTTGTGGCGTTCGCAGGCTACTTCAGGAGAGGAAACAACACACAGACACAATTAATTGTCGACGCCCAGGAATTATGGGAAAATATGGGAAGTGGGGTGGAAGACAAAAACCTTGAAAATATGAGAAAATATGGGGAATCTTTTTATTTGTGTGTATTAATTTGTGTGTCCTGGGGCCCCTTCACTACTGTGGTGTTCAGAGGCATGTTGTTGTGCTCGCAGGGACGCTGTGGGATTCGCGGGGGGAAGCGGCGCTCGCGTGCGTGCCGCGTGGTGCTCTCAGGGACGCAGTGTTGTTCTGTTGCCGAGAGGCATTTGCGCGGCGATCGGAGCGCGGCGCTGGTAGTTGCCGGTGCTGAGTGCTGTATACAGGTACTGAATGCGCACATGGGCGTGTAGGACGTGAAAGTTGTGGTGTTCATAGTCGCTGTGGCGTGCGCAGGCACTGCGGGCTCAACTGCAGGGGGCCGTGTCCAGGGCACGAAATAGGAGGACGAGTAGGAGAAGGAGAAAGAGGAGGAGGAGGAGGAGGAGCACGACGACGATTCCGATGACGACGATCACG
>CAUYUJ010014270.1:237201-287201 GCA_963575745.1 Prorocentrum cordatum | reverse complement strand
GTCATCATCCTCGTCATACATCCGCATCATCATCATCGTCATCATCGTCATCATCATCATTCGCATCATCGTCGTCATACAATCGTCACCATCACCACCATTATCATCTTCATCATCGCCATCATCATCATCATTATCATCACCTGCTTCGACATCATCTCATGATGTAAGCTCCCAATGCAACCTCAGCAGACATCTATTGAGCACCCCAAATGCAAACAATGCAGAATAATGCAAAGCAGCCCAATGCAAAGCAATGCAACATCTTCGAAATCGAACACGGCGGGCCCGGACGGAGACGGCGTTCGCTTCCATCATGTTCGATTTTATGGACGGGGGGCAACTTAAAACCCCAAACCGAGTGTCAAACTCTTCTGGTGAATGTTGTTATGGGATCCAACTTCGGCCACATAGACCTCTAAAACATATCCTTCAGTGCAAAAGAAAGAGAAAGACAGCGACACCTCTTCAGAACAGCGGTTCACTACTACACGGCCCGGACGGGCACGGCGTTACCTACTACTACTACTACTACTACTGCTACTGCTACTGCTACTGCTTCTACTACTACTACTACTACTACTACTACTACTACTACTACTACTACTACTACTACTACTACTACTACTACTACTACTACTACTACTACTACTACTACTACTACTACTACTACGACTACTACTACTACTACTACTACTACTACTACTACTACTACTACTACTACTACTACTACTACTACTACTACTACTACTACTACTACTACTACTACTACTACTACTACCACCATTACTATCACCACCACCACCACTACTGCTGCTGCTGTTGCTGTTACTACTAGTACTACTACCACGACTACTGCTACTGCTACTGCTGTGGCTAGTGCTTGCGCGCTGCCGATTGGCCTCAGGCTCTGCGGTGCTCGCGCGCGCTGTGTTCACAGGCGTAGTTGTGTTCACACGCGCTGTGGTGTTTTTAGGCTGTGTAGTGTGCACAGGCGATGTGGTATTCACAGGTGCTGTGGTGTTCGCAGGCGCTGTGTTCACCAGCATTTTGATGTTCACAGGCGCTGTGGTGTTCACGGGCGATGTGCTCTTCAAAAGCATTGTGGTGTTCACAGGCACGTTGCGTTGATCGGATTGCAAGTTTTTGTGGTGGTGGTCACAGGCACGTCGTGATTGTCGGGTCGCAGGTGATTATTTCTCGCATGTGCACTGCGGTGCTTACGGGCATGTTGCGGTTTTCCAGGCGCACCCCCGCCGTGGCGTGACCAGCGCGACGTACCCCCCCTTCATGGTCACGCACGTGACTGGCCCCGGGCGGCATATTGGCATCGTGCTCTTTTTGGGCCTCACTGCTTCCCACGATTTCCGTGGCCGCTTGCGGTTTAGGGCAACATTTGTTGTTGGGCATTGTATCCATTTTTCCGTACCCATTTCGGGCGTCCAAATCCTGGACTGGGGCCTGCGGACCCAGCGCGATCAGTATTCGGTGCCCCGTTTATGCTGTTCCAACCTGCTTTCGCTTTGATCGCCGGAAAGAATCTCGAGCACCAAGAAGGTATCGACACTGGGGGGGTTTCAAGTGTCGGGCCCTGGGAGGCGATACCCGTTCGGCACCATTTCGATATTTTTCGGGGTGTTCGAGCTTATTTCTGGGATGTGGTCCTTATGTATGATGGGAGCAACATATGGCTCCGTGCCTTCTTCCCCCACCTCCGCACCATCCCATTCCCTGTTCCCTCCTGACTCCTTCCTCACTCCGAGGTCCTAGTTTTCGGCTCGCGAGGAGCTGCCGCCCCCCTTCGGGCGCCTGCGGGGCTGCAGGCGAGGGGGATTCGGCTCCTGTCGCGCGCTGAGACTAGCGCTCGCGCGACAGCGGCTCCCAGGGAAACCGCCGCCCACCATCGAGCGCGACTCCGACGCAAGGAGGATCGCGCCCTCCTCCACGCCTGGGCGAGGCGCTGGACTCCTGGCCTTGCGGCGCGGCTGCGCAGTGCGGCCCAGCGCTTGGACGGCCATCGCGGCTCCTCAGCAGGGGCGATGGCGCCAGCGCCGCCCAAGGCGCAGGAGCAGCCGCCGAGGCAGAGGGTGTTGCGAGGATCGAAGAAGCCATTCTGGAGCTGCTCCTGTGGCATGGATGGCAACTGGGCGTGCCGCATCGAGTGCAGCTGCGGCAAGCAGGCGCCGCAGCGCATCATCACCGCGGCCAAGAAGGCCGATGCAGCTGCACGCGCAGGAGATGCACCGTCGAAGCGAGCTGGAGGTAGTGGGCTCGTCGAGAAGCCTGCGCCGTGGTGCTCGAAATTCAAGCTCATGGAAGCCGAGCTCACGAAGTTGCGGAACCTCGTCGGCAAAGGTGGCTCCATACCTTGGCTTCAGGCTGAAGGTGACCAGCACCAGCCAACGGAAGAGAAGAGCGAGAAGGACCCCAGCTTCGCAAAGATGACGGCGCTGCAGGAACATATCAAGTACCATGAGCGTGCCCTCAAGGAAGCTGTCAAGTACGAAGAGCAGGACGGTGCGGCCCATGCGTACCACAAGGCCGAGATTGACAAGCTCAGGGAGCAGATCCGCGACCTGCGGCCTCCAGCGACGGCGTTCAAGCTGGCATCGCAGAAGCTGGAGCGCAGCAGGACGCAGCTGGACAAGCTCACGAAGGACCACGAGGCATTGCTGCTGCAGCTACAAGGGCTGCAGGAGAAGATATCGGAAAAGTCGGCGTCGATCGAGGCGCAGCAGGTCGAGGTCGAGCAGTTCAAAGCGGAGGCAGAGCGCCATCAGCGGCAAGTGCAAGTTGCCCGTGGTGAAGCTTCCGAAGGCGCTGCCCCCGCCATCCCCGAGGATATCATGGCGCTCGACGTCAAACTCGCGGACTTCCAGGGGGACCCTGGCCTGCTGCAGTTCTATCACCAGTGCCGTGCGGGCGCCAATTTCCAGAAGCTACAAAAGTTGGTGCAGAAAAAGCTGGAGGTATCCATCCCCAAGGCTCCTGCGCCAAGGAATGGTGTGCAAGTTCCTGTTGGCCCTGAGTCTGATGACGGTCTTGATGGGCCAAGTAGCGGAGGCGAAGGAGACACCAATGGCGAGTCCTCCAAGCGCGGGAACGGCATCCAGTGGACCACGGAGGATGTCGAAGCTCTTCGTGCCAAGCTATGCCAGGGAGAACACGGCCACGACATTTCCATGGACCAGCTTTCCGACATGGTGGCCGGCATCCAGAAAACCAAGTTTCGCAAGACAGATGAAGTGTCCGCAGTACCAACAGGAGGGTGTAAATCCTAGCACCCTGCCGCGTGTAAGTGGGCTGCTGGTACGTCGTGGAAAGACATGTGCTGTTCCTGCGCCTGTATCCATGGCAAGCGAGCACCTGTTCGAGACCCTCAATGCCAGTCAAGGGAAGCGGGCGCTCAAGCTTCGATTGGAAAGGACTAGCGCGCTGGTTGTTCTAGCGCAAGAAATAGGACACTTGGATTGGGAATGTGAGGCCCTCAGCACATGGGCCAGCTCCCGCAAGTGGCAGATGATGGTTATTCCTGGGAAGCCTACAGATGGACATCTTCCGCCAGGTGGGTTGGCTATTTTCGCAAGGGAAGGCGCGGGGTTACGAGGCCCTGAGTATCCTGCATCTACGGCGGCTCGAAGACAAAGCGAGACGAATGAGCAGATTGCTTTCGGGTCAGAGCTGGTAGCCCATCGAGCGCAGCACGTGCTCGTGGAATTGGAAGGATGGCCGCCACTCAACGTCTTCAACATATACCTGCACACGGCCGAGGGTATGACGACGAGGAATGCTAGGATCCTCATGAACGTAGGGCTCGCGATGGCAGGACAACAGTACCCATGTCTGGTAGGAGGCGACTGGAATATGTCTATCGAAGAGGTTGAGGCATCGGGTTTCCCAGTGCACGCACAAGTCGGACTTGTCAGCCCAGGCCAGGTCACATGCAGGGGACCGACCAGCGCCACAGCGATCGACTTCTTCGCCCTAAGCTCTGGAGCCATGAGGCTGATGAGGAAATGCCATGTAGATAAGACATGACGTAAAAAGCCGCACCGCCCTGTCCAGTTATCGTTGTGTGGCCATGGAACGACAATGCAATGCCTTGCATATGTTGGAGGGACAAAGATTGCAGCCGACAAGGTTGCGGGTCCACTGTGGTGCGACGCCGACTGGGATTTCGAGCGGAGCTATGCTGCAGAAGCGTCTCTTCAAGCAGCGGTAGGTGCTATCGCGAGCGTGGGGTTTTTGGGTGTGCAAGGCTGCAGTAAGGCTTGGCCACATCACGGGCGCGTTCATCAAGGCGCCAGAGAATTTCAAGGGCATGATCCGACCCAAGTGGATATCTTATGCATATGAAGGCCAAGACGCTGAAGGTATCCAGGCAGTCGCTGATGGCTGGCAATGGTTTGCAGATGCTGTCAAAGGGATCGCTGTGCTCAAGAACGGCCGTGGCCAAGAGCAAGAAAGGCAACTCGCTGATGAACTCCAAGGATTCCTGGAGACCGATTATGTGGGCCAAAATGTCAATCATCGTCTCGACGCTTCTGTCACACGAGCTAGACGGTTGATTAGTCATGCCTCAACACCCAGCGAAGATCTACACGAATTTCTTGCTGAATGCGAAGAAGATATGGAGTGTGCGAAGCAGCAGGCAGACCGAGATAGCCCTACTCGCTGGAAGGACTGGTGCGATATTGCATGCGCGGGAGGTGTTGGGCGTTTCCATCGCGTAACCAAGCTCAACAGCGCGCAGGCGCCAACGGTAGTGTGCAAGACCACCACAGACGGCATGAGCGGACACCCATCACCAGATCGTGTTGGACATGGAAGCCAATCACCACAAACTCTGGAAGGCGACTGAGGAGGCACCGCACGTTTGGGTACCTGATCGCAGCACCATGGATAGACCAAGTCCAGGTATGATCAGAGCAGCATCGAAGGCGTTCACCACGAAGACCTCGAGCAGCCTGGGCGGCATACACCCGTCACACTTTCAGCACTTGAGCGACGAATCCTTGGAGTGCCTCTGTGACATCTTCCAGGCGGTGGAGGCGATCGGAGTATTTCCCATTCAACTTACGTGGATGGTGATGCCGATGTTGCCCAAATCCGCTGGAGGACACAGGTTGATTATTCTGTACTCGGCGGCCTACAGAGCATGGCAGAAGATGAGAAGGCCTGGCCTCGACATGGTCCAGCAGAGATTGGACCGCACCTACTGGGGAGCGGCATCGGGGAGAAGCGCAGTGGACAGTGCGTGGACCCTTGCAGCGGACAACGAGCAGAACGTATGTCAGGACAGGTTCGTGGTCACGGTAGTTGCAGACTACAGCAAGTATTACGAGACGATTGGGTTGGACCAGGCGCGTGACAAATTGATGCGCCTTGGTATGCCAGTTCCGATGATCAAGGTGGTCTACAATCAATGGGAGGGGCCAAGGATCATGCGGCTGCGACTCCACCACGGAGGAGCCCCAAGGCATGCGAATGCTGGGTTGCCAGCTGGAGATGCGTATGCAGACGTAGTGATAAAGGCTCACGCCGTCGAACAGTACGACATGTGCACGACCTTGCATCCGCTGGTGCGCTTCGCTTCTTATATCGACGATACAGCCCTTGGCGTCAACAGCAGTAGCAAGCAGATGGTGATTGACCAGGCGGTGCATGCTACAAAAGGCTGCTTCAAGGTTGCACGTGCACTAGGGGCCAGCATCAACGACAAGCTTGCCATCATTTCGAGCACCAAGGCCATAAGTGATGAAGTCAGTCGTCGAAAACAACTTGATATGAAGATCAGCTTGAAGAGTACGGCGCATTTGGGCACTGACGTCTCTGGAGGCAGGGTTCGGAATGCCAAAGGTGCGCGTGGCAAGTTTCGGGCAAGACAGAATGTGCATGGTGGAAGGCTGAGGATGCTACGGAAGTTCAAGAAGGCGCTCGCTGCTCAAAAGACGGGGAGACTTGGGGAGATCTACCGTGTTGGTGCGAGGCCTGCGTATACATGCGGGGTTGAGGTCAACGGGGCCAACGACGTGGAACTCCTGAAGTTAAGGCGGGACTACAACAAGCACGTCAAGCCCAACCACGGCGGCACCTCCGCGAGCGCGAAGCTGGTGCTGCTCGGCGACCCTGCTGCCACGCAAGCACTGGCTCCTGCCCTCCAATGGTCAAGGATGGTGTGGGCCGCCACAGCCAGGCCTGCTACCGCAGCTGTTCCTCTTGCATTGCTGGAAGCATGGTGGAGAAGGGCAGTTACCGAACCTGGAGTGGTCAAGCAGTGGAGTAATACACGTGGCCCCCTTCAACGCGCACCACTCTCAGTACAACGAGCTGGGTGGCAAACGCGTACAGGGCTACTCTGGATCAACCATCGAGGCGATGAGGTGCATGTAGGGCAACTCACCCCTGGCCTTCTTGAAATGATGCTGAGGCAAGGCCTATCAGCGCAGCATGAGAAGGCTCTAGCGGAGAAGTGGGACATGCAGCCTTACACAAGAGTCACCTTCGATATTCTCCGGCGACACGTTAAGTCCAGGAAGTTCAATAAATATCAGAAGTTCTGTATCATGAACTGTGCCTGTGATGGAGTATGGACACGTCAAAAAGCGAAGGAGAAAGGATACCTCACGGACGGCAAGTGCGAGTGTGGGGATGCGGACACGCTGGTGCATAGGCTGGCGGAGTGCACTCGCCCAGAAGTCGTAGAAGCACGTCGAGAAGCTGAAATCCCCGAGTCTTTCCTTCAGGAGCTCCGCCAAGCGCCAGACGATCGTGTCATCACCCAAGGGGCCTTTGCATATCCTGAGTGGGAAATTCCTGACATGCAACTCGGCCCTGGCAGCGTGACTCTTGACGGTGATGGCAACGATTTCGCTTGCACGCCCGAGACCATGCCTGCAACAGTGCTTGCTGAGACGGATCTGGAGATGGAGCTTTCGTTCGGCGGGAGCTGCGCGAAGCCAGACATCCTGGAGCTCCAACGTGCTGGATGGGCTATCGCTTTAATGGGTCCACATTCGGACAAAGTACTATGCACGATGCACGCCCCAGTGCCAGCGTCGCTTCCGCAGTCCTCGGCGATGGCGGAGTACCCAGCCTACGCGTGCACAGCACAGGTGGCAGACCGACCTGCTGATGGCTACGCGGACTTCATGGGTACGGTCAGGATGGCGGCTCTCACGCACGAGCAGCAGTTACGGTCAAAGTCGGCATACGCGTGCGTGGCCATGTTCGCCCAGAGCCTTCCTGGATTCCGTTTCCTCCGCAGCGTGACGCACGTGAAGGCACGCCGTTCGGGAGCGGAGTATGCTGGCCTGGATATGGCCACAAGGAGGCTCACACATGCCAATGCCTATGCGGACGTGAGAGCCAAAGCTGGTGCAGCGGTGCATGCAGCTATTAGCGAGGATTTCGCGAAGGCTATCGACACGGCCACTGTGAGGATCAAGAACTTTGCGAAGTTGGTTGCGGCAGTGCTACCTTTGTTTGATCGTGATGCTCAAGAGCGTTGGGCAATGCGAGCGGCCCAGGCCAAGAGGGTAAGGAGTACGCGCACTGACGGATGGCACCAGTGGGAGGAAGGAAGGTTCGGTCTTCAATGTAAGGCGTGCTTGAAGATCAACAGCCCAGGGACGGAAGTTATGCTCAATGGATGTGCTGGCACCCCTACCTTCCTCAAGGCCTTCCTCAACCAACCACTCGGACATCACCTCGTGGCGGTGAACCAGAAAGGTGACGGGCTCAGCGACGACGCGGTCCCTACGGTCTTTGTTTGTGTTGGCTGCGGTGCTTGGGCACAACAACGTCGACGGCAGAAGCTCAGGAGACAGTGCAAGCCGCCAACCCTACAAGGCGTAGAATTGCTGACGAATCTACGACGGGGTTTGGGCCCACACAAGACACTGGCGAGGCGCATGGACATGGCGACCCCCCTGTGTAGGCTCATGCCCAAGACCCTGCCCCCTCTGATTTCGAGGACTTGTGTAACTCGACCTGTGGCGATGGCGGAGGACACGGGGTGCGAGCACAAGATGGCAGCAATGATGGGAAGGATAAAGGCAAAGGAAAAGGCGAAGCGCGAGCAGGACGACGACATCAACACGATCCTCGGACGCACGCGACACGCAGTTCCTGAAGCGACCGATCCTCAACATGGGGGTAGTGCTTGCACGGGAACGGGGACGCCCACTGGGTCCCTGGCGCCCAGTGAGCCTGAGGGACCTCAGCGTCGCCACGTCGTTGATGCGCCCCCTGCGGCACAACGTAGTGGCGATCCCCTACCCGCGCCCGATGAAGACGGAGTCGGTGTCGATGACGGTGCGCGCTGCAGCCGAATCGGAAAGGAGGCAGGAGCAGGGCATCAGCCGAGCGGCGAAGGTGGAAAGGAGGCAGGAGCAGGGCCTCAACCACCTGACGGAGACAGCGTTCTCGCCAGGGACCGCGTCGGAAAGGGGGCAGGAGCAGGGCCCCAACCGAGCGGTCGCGGCGGAAAGGAGGCAGGAGCAGGGCCTCAACCGCATGATGGAGGTACGCAGCAGAGAGGACGAGCACGGCAGCCAAGTCTCTGGGCACTCTTTCAGGCGGCATTGGGACGACGCACTGAGAGCGGGCACAAGGACCATGGGCCGAATCCCATGGGAAGGGCAAGCGGGTTTCTCGAGCAGCAGACGTTGGAGGCAATCATGGGCGCCCAGGCGCTCAGCGGCAACCACAGCGGGAGACATGCTGCTCGAGGCCGCGCAGAGATCATGGGCAGCTTCCGAGGCCAGGCTGTGGCTGCGGAGGCAAGTACTACGAGGAGTACTTCGAGAAGACGAGCGGAGCCAGCGGCAATGGAGGCGCCCAGCCAGGGGCAGCGTGGTCGGCGAGCTGCTTCTGAGGGCGCACTCCAGGGAGCTGCTGGCGCTACGGAGTGGGGTACTACGCGGAGTACGGCCTGCACAGCGCCTGTGGCCCTGGATGTGCCTCCCAGGGGCGGTGCGGAGGCGGCCGGGGTGATCCGCCCTAGCCGTCTGTCCCCTGCGCGGCGAGGGGTTAGGCCGTAGCGGATGCCGGCAGCGTCCGACGAGACACAGGGAGCTGCTGGTGCTACGACGCGGGGCGCTACGCGGAGTACTCCCTGCACAGCGCCTGTGGCCCTGGATGTGCCTCCCAGGGGCGGCGCGGAGGCGGCCGGGGCGATCCGCCCTAGCCGCCTGCCCCCTGCGCGGCGAGGGGTTAGGCCGCAGCGGCTGCGGGCAGCGCCTGACGAGACGAAGGGAGCTGCTGGCGCTCCGACGTGGGGCACTACGTGGAGCACGGCCTGTACAGCGCCTGTGGCCCTGGATGTGTCTCCCAGGGGCGGCGCGGAGGCGGCTGGGGCGATCCGCCCTAGCCGCGCGCCCCCTGCGCGGCGATGGGGTTAGGCCGCAGCGGCTGCTGGCAGCGCCCGACGAGACGCAGGGAGCTGCTGGCGTCACGACGCGGGGTACTACGCGGAGTACTCCCTGCACAGCGCCTGTGGCCCTGGATGTGTCACCCAGGGGCGGCGCGGAGGCGGCTGGGGCGATCCGCCCTAGCCGCCTGCCCCCTGCGCGGCGATGGGGTTAGGCCGCAGCGGCTGCGGGCGGCGCCCGACGAGACGAAGGGAGCTGCTGACGCTACTACGTGGGGTACTACGCGGAGTACTCCCTGCACGGCGCCTGTGGCCCTGTAGGTGTCTCCCAGGGGCGGCGCGGAGGCGGCTGGGGCGATCCGCCCTAGCCGCCTTCCCTCCTGCGCGGCGAGGGGTTAGGCCGCAGCGGCTGCGGGCAGCGCCCGACGAGACGCAGGCGCCGAGCGCCGAGCTGGCGACGCCGCTGGCTCTCGCGCTGAGTGCCCGCGGCCGCGGGCGCTCGGGCGCGGCGGCCCCCGAGGGGGCGACCTGCGACCGCGGGAGTCTCTCTCTCTCTCTCTCTCTCTCTCTCTCTCTCTCTTTTTTTTTTTTTCTCTCTCTCTCTCTCTCTCTCTCTCTCTCTCTCTCTCCTCTCTCTCTCTCTCTCTCTCTCTCTTTCTCTCTCCTCTCTCTCCTCTCTCTCTCTCACTCCGAGGTCCTGGCTCGGTCGATGTCGAGTGGGCCCCATATCGCATGTCTCCTGACGGCCCAGGGCTTTCGGAGCGTGAGGTCTTCCTGGCCAGCGGCAATCAGATGGCAGACGAAGCTGCGGGAGAGGCAGCTTCTCGACCGTGGGCCCTGTCAGTAGCGTTCGGCCCACCCACTGACACCTGGGATGTTGCGGCAGCTTTCGTTCGGCGCAGAGCTCGCAGGGCGTTGGCCGACGCCGCCCATGCGGACCCTAAGAGAGGTCCAGTGCCCCTCCCAGAGTTCGTTCCAGGCCATGCGCGCGTTCAGAGCGGGCTGCCAGGGCCAGCTTTCGCTATTTCCAGGCTGTCGAGTCCGCTCTCGCATGCCTCGCGTGTGGGCTGGTGTCTCCGAAGCGGGGCCTCCTCGATGCCTTGCGCCTTCGGAGTGCTCTTCGCCCGGGATCGACCTCTTGAAGGGTTCCCTGGGTTTCCTCTGGGTGTGGTTTGGCCGGCCAGGGGCCACGCGGAGGTTGGAGGGCAGGCTGTCGACCCCCTCCCACAGGCGGGCCTTCTGGGACCTCCACTTGTTTTATTTTCTTTCTGTCTTCGGTGCGGACGCACCGCGGCTGTTTGCGGCCGCCAAGCTACAGACGAGTGGAAGCCGGCCGCGCACGAGGTTCTGGTTCATCTCAGTCGGATTCGGAAGGGCCCGTACCCCAGCTGCTCGGGGCCGTCGCCTGCGAGTCGTGATGCTGCGCACGCCCCGCGCTGTTTCCGCAGCCTCGGAGGCAGCGATGGCTGCCCTGCGGGAGCGAAGCCTGTCACCCTCCCCGCTCTTGGTGGCGCCTCCCTCCGACCCCTTGGGGGCTGAGTTGGCTGGGGGGGGTCCCTGGCGGGCGCCTGGGGGTGGCTGGTCTTGCTCTCCCCCAGCCCTTCCCCGCTCCCACGCACGCCGTGCGTTGCAAAACGGCCGAAATTTCATCCCTCCTCCCTCCCTCCTCCCTCCCTCCCTCCCCCTCCTCGGTCCATTACTTTCCGGAGGGAAAACAACACAGGCACAATTAATCGTTGATTCCCCAGAAGATATGGGAAACTATGAGAAGTGGGGGGGAAGACGAAAACCCCCAACATATGGGAAAATATGGGACATCTTTTTACGTGTGTGCATTTATTTGTGTGTCCTGGAGCCCCTTTCATATTTGCCCCTCCTCTTTTCCCTCGCCCTCCCAACTTGGGGCCCTGGACCTGTTCCTGGCTGCCGCTGCTGCTGCTCCTCCCTCCTCCCTCTCCTCCTCCGTCTCCTCCTCCCTCGCGGGCCACCCAGGCCTTCGGACAGCGATCCTGCTGCGAGCGAGCTCGGCGTAAACGGGGGAGGGGGGGGGGACGAGGAGGATGAGGAGGAGGACGAGTGTGGGCGGAGGAGGGGATATGGCATTGAGGAGGAGGAGGAGGAGGAGGAAGAGGAGGAGGAAGAGGAGACGACGATGGATGGCCTGGCGTAGGATGAGCAGGATACCAGGAGGTGATGCGGATGGAGGTGATGAGGATGATGATGGGCCGACTAATGAGGATGCTGATTAGGATGATGACGACGGCGACGACGGGAATGAAGATGATGCTGATGATGTGCGTGCTGCTGCTCATGATGATTATCATGATGGTGGTGGTGGTGGCGGTGGTGGTGGCGAGAGTGATGGTGATGCTGACGACGATGAATTCTGTGATGGTGATGCTGCTGATGATGATGGTGATGATGGCGATACTGATTATGATGCTGACGATGCTGATGGTGTTGATGCTGATGCGGCTGCTGCTGATGATACTGACGATGCGGATGCTGATGATGATGACGGTGATGATGATGGCGAAGCTGATGATGATGCACATGCTGAAGTTGCTGTTGTTGTTGTTGATGCTGATGATGATTAGGCTGATGAGTATGATGCTGGTGATGCTGCTGCTGATGAGGATGACGATTATGATGATGCTGATGATGGTGATGATGACGATGATGCTGATGATGAACATGTTGATGATGATTATGATGCTGATGCTGATGTGGTTGATGATTATGCTGATGCTGTTGATGACGATGGTGATGATGATGCTGATTATGCTGATGATGCTGTTGATGATGATGCTGTTGTCGATGATGATGGTGATTCTGGTGATGATGCTGATGTTGACCATGACGATGCTGATGCTGATGATGCTGATGCTGCTGTTGATGACGATGCTGATGATGCTGATGATGATGACGATGATGGCGAGGATGTTGATTATGCTGATTAGGGGTATGAGTATGATGATGCTGATGATGATGATGGCGCTGAATATGATGATGCTGATGATGCTGATGATGACGATGATGTCGATGAGAATGATGGTGATGATGATGATGCTGATGATGATGGTGATGATGATGATGCTGATGATGATGATGATGCTGACGATGATGATGATGATGATGTTGATGATGCTGATGCTGATGCTGATGCTGCTGATGATGATGATTATGATGATGATGATGATGATGATGATGATGATGATGATGATGATGATGATGATGATGATAATGATGATGATGATGATGATGATGATGATGATGATGATGATGATGACCCTGATGATGCTGATGATGCTGATGATGGTGATGACGATGATGATGCTGATGATGATGATGATGATGATGATGATGATGATGCTGATGATGATGATGATGATGATGATGATGATGATGATGATGATGACGATGATGATGATGATGATGATGATGATGATGATGATGATGATGATGATGATGATGATGATGATGATGATGATGATGATGATGCTGATGATGATGATGATGATGATGATGATGATGATGATGATGATGACTGATGATGATGATGATGATGATGATGATGATGATGATGATGCTGATGCTGATGATGATGATGATGATGATGATGATGATGGTGGTGGTGGTGGTGGTGGTGATGATGATGATGATGATAATGCTGATGATAATGGCGATGCTGCTGAGGAGGAGGAGGAGAAGGAGGAGGAGGCGGATGAGGAGGAGGAGGAGGAGCAGCAGCCGACGGGGATGGGGGAATGATAGCTAGGTGCGCTAGCGCCGTACCTGATACCTTACGCTCCCTCCCATCCCTGTTCATGGCGCCGAATTCGTTCCTGTCCACTGGCTGGGGCGTTCCAGATGACCTTTACACCCACAGAGGCTCCACCGGGTGACGCGCAATCAGAGAGGGGGGGTTGGACACTGGACGAAGAACAGACGGAGGAGGTGGAGGTGACGGATGATTACGCGCTATCGCGCGTAGTTATTCGCGCTTCGCGGTTCGGCTCCGATTCCTCCTCATCCTCCTCTTCTCCCTTGGGAGGCGGCGCGGGAGCGCGAAGTTATTCGCACTTCGCGCGTCGCGCAGCGCGAAGCGCGAAGTTGGGAGCCCTTGATTACTAGCCGGCCGGTCTGCGGTTGATCGGGAGTTTTGGTACAAACAAGACGGGGGGCTTGTACTCGGGGGCGAGTGGCTTGGCATCGCTCGGACGTGTGAATTTCTTCTCGGCGAGGACCATCGAGGAGCATCCTGGATCATCGAGGAACCAACGCGCACGAAATCGAAACATGCACGGGGAATGGACGTCCGAGCGATGGCGAGTATGGGGCCGCAAACCGTGTGAGGGGTGTGCCGAAATTGGCGGGTCACTGCATGCGAGGTTTGCCATTTTGGCCTTCGGTGAAGCCCCCTATGGGCCGCGGAACGTGTGAGTGGTGTGCCGAAATGAGCGGGGAAGCGAATGTGAATCTTGCCCCTGAGGCCTTCTGTGGAGCTCGCTATGGGGCCGCGACACGTGTGAGGGGACAGCACGCGAACTTTGCAACTGGGACCTTCGGTGGAGCCCCCTATGGGGCCGCGAAGCGTTTGACGGGTGTGCCGAAATGTGCAGGGAATTGCATGCGATTTTTGCCATTGGGGCGTTCGGTGGAGCTCTGTGGGGGCCGCGAAACGTGTTGGGTGGGGGATTGCCGAAATGGGCGGGGAACCGTATGTAAACTTTAGCCGCGAAATGTTTGACGGGTGTGCCGAAATGGGCGGGAAGCCGCATGCGAATTTTGCAACTGGGACCTTCGGTGGAGCTCTCTATGGGGCCGCGGACGGTGTGAGGGGTGTGCCGAAACGGGCGGGAAATTGCACACGATTTTTGCCACTGGGACCATGGTGGAGCTCCCTATGGGGCCACAGGGCCACAAAACGTGCGAGGGGTGTGCCGAAATGGGCGGGGAACCGCATGCGAACTTTGTGCCACTGGGGCCTTCGGTGGAGTTCCCTATGGGGCCATGAAGCGCGTGAGGAAGATGAGAGAGGAGGGAGGAGCGGGAGGGGGGAGTATGAAAGCAGGAAGGCCCAACACCACTATATGATTGCGGAAACATGGGAAGCTCTGATTTTTGTGGCGGCCTTGCAATTTATTTCCGTTGGCGACGGCCTTACAATCTGAATTTATTTTGTGGTGGCCTTGTAAAGGATTTGTTGTGGCCTTACACCATGCTTTGTTCGCTGTGGCGGCCTTACAACCTATTCTCTTTGTGGCGGCTTGACAACAATCTGTCCTGACGTGGTTGCGTTCGAAAATGAGTCCCTTCGTGGTTGCGGTGGCAGCCTTTCCAACGAATTTCCTTTTGCGGCGGCTTTGCACTAGACTGGGGTGGGAAGGGATCACGAGAGGCATGCAGAGACGGAGGAGGATGAATGATGCGAGGACGAGGACAACGAGGGAAAGGAGTGAGATGAGGAAGAGCATTCGTAGTGCGCGCCGGGGCACGGACCGTAGGCACAACACCACATCAAAGACGGACGGGACAAGCTATTACATACATATCGGTTTCTGTGGCGGCCGTACAGCATATTTCTGTCATTGGCGGAGTTGCACAGTGATAAGTTTTTTGGCGGCCTTGCAAAGCCAACATGTATGTGGTGACCTGATAAAAGACTTACTTTTGTGGCGGCGTTGCATTATAGTGCCGTCCGCAGCGGCATTCACCTAACATTTTTTTGCGACGTCCTTGCAACTGTATACTTTTTTTGTAGCGGCCTTGCACAGCGATGTGCTTGTGTGGCTGCCCTCGGAAGTCATTATCTTCCATGGCTGCTTTGCAAAAGGATTCGCTTTGTGGAGACCTCGCACTCGGAATCCTTTGTGGTGGCCTTATAAGCATCCTCCATTTTGTAATGGATACAGGAGAAGTGCAAGGCAACACCACCACCAACACAACTGTGATATCTTATGTGCTTTCAATCCTTTTGGTGTTGGATGCGTGCATTTGTTTCGGCGGACACCGCGTTTTCAGTAATCGGAGTTCCAACACGCTGTAACACAACGGCCTCATCAATCAGAGCTCCAAAAACACATAAGGCCGCCGCAATCAATCCTTCTGTAACGCCGCCACAAGACGACTGTATGTGTAAGGCGCCACGAGGAGGAGCGACGACGGCGACGACCGACAACGGGTGGTCGAACAATCGTAAGAGTATTGCGCGGCTGTTAAAAAGTTAGCTGGACAACTGCATGTTCCACGGCACTTCGATAAGACCCTCGCGGGGGGCGGCGAGGGGGCTGGGGGGGAAGGGCGATTCGCGTCCGTTGACGCGGCGGAGGGGTGCGTCGGCCACTTGCAAAAACTCCGCGACCGGGCATTCCAAGCCCGCGTTGGGCAGCGCAGGCGCGGTAACAGCTTCCCGCGCCCACGTCGCCCAATCGCACGCATGCCACCCGCTCATGTGCCACTGGTCTCCGAACATCCTTCCAAGAACCACCCCGACGCTCCAAACGCCTCAGGTGGCGCGGGGAGCTCGAGCTCGTGTCCGGGATGGTGCTGAACCTCTCGTACGAGCCTGGCTCGGACGTCATGACCACCGAGTTCTCACCCGAGTGCGGGAGTTCGTTGGTCCACCACCCACCAAACCACCCCAACCCAACCCGAAGGCCTCAATTTGACCTCCATTTCCAGTGGGGGGGGGTCGGGGAACACTAAAAAACATATGGAACCCGTACCCCCCCCCAACCCGAAGTTGGGGTCTTCGGGTTGGGTTGGGGTGGTCTGGTAGGCAGTCAGTTGGGATACGTCTATAATTCTTTGGCGAGTAAAACGTACATGTCCACCGATACCGATGCCTTTTCTCCTTTCTTGGCCTCGCGGGTGGACCTCGCCACCACTGCCCGATTCGCCATTGGTATCCCGGTCAGAACTCACCCTGGCAGAGATGCAGGAGCAGCGGTATTGGATCTGATGTTCTTCCAGCCACCACTTTTCGGGGGTGGATCGACCTCCTACCCTGACACGTCGATTAGCGAGTTGGCCGTTTTCGGTTCGCGAGAGGGCGTCGCGGCCGTCATGTTTGCGGGTCCAGGCCCGTCGGTTTCGGTCCCAGGCCGTTTTCACTAAGGGGAGGTTTACTAAAGGGAGGTTTGTCCACCGCCGATATTATTGGATTTTATGTTCTTCCAGCCACCACTTTGAGGGTGGAACATGCTCTGATCTGCAGGATAGATGTATGGAGGAGGACGCTCCTCGGAAGCCCTCCGAAAGCTGCACTTCCTCCTTTTCCTCCTCCTCCTCCTCCCTCCATCACGTCCTCTTTTTCGATCTCACTCACTTTTTGCGCGGCGAGTTCAATCTGCTGGTCGCTTCGCTAGTGGACAGGGGTGTGGGGACCCTTGCTTCCGCTTTCGCCTTCGCAAGCATCTTGATAGAACAGTTGATACACTGGAGTAGGCAAGAGTTCACACTTGATTGGAACGTTAACGCTTCTGTCGCCGAATTCTTCTACCCAAGGAGCTGGCACATGCACGCTCTCAGGCAGCAGCGGGACGATCCACCTCTGGGACCTCAGCCTTCCTACGCATGGCATGTGTAGTTTCTGGCAAATTATTGCTGCTTCGCGCCTGCTTCGCGTATCCCCAATGGTCCGTAGCCTGGCTCAAGCCGTCTGGTGGGCCTGCTCCCCTCGGGGCAATCTCCCACCGCTCAAGGGGGCGCCCGGACGCCGTTTTACCTCCAGCCCAGAGCCGCTTTCCCCCCAACAGGCGGCGCAGGCGATGGCTGATCCGCACCATGGACTGATTGGAGATGTTGATCCAGCAGTACGCGGCACGGGAGACTGTGTACTGGCACCAATGGAGACATCTCCCCCACAGAGTGAGCAGCCCCCGCCGATACGCGAGGACGAGCCAGCACCGAACACGGATCCAAGACCACCCCCGAGGCGCGAGGGGGAAGAAGACTTACAGTTGTTGGTGGAGGGGCGCGTCCCTTAGAGGAACCCTGAACGCATCCCATTCCCCCCTACACCTCCCGCCTCCCCCCGCTCTGGAGCGGACGGCCCGCAATGGACGCGAGCAGCGGACACACCTCGGTCTACAACGGTTGGAAATAGGGATGGGGAGCAGGCTCGGGAGGCAGCTCTGGAAGCTTGCCCAGTCGACGACGACAGAGCCTCCCCCCCGGCAAGGGTGGACACTGACCCTCCTCAGGATGGCGCGGATCGAGGCGTCAATGCTCCCCTTTCTCCTCCTGTGATTTACCAGTTGCCGTGGCTATCGGCCGCACCTCCTCCTCTTCTCATCCCCCTGATGTGCAGGAGTCACGTGCCGCGTCACCTGGAATGTGGCAGGTCGGCCAGGGTTTGGCTGGCGGGGCGTCCAGCGCCGGGGGGGCGCCGTCAAGGACGGAGACGGCTCTCCCACGGCCCCACGCCAGAGAGTCCGCGAGTAGAGGACCAGCGTCCCCCGACGGTGACCCCCCATCTCCGCGCATTTTACCCGATCCAGCGGCTATCGGCTGCGCCTCCTTTTCTCCCCTTCCAACTTCACCAGTGAACGTGGCTATCGGCCACGCTTCCCCCCTCTCTCATCCTCCCGTTGCGTGCGACTTACCTGATCCAGCGGCTATCGGCTGCACCTCCCCTCCTTCTCCCCCTCGCGAGACGCAGGATGGCTTGGCCACGGTCAGAGACCACCCCGTGACGCCGAGGCGCACATGCCCGTACCCCCCGAGGTAGCAGCGGTGGGCAATACCACTTATATTGGAGCCACGCAGAGGGGAGGGACACAGCCCTCCCACACTGCATTCACAGCTTGGCTCCCCCGAGCCGAAGCGGCCGTGGAGCGAGCTGCGGCCATCCCGGTGCCTGACTCGGGGGACGACCTTGAGATAACCCCCACCGTGCCCGAGGGGGGACAGCGCGGACGGGGAGGGGCAGCACGAAGCGGAGTACGGCCATGGTAATAAGGCAGGGACAGACTCGGGAAGAGTCGAACCCAGGAGAAGACGAGCAAGACGATAGACTCCCGTTTGAGGAGGCATACGACTGGGGTGCCGACGATGAAAGCACCTCGGACTCGGACGCGTGGGGTCAGCACAGCCCAACCTCCCCCCCGCCAGGCATCTGGTCATCCCGAGTTGGAAGGGCAGGGGCGCGCAGCCCCGCAAGAGGAGAGGACAATCGCGGACATGGGGGACAAGGCCCCCAGTCTGGGCCTCCTCCGCCTCCAGGAGGGGAAGTGTCTCGTAATGTCGACGCTCCCTGCCAGGCCCCCACAGCGATGGACCCTAGGAATACCATGAGGGGAGGCCCCCTCTCAGCCCTTCTCGAGCGGCACGAGCCTAGGGGCGGGCCATGGAGGATGCGCAGGGTCTCCCCCCGCAGACAAGTAATGAGAGAAGGACTGGTTGGGCTGATAAGCCGATGCTGGCTCCGGCACCCCCCGGGAAATGTCGGTTCCCCCGCGGCAGGTGGAGACGACCGGCCCGACAGGAACCAAACGGAACGGGGGGGCACAGGGAGCATCCGCAGCGTCGCGTCAGCCATGGCTCACCTGGACCTTTCATGGCTGGCGTAGTCCAGCGCGGGCTCCGATCACGAGGCTAGGCTGGGTGGAGTCGGGCCAGGCCCTGTTCAGGTGCTTGCCTTCCGCTGTGCCAGTCTCGCACAAGACCCGGGCATCGGGGGTGACATGCAATATGTTCATGCGCCTACACAGGAGGAAACCCTAGCGACGGAAGCGGAATGCGACACTCTATACCACGCTGCCCCCTACGTGGACATAGGGGCGTGCGAACCCAAGGACCAGATCTTTCTCCCAACCCTCCTCGGCATGTCGAGGTGTCGGCACGGCCCTGCGCCCGATGCGGCGGACAATGGACCTACTGACGCGAACTTGGAGCGAAAGGCCAAATTCTGCAAACGTCTAGTCCACGAGCACCGCCGCAATACCGTGCACTTTCCGGACCGCAGCGAAGTCCGACGTTGGGCCATCAGCAGAGGGCACTGGGTCGAGGCTGTTACAGGTGTCCTCTCAACACCGCAACAGGGCCTAGGCCGCGACGGGTGGGTTATACCAGCTATTCACAGCGCTGAACCACAGCCCCCTGGCATAGGGGGCCCAGAGTTTTTGAAGGCGACAATCCGACCGGACCTTGGCCCGTAAACAGCACCTCCCAAATGATCATGAGTTGGGATTTCTTGCATCCCAAAGGCAGATGTGGAAATTGTGGATGTTGGTATATGGGGCAGGACACGAGTAGCTGCAGCGTGTGTCGCAGGCTAGGATCAGCATGGGCCACCGACACGGACAGCTCTCCCACCACCGAGCTGGAAGCTCCCAGCCACCCCCTGGACCTGCTGGGCACGAGGCTCACGTTCCAGCTGGCCAGGGTGGGGGCTCGCTACGCCCCCGTCGCCAGCCACATCGACAGCGAGCGTCGCCCGTCAGAGACCACCAATTTCTCTCCGTCTTGGCTGATATCAGAGCTCCTCGCAGCATGGCGCCACATGGCGGAGGTCGAAATGGAGAACCACGGGGGGCGTGGCCTGCCGGAAGGACGAATGCCCGGCACGCCAGGGCCATGGGGCGAGCCGGCGCTCTGGGCAGCGGCCGGCCAAAGGCTCTGCTGTGCACCAATGGAATGGGCTATAGAGGCGACGACGCACATCCAGCACGCGATGCGACAGCACCCCCTCGGCGGCCGGCTTCGCGAGCGGGCCCAGAGATGCCTCTTGAGCGCCCCCGCCGCCAACATGCCGGCACAACCCCCTGCAGCGAGAGGCCCGACTCAGGGCACGCGGGGCCCAAGGACCAGGTGCCAACACTGCTTCGAAGGCCTCCAGGCCAGAGACGTGGAATGGCTCCGAAGAGAAATTGGAGGCACGTTCATTGATCAGGCCTTCGCCATCACTCCGGCAGACAGGACATGGGCGACAGACACAAGCCCCGAGGCGATTGAAGCTACTGAAGTGGCGCGTAGAGCCGTAGTGGCGGCCGCCACGGACAGCGGGAGATTAGTAGCATATAGCCTGGTCCCCGGAACCCCGCGCGGGGAGGCTCTGCGATTGGCGATAGTCCTGCGGACGAGAGCGAGAGGAATCGGGGCCCCGGTAGCCCGAGAAGATCGCCAACAGGGCAACGTAAGAAGGGATGGCGACGCACGCGCCGCGAGCACCCCAACGCCAAGTCCGACAGCGTTCCCACCTCGCAGAAGTGAAGGGAACGCCAGGCGAGTGCTACAAGAAATCCAGGACATCCGCACCCAGGTTGCGAACGACAACATTCCACCCAACATGACATGGAGTCGATTGGCGGTGCCCTTCATATGGAGTACAGCGACAGAAGAAGGAAGGGCCACACTCGAGCGTGCGTTTGAAGCCACGGGGGTCCCCAGCTCCCTGGCGAGGCGGGCTAGCGAAAGATGGCAACAGGTGGGGGTCCGCTACCCTGGAGGGGTCACGCCGCAGGCTCGGACTAGCGGCAGCCAACCTGACAACAGAAATCGGAAGGAGAGTCGCATCCCCCCTCCTGGGGGGGGGGGGGGGGGGGGGTACATTGATCCCCCGCTGCAGGAAGACATGATGAGGTGGCTTGACCCCCATGGGCAACTCCAGGAAGCGGTGCTAACAGCAGACAGACAAGCGGTCGAAAGCGGCGCGCGACTGCGCAGCGTTCGGACCCAGGACCGAAGCAACGGGTACGGGGACAGCATAGCAGGTAGACAGCAGCCCCCCCCCCCGCACGAGGAAGGGCACAAAGCACCACCACCCCGTGGCATGAGAACACCAGACAGCCGCCTGAGGGACAGACCAGCGACAGCGGCAGAGGTGCCGCACAGGTATTCAGTAGGGGGGGAACCCTGGACGCCTTGATACGGGCGCTCGACGCCACGCAGAGAGACGACGAGGCGGCAGGCAGAACCAGGGAACATAATGTAGACCGCACCTCCCTCAACGGATCAGAAGCCCAGACATTGGCAGAAGGGCTGCTCAGAGAGACCAGAACTCGACTGGACCCAGCGAGCTGGATATCGAGAGCCATGTGGCTCTGCCTCGCGCCCCACTACGGCCCCCTGCTGAGGCCAGTGCTCCAGGTACGAGGCATAGACAGACGGCCCTTCGAAGTCCTCACCAGATGGCTGCAAGTCGCTGATGTGCATGCCCCAAATGACATTAGGCGCCTATTGGAAGAGAGGGGGGAACAGCCCCCAACTGCCTACTCCCCCTTCGGGAACCATCAGATTTGTCTCCTTCTTAAAACTACTTCACTCCAGGCGTGCTTAACGGAGGGAGAGGCTCGCGCCGCAACACGGATCCTCACAAGGGGGTTTTAATTCGGCCGTTGCTTGCGCGGCCGATCCACCTGGCGACGCGGAGGGGGCCTCCAAGCAGGCCAGCCAGAGCACATCCCGGCATGGGGCACCGGGGAAGGTGAGCAGACATGCACCATCTGCGCTGGGGAGCTCCGAGGGGTGGTGGAAGTCCTTGGCCTATGCGGGCATAGGTTTCATAAAGAATGCATGGAACAATGGAGACTAAGTCAGCCAGGGGTCTTCAGAGGAGGAGACAACGCCATGCCAGTCCGCTGCCCCTATTGCAGATCCAATGACAGAGGCATCATAGCTGCGCTGCTCCCAGGACACCCTCCCCCCAGAGAGACGCAGGTAACGCTGCAGCTGAGGGGCGGGGTCTTAACCCCATATCCGGGAGCTAGCAGCTGCTACAACTGCAAGAGCAGCGGAGCTGGACTACCTGAGAGCGGACCTATTGACGATGCGGAGGCCCAACACATACGTCACGGTCAGGGACATGCAGAGAATACAGGAACACGTTGAAGGCAGCAGGAGGCCCGCAGCGCAACCTGACGACATGGACGTGGAGGGCGATATGGATTACGAGCCAGACAGCTCCACCCCACCCTCCGACCTCGACGGCGCAGAGGAACAGGGGGGCAATAGTGCCCCAGCTCCCCCATCCAGGCAGGAAAGGACGAGCGCAACCCCAAGCACTACTAAGGGCAGATGGGCTGCCATCCTTGCCAGGCATCCCTCAGGAGACTCCAGTAGAAGAGGGCCGGCAACCTTCCCAACGCCTCTCCTTATGGCAGCAGTCAGGGAGCTAAGGGCTGAACTCGTTATTGCAAGAGCTCCGTTGGTTGGGGGCAGACATGCGCACGATGCGGGCGCCGCCATAGCATTGTTTAACCCGAGCGCCTATGAACATATCAAAGAACTAGTTTGCAGTAGGGGCGTCCAGGACGAAGGGCAAGGCGCGCCAACCATCGTCGTGGCGGACGCCAACGCGTCCCAGCTACAGGCCACACTGGCTGCGGCAGCCTCAGGAATGAGCTCCTGTAAGGTCGTGGCGTTGACAGGACATGGAGTCCCTACCCCGGGGGGCCCGGACCCAACCGAGCTCATCGCCATCGCCAGCGCGCAATGGGGATACAGAGCCACCAACATGATCACACACCTGCTTCCGATAGGAAACCCGATCATAACTGGGCGCAGCAGCCCTCCCCTGCTGCAGCTGGTGGCGCCGCAGTTGGACATCGCTAGCCACCCCCAAAAAACAGTATTCCCACCCTCAGTGGTGGTACATTGGGGTGGTGAGGACCCGGACACCAGCGATGCTCTACACATACTGACGCCGGAACAGAACAACGACGCTGTGGTGGCCCAGATTTTAAGATGGAGGCGAATGACTGATGACCTGGAACATGCGTCCGTAAACGTTGAGTGGGCTACCACTAAAATATCCCTACCCAGGGACGAGACCCTCCTGAGGGAGGGGTTGGAGCCACTATATCACCACGTAATTCGGCGCACTCACAATGGAGCGACACGGGGCCAGACACAGAGCGACCCCCACGCTGAGGCCCTGCAGGTAGCGGCGCAAGACTGCCCTAGCGTGGGACAGCAGCGGGAGAACCTGAATATCCAGGGAGGCATCAGACTCCGTACACATCCCTGTGTCCAGAGCTGCCACCTGCATTGCGCTGGCAACCGCTGCCGAGGCAGCAGCAGCCCTAGGGTGCAGAGCGGGCCTCAAGGCGGGTGGAATCCTCTTACGAAAGACTCTTGAAATAATAGCAGCCCCCATATTGAGATATCTTAGGGAGAAGCTCCCCTTAGTCTTTGGATAAACGGCTTTCCCGCGCGCTGCCCTCGAAGGGTCTTCCTGGAAGGGGAATGGGATGGGGCCCCCTCGTTCATCAGACTTTCGGACCCTGAGGAAGGCCATCGCCTCAGGTGGAACCTCGCGGACCTGGGGCAGACCAGCAGGCAAGATATCGCAGGGGCCGTGGAGGCTACAGCTGGGGCAGGGGCGGTCGAGCAAGTCACGGCAGTGTTCGCCTCCTGGTTTCCGGACACGGGGGGCTATCAGCACATGGCGCAGGTCAGAATCCGACTTGGGGCTGCGGCTAACATGTCTGCGGCCTTTTGCGGAACGAGCTGCATCGCATTAGGCGCGCAGGTGGTGGGTATATTTCCAGCCGCCCCCCACCAGAGAGCAAATCAGGGGAGACGCAGGATCACCTATGGCGCAAGCGGAGCACATCGCGGCCTTAGCAGAGCAAACAGCACGACAGGCCCCAAGGAGAGCGGTGCAACCGCAGATACTGGAGGTCACGGCGTTCGATCGGCAAGGAAGGGCGGTTGGCTCCCCCAGACCGCGGCCAATGCGCCCCGACCTTTGGATCCCAAGCCACACCAGGTTACGGATGTTCTCGGCAGCGGTCGGCTCTGCCGGAGCCAGCTTGCACGCCAGAGCATGGCCACTCCCTGAGGGAGCAACCAGGGGACAAGGAGACAGCATGGTAATAATCCCCCCCCAGACATCCAAGAGGAATGGCTACGCGAGGTGGAGTGCGGCTTTGAAGGACAACTCCCCGCGCGGCGAGTGGCGGTGGAAGGCAGGGGCGGTCTGCGGGACTAGCACCATGCTCCACCCAGGGGAACACCTCTCGGCTGCGCTGGCGGCGGGCGGAGCTGTGTCGGTCACTACGAGCGGAGAGGGCGGACACCTCTACACCTCCACCCCTATGTGGATCACCATCGCCCTGCCAGCGGACGCCGATTTGAGAGCGGCCAGCCGTGGGGCGGACCGACCGCTGATAAGAGTAGCTATACAGCTACTGCACGGGGGCGTGCATCTAGCGAAACTGGACGCTTCATCGACGCCCAGACCAACGCCTCATGACTTGGGAAGCAGCACTAGCCAGCCTCGAGAATCGATAATACCCCCAAGAAGGCATGCGGCAGTCGACTTTCTACCAGGCCAAGCTCGACCAAGAACATACCCCCCCTTGCTGAAGTGCTCGCGCACAAGATGCGGCCAAGAGCCCGCGCAGATGGCACGCTGGTCAGAGCAGACAGCGACGCAGTCGCGTGCGCGCAAGGCATGCTCGGTAAGTTCCAGGCGTGTATCGACTAGCAGAGCACGCATGACCTGGCAAGACGCATTCAAACAAGGCTGGTACTCGCGCAGCGGCGACAGGACGAAGGCATACCCATCATAATATACAATTGGGACCTACACGCTGCCATCTGGATGCTTCAGCTAACGGACCCTGCTACGCTGGAAAGAGACCACCTAAACCAGCTCATCAGGGAATTAGGCTTAAAGGAAGAGGTCACCAGACAACTCCCGTTCGCACGGTGGCTTTCACCTGAGCCAGACCTCACATACACTGCCCACCACCCCTGGCTTGAGGTCCCTGGGGGCCGGGGAGCAGACGTTGACAGCGACGCTGCACACAGGTTCGTGCCAGGCACGCTAGAAGGCATCCAGGCTTTGGACGGGGGGCTCAGAAGGGCAGCCAGCGAAGACAGGTTGCGGCGCGACCCAGGGAGGGCCCCCAGGCCTCGAAGGACTCATTGGGGCAGCAGCGCGAACCTCGCGGGTGAGACGGGGGCGCAGAGTACGCGGGCCAGGCAGGGCCACGCACAAAGAGTGCACCGCAGAGAACGGAGCGAGCCACAAGCGTCGCGTCGAAGCGCGCCACAGGAACCACAAAACCCATCCGGCGACCCCCCGGGCCAACAGGCAAGCCCAGGGGCAGCCGCGCAAGCAGGGGCACCGCAAGCGGGGCGCCACAGCAGCCAGGACTCCCAAACGGCAACAGGCATTCCGACAGGACGGCCAGGTGACAGCAGAGAAGGCAATGCTACATCCTCTGCTTCCTCAGGAGGTTCCTCCGTGAACGCTTCCCTAGGTGGGGGCGCTGCAGACGCGCCTGTGCAGGGGGCGGATGAGGGGCGTCGCGAGACCGAGCAGACGAGAGGGCAGAGCCAACGAACGCAGGCCCCCCCGCGCTCAGACGCGCCATCGGAAGCAAGACCCTTGCAGGCGCGGCAAACATAAGCTATCCCTGGGGAGCCGCTCCCACAGGGGCAGGCCCCCCAGCCGGGACGGGTGAGAAGCTCGCACACGGTGACTTCACCTCCTACCCCGCAAGCAGAGAATAGCGGCCTGGCAGACGAAAGCATGGGGGGCAATCCCGACGGGCGCCAGCCGGCAGGCGAGACACGGGCTGAGAGGACGCCAGTGGTACAGACGGGTGCGGCGAGGCCACCCCCAGACAGTGTCGCGCGTTCCCCACCCGGAGACCCGCTGGGAAGAGGAGACACCCCCCGGCCGAGCACTCACTTACCCCCCTGCATGAGACGCCAACGGAAACAGCTCCTCGGCACCACTGCCGAGACGCTCCGCACCCTAGGCCCACCAGCACAGTGGAGTGGGCTGGGGTACAATGACGAGGCAAAGTGGAGAACCGTTATGTGTGCCATCTGCTGGGGCACGCGCATGGTGCAACTCGAAAAACAAATGCGACAAGTATTCACAAGAGCACGCGTCGCGCACAGGCTCTTCCGTCCATTCAAGGCCTACTGGACGCGGCGCCCCCCAGCCGGCACGAGGGGCCTTAATGGAAGAAGCATTACATCAAATAATGCTGCCCTTTCGACAGATGACGCGTGCGCGCGCCTGCAGGAAGCTGCGGGCAGGAACCTCGACGCGGGAGGACCCGCAGCCTCGTTTTCCACTCTAACCACGGAGGTAATAGAAGGAATACAATCTGTGGCCTCTGGGAATAGCCCTGGTTCCGGTCCCGCCAGACTGAGATCGGTCGATCCCACTTGGCCCAATCTCAGGGGGGGGCCTACCCTGGGGGGCTCCCCGGAGCCACCGCAAGCGGCTGGGGCAGAAACCACTCCGATCCCTCAGCAGAGAGGGGCACGCGCTCTGGGGCAACAGCGACCGCAAGCAAGAAGTGCCCTAGGAACCGAACCGCAGCAGCAACCCGCAGAACAGAGTGAGAACCTAGGCACAAGCGGGACCAGGAGGGGCACTGAGAAGATGCACAGCAGGAGCCGTAGCAGACGGGATCGGCAAACAGGCCAGCAAGAACCTAATTAGGCCGAGGCACAGAGCAGGGGCGAGGGCCTCGAGGGCCGTGAGAGGCAAACTCCCAATTCTGATGACGATGTGGATGACCCGTCCGAGAGCGCCCGCGCAGACGCGAACGGAAGTAGGACGCACGCGCACATTAGCCGACCAACAAGGGACAAGGGAGAGAACCAGGAGGGTGAGACCGAGAACCAGCCCCCACGCCCCCAATGGACCCACCGCAGCTCCACAGCCTATTGACGTCCTGCAACATGTCTGGTCGCAGCACAGGGGCAGCGAAACCGGGCTTGCCCCGATAGCCCCACCCAATCAGGTGCTGGCCTCCTACCAGGTAGCAGGACTAGATAACGACACCATTCGGGAGACCCTGCAGTCTTTGCACGAACAAGGCACGGTCCGCCTAGAACCCGACCAGGCGGCCAATGACATCCAGGAGCCGACTGCACGGGACTTCCTGCAGCAGGAACAAGGAACAGAAGGGGTCGGACCCGCGGTCCAGTCCACCCCGGACGGAGGGGCGGGCCCCGTTACATCTGGTATCGCTGTTCGACGGGTGGGGCATCGCCAGGCTCGCGATAGGAGACCTCGCCCAAAAGCTAGACGCAGTCAACAGATTCCGAACTTCCGTTTTCGTTGAGCACAACAGGACGGCGGCTGATGCGGTCGCGCGCAGATGGGCCAATACACAAGACCCCCAGGACGGAGGCCCACAGCACAGACAGATAGCAGAAGACGTCTGGGACCTGTTCAGACGGAAAGATCCCCAGGACAACAGATCCCCGTGGGAGATACACTTAGACTCGCTAGAACAAGGCAGCACCCTCCTAATAGTGGCAGGCCCGCCATGTAACAACCAGTCGGCCGCAGGCAGGCGCGCCGGCAGAGACGGACTGGCAGGTGCGCAGTCTCACATTTGTTTCGCCATCCCTACGGCGTGGTACCTCGCCAACAAAAGGAGACCAGACGTCGACATACTCGTAGTCGTAGAAAATGCGGCCTCCATGCCTCTGGTACGCCGAGATGCCATGAGAGCCGCCATGGGCGACCTCAGCCCGGAATGGGCCGTCCAGGAGAACGCCGGAGACCACGTGGCCAGCCCGAGGGAGAGGCTGTGGATGGCGGACTTCCCCCCTCCCTCCAACGCAATAACTTGCCACCGGCTCCCCAGCCCCTGGGGACCCAGATGGTCTTACAGGCCCGACGGAAGAATACCCGCATGGACACAGTCCAGAGTGGCCCAAGACGACCCAGACGCCATACTGCCCAGTAGCTACCAGACTCATCTCCTCTGCCTCCTGCACAGCGAGGACAGCACTCACAGATGGTTCCTACGAGATCCAACGAAACTGAGACTAGGAGCCACTCAGATACTTGCAGATTGCGGGGCAGAACAACGGTTTGAAGGATGCGCGGAAGGCCTCGGGCTGGTGATGTCGGGGAAGGAAAGGGAGAGCCCTGCCGCAGAGGAAAGAGGTCAAGGCCTGGGGTAGATGGCTGGTCAAAGAAGGAAGAGCCCATGGGCTCATGCCCCCTGACGCAGAGGAGAGGGCCCGGGCCACCGGCCTAGCGGGTGGGTTACTACCGTGGGCTCGGAATAAACGGCAGGGCGCTATACGACGCTGTCGGCGTACACTTCGACCCGCGGTGCCTTCAGCGCAGGGTGGTAACTGCGATTCAAGCATGGAGGGCGGGGGGGCACAGTGCCATGGCCCGGGCTCCAGCTCCTACGGGCGCGCAGATAGCAAGAGCATGGGTAGCAGCACATACCTACGCAGGGAGACAATGCCCGTGGGCCCAGCTCCAAAACCACCCATTCCCAGACGACATCGCAGCACAAATGAGACGCGAGGAAGCCCTTCTCCCAGAGATGCAGCGCCCCTAGACTCTACCAGGGACCCCAATACGCTCCACGGAGTGTTGGGGCCCCTTCCCCGGCACCTTCGGGTTCCGGGAATGCGCGCGCGCGCGTCTGGGACCAGGCACGTCGCCCGCTCAACGAAGCACTGGAGGAAAGGTGCCACCGCAGCATTCGTGCTCCAAGGAACCTATGGGCGCTGTTGCACCATGCACCCTGGGCGCGCCCCACATGGGACGACTTGTGCGGCGCCCTGTCCCTTGACGACGTGATGCGCGCCTTGAACGCCAGCCCCCGTGCCTGTCTCCCCAGGTTCCCTAGCTGGAATGTTAGGTACCTCAGAAGCTGCACCGCCAGCAAGAACCAGGTCAAGCACGCCCTTCTAACGCAGGTCACTTTGAACAATAGAATCGCCCTCATTCAGGACACCCATTGGTCCGAGCATGAGGCCGAGGTGTGGAAGACCATGTTCCCGGCGCGGACGGTGGTCGCCTCCCCCGGATTCCTGGGGCCTACGGGAGGGCTGGCTGGCGGGGTAGGGATTCTCCTCCCACACGGAAACCCCCCCTCCTGGATCAGCAAGACATGGTGCCGGGCTGTGCAGTAGCCGCGATAGTGCAGCTGGGCGAAAGGAGGATTCGCCTTGTGTCCATCTACCCCCCTCCCACCAGGAAGGAAGAGACCCTTGCGGAGATCGCATCTGCGGCGGAACGGTGGGAGCCACTCGACACCTACTGGGGAGGGGACGTCAACCTGCAGCTTCAACACCCGAGGGGCGGAGAGGTAGAAGCTGCGGCCCTCTTGAGGGACATCCTAACCAGCTCCGGCCCCGTTGCCATTCACATGCACGGCCCAACCAGGATGGGCAAGGAAAGTGAGTCCCAAATTGACATCTGTGCCTGCCCAATCAGCCACATCCACGACTACATCGGCCCAATGAAAGTTCCTGGAATTTTCATCACGACGCTGGCCGGCGGAAGCCGACGGAAGTAAAACGAAGCGGAAGACGGGGGAAGGCCGCCGGAAGGCTTGCCAATGTCAGCGGAAGTAAACGACGCCCCTTCCGAACCCCTTACCCCCGTAGAAGCCTAGCAATGTTGTCTTCCTCCGTGGGCCGGGCGGGATCCCGCCTGGCTTATTCCGCTTTAATATTATATGTTTAGTTCAGGACGATCAAAATCCCACCCAGTAAAAATGGGGTAGACCAAAATCCCGGGCCGTTCACGGATCCCGCCATGCTGGGATCGGCTCGAAGTAAGATGGGGCTCATAAGTTGCAGTATTATTGCCGTGTTGGGGTCGTTTTGAGGTCATCTTGAGATCATATCCCGGTCATGTTTGGATCACGCAACCATCGCGTGGTCATTATGAGGCCACCCTGGGTGCGCTTGGATCAGGAATGTTGCCATCGGCCCATCGCGGCGTCACGCGTCGCTCATGTTTCGTCATCTGCGAGTCGGCCTAAGACGGTCCAGAATCCATGGCGGGATCGCGTTGGGGTGGCATCATCCTGGGTCCTCTGGACGTTATCGTCCGTGGCCTGAGGCATTCCTGGAAGCATGTTGTGGCTTTTGGACGTCTTGGGATCGCGTGCGTGCGAACGCTGAGCACGCGCGCGCGACTTTTCATCATGCCGACGGGCTTAGATGCATATTATTCCTTTTGCGAGTTTCCAAGGAAACTTTTGTTGGAGCCAAGTATGACCCCCGGAAGCTGTGGCGGCTCAGTCTATCAGATCATGCCCTCATTTCGCTTGATCCCCAGGGCGCAAGGAGAGCGAGAAGGGACGACACCATGAGGGCGGCAGATATGAGGAAACTCCCAACAGCTGCGCACGTGGAGCTCCGCAGGATCTACGCAGACCTGGAGATCCTCTTCGGCGTGCCAACTGTCAACCTTTGCGGCCTGAATCCAGCCCTCAAGCTGGATCAGGCCGGCCCGCCCAGGTGGGTTCCCCGACCATCGCCCGGACAACGGCGATGGCGACGCCTCTCGCTTGCCCAGCGACCCTGCTCCAGCGCCGGGAGGTCCAGATGACCGCGCTTTCCTCCCCCCAGTCCTTCCCGCCCTCATGAGATTCGGGAGGCGCGCCCTCTCCTCGGCCTTACAGGACTGGTGGAAAAAGTGGAAGTCGCACAGAGCGCGGGCCTCAACGGGGCTGCTGCTGGCGGCAGCCAGCCAGAGACAGCAAGTCACACGCCCAGTGGGGGCCCTGGCAGCCTGGTTACATGAGTTTGGATGGGACGGACACGACCTAACCCCAGAGCAGGCAGGTCTTTGGCTCAAGACTTGGGACGCTGAGGTCACGCAGAGATGGCGATGCACCTATCCCCCGTCCAGCGAGGCCCAGGAGAGCAGAACGCTTCCCCCTCGCGGCCCACTACAGGACCGAGCGGGAAATAAATAAACAAGACCCACGCCATTCTAGGAGTGAGGGATCACGACGGTACCTGGCACGATAGGCCCAATCAGGTTGACAAGGTGCTGTGGGACAGCCGCAGCTCGAACTGGCATTCCGCCTCCCCTCTGCCCAGTTCGGCTGGCCGGCTCCTTGACCAGTACTTTTTGGGGCACCCTGGCGCTGACATATCCAGTCGACCTGCTCCCTGTTGGGCAAAGCTAGCAGCCACAGTCGTCACCCCCGGCGGGAGCGCTCCAGGGGTTGACGGGTCCCGTGCGAGGCCTTTCACCCAGGCGCAAGGTTCGTCGCCTGCCTCCTCTCCCAGGCATGGTGCGCAGCGGATCTCAAACCTGCCTTCATCTATGAGGTACTGGGGCCCTCAGTCGACCTCCTGGTCTGGATTGGGAAGAAACCGGGTTCTGAAGGGCCCAACGGCATGAGGCCGCTCCAACTCCTCACCTGCATACGGCGTCTCTACGGGGCATCCCTGGCCGACCTTCTCGGCCCAGTCGTCGAACCCTTCGTAAGCCCCAATCAAGCGGCCAAGAGAGGGGGACAGTGTGGCCCCAACATCACCAAGGTCACGCAGCACTTGAGCGTTACCCCCAAACCACCAACCGCGCCGGGTCCTGGTTGGGCCGCTCTTCTCGGGCAGCATCTTGCGGTAGTGGAGGTCTACATCAAGCGCACCGCCTCCGGTTTGGGTGACGCCCCCTGCACTGCCGTCATCTTCTGCGACCAGAACAAAGCGTTCGAAAGGATTTCGCTCCAATGGGTTGACGCCCTCTTACAGAGGTGGGGACTCCCCACGTGGTTACCCAGCGCCCTAAAAGCATTGGTAATCGAACGGAAGGTGAAGACGTGCAAGGAAAAGTACAAAGGGCCAGAGCGCCGCCTACTCAGATCCGTCGGCATGGGGGGCGCCGCCTTCCCCCTTCTGTGGAGCTTGGGATATGGCCCTCTCATAAGCGCCATTGCATCCATCACAGGAGAGGACGACCCCACCTACGTAGACGACCTCGCCGCTCTTGTAAGCACAACAAGACAAGCTCTACGCGCAGCAATCGCCCTCCCCTGGGCCGCCAAGGCCGCTGGGCTCCTGGTCGAAGCGCACAGATGCAGAGGGGCGCGCACCGATGACTCCCCCGATATCCGCGCAGCGCTGGAGGAGGTCCCCGTACACTTTGAGCAATATGGAGACAGCGTGCTCATCTCGGGGCTACCTGCGGTCTTGACCCGGGCTCTGATTGACAGCTACATGGGGGATCGTGGCCCCATCCGGTGCACGCACTATCAGCGCGCCTGCAGGTGCACGTTCAAGACGGCGCTCGTACCTGCGGGAGGCCAAGGATGGTGGCGCACACTCATGGAGCACACCCCCTTTGGAGGATCGGCGGTGAGGGAACAATGGCCGTACCTGGGGGCAGTAGTAGTATCCAGAGCGGCAGAGGGCGACGAACCTCCGCTGAACGGAGGCCTCACAGGATAACAAGAAGAGGTCTTACGCAAGGGCACGTGGAACCGCCCCCTTCCCCAGGATGAGGGAGAGATCCCTTGCGCTGCACCTGGCCAAGATGTCCCTTTCCAGGTCGGCCGCTGCGTGGAACGCGTACCTGATTTCTCTGGCCCTTTACGCTGCACGCTACGCCCCCCCGGACGTAACACAGGGCCGTGAACTGTGTGCCCAGTTGAGAACTGCCCTCGGGCTGGCCAGGGCCTCCTGGGTCCCCGACATAGTCCTGGCCGGACTCGGCATACGCTTCCAAGTGCAGGGCGCACCCAGGTGCCCTGCAGCAACAGCCCGCGCTGTTGCCGCAAGAGCGTTCCCCTTTGGGACTTCTGGGGGCCCTGCGCACTCAGGGAGCGGGCCAGCACCAGATGGAACAAACTGGTGAACTGGAGTGGCCGAGCAGCACAGGCCCCAGAGGCACATCCCCCGCGGCCCAAAATGATCACAGAGCGAAAGGCTGCCCAGGCCCTACTCGCTGTGAGGCAACGACCCCACCTACTGGAGGGCAGGCAATGTGGCAGAATTACCTACGTGGCGGCCTGGGCGCAGATGAACAGTCATCACTTCACCACCTGGCTTCAAAAAACCAGCCAAGGGAGAAGATGGCAGCCCTCTGTGGGTGAGGGGTGGCAGTTGCTACGGTAATGCGTCACCTTCACCTGTGCGTACCACGGGCTAAGGGTGCTCAGTAACGGCCTGCCAGGCCCGGCAAGGCGCAGGGGGAATGACGAAAGAGTACCGCACAGATGTCGCTGCGGGGCGCCAGCCAGCAGAGTGTGGATCACAGCCGGCCCAAACGACGAGGGGGCTGCCTGGTGTTGCCTGGTGTCTTAGATGCATCGGCAACGGACCCCGCACCCTCGCCCTCTGCAAACGCTTCCCCCTGATACTCCCCCCCCCCCCCTCTGAGAGCGCAAGCCTGCGCCTGCGCTAGCTCGGGTGGGCTCTTGAGGACACCGATCAGGGAAGGGCCGCGCGGTCGTTGCCCGCTCTGTGGGCTGGGAGAAGCCACGACCGAACACGTCTGGCACTGGTGCCCGGCGGCCGCTCTCGTCTGGGACACCATGCGTGGGCCCGACGACCCGCCAACCTTGGCCCAAGCCATCACAAGCGAGGGCGTGCACCAACCGCTACTGGCCAAAGTGTTACACCAGATCTCCTTCCGCTACTGCGTCAACCTTACTGCCACCCCTTTGGAAGCAAGCGACGCGGCCACTCTCATCCTGCGCGGGCTGTCCACCCCAGACACGGACCCCCGCGAAGGGAGCGATGAAGACGAGCAGGCTGAGAACGACCCCTCCAGGGTTGGCAGACATGACGAGACGGCTGTGTGGACCGTGCGGCGTGACCGCTGCCACACGTGCAACCCGCGCCCCCCTCCTGCCGGGGCAATTTGCGGGGCGGCAGGTCCCCGCGCACAAAGGCGCGCAGACAGAGCTGGAGGCGAGGTCCGGAGGCTCCTGGTTGTCAGCAGGCACTGCAACCCATATGACAGACTGGTGGTGCTGCAGTCCACGCATAGCCGCGCGGCGTGGATGCCTCCCGGAAGAGGTTGGTTCCCATGCTCAAGGACTGACAACTCTCCAACCGCGTGCTGGACGTCGACCGTCTGCCGAGAATGTCGGTTGCACACCACTACCCTCAGGGCCAACATTTGACTTGAGCCAGGCGACGAGATAACCGTTCGCGACTCCCCTTTTCCCGACTCTGACTCCGCCCAATGGCCGTACGAGGTCACCTTTGATGGGGGGGCAAGACCCATCGGGGAAGGCGAGAAGGTCTCTGGGACCGGGGCCATACTGTGGCACCACAACCCCAGCACCGGGGCACCCCGAGTGCTCGTCATTGCCATAGTCGCTCTCCCAGATTGCAGCAACGCCCAAATGGCCGAGGTTGCAGGCTGTCGTGCCGGGCGGGCATTGCTTCCCCACATCAACAGCCCTATCCGCACAGCGCGGATTGTCGGCGACAACCTAGCTTCGGTAAGGTACGGTGCTGGCAAAGCCAGTCTCGAAGGCTACACTTGGCTCAACAGATGGAGGACGCCGCGGGGCAGGTCGAGGGGGCAGGCTGGGTACTCAAATGGCAAGCCGTCAGGCGCAGACTTAACAAGGCGGCCGACAGTCTGGCCACCATTGGGGTGTATTGGGCAGACGCCCTACGTAGGGAAGGCGTGCTGTTACCTCTCGCATCCAGTGGAATGGGCCCGCCCCCCCCCCATTCCCGCGCACTCCCCCTGCGCCCCCCCCCGTGGGGCCAGCCTGCGCGACCCCGTCGTGGCCGCTGATGTCGCCCACTCGCTCGCGCACCCCCCTCCTGCCCCGCCCCGTGGCCCCCCTCACTCGGGTCGCCGTTCGTCCGATCGCCGCAGCATCTGAGCCCTCGTCGCCTCGGCTCAAGCTTCTCCCCCCCGTGCATTCTTTCAGCATCCGCAGCTATCGGCTGCGCTTCCCTCCGCTGCGCCGCCGCGGGATGGTAAAGCGAAACAACAATGGGCCCCTTGTCAGATGGCAGTTTCCGTTCGAGCCCTGCAAGAGTGGCCCCAGTGCAGAAGGCGCAGTCAAGCCCGTTCAAAACCGTGAATGCCCCTGGATGAGATGGGCGCACTTCCACCAAGAGTGGTGCTTTTGGTGCGAGGTCTGTCAGAGGCACTGTGACGGCAAGGCGCATCTCATGAGTAACGACCACTACCAGGAGGCCGCAAAGCAGAAGGAGCACGGGTGGCCTGACCCCAGGAGCTACACTCAGGCAGGCAACCTCTGGGCCCGGACCCGAGGGACGACCAGAGACTGCGTCATCAATCTCGATATCGAGCGACATGCGTGGCCAGGGTGGGAACTCCCCTGCCCGGTCGAGGAAGAGGGCCGCGTGCACCTACCGGCCTGGACGTTCCCGGATGACTGGGACCACGTACTGGTCGACTTTCCATTTCGGGACGACGAGTTCAGTTTCATCACCCCCACCGACACTATCCCGTCTGCCAACCTGCGGCCGTCGGACCTATATCGACGTGGCGGGTGGGTTAACCCATGGCTCAGCGTAAGGACTTTGGGAGGGAGCGGCCCGCCTCTCCCTCGCATCAGCGCAGAGGAGCCGCCTCCCCCCAACCTGTGTGACAGGCTGGCCGGGTCCAGCAGGGCATCGTCGCAAGACCCCGCCGATCGGGGCGGGTCGCCACGGGGGGAGGACTTCTGCTGGACCAGCGGCCGCCACCCGCTCACCTCGCCGACGTCCCAAGACCCCCCAGCTGATACCGCGGCCAAGGCGATCATGCAGATGTTCTCCGTGCCAGCGGACCGCCCTGGAGCCCCATTCCGTCTGCACATCCCCATGGGGAAAATCGCAGAAGGAGTTAACCTGCCAAAACACTGGGAGCAGGACCTGCGACAGAGGGGTATCATTCTGACCAGATTGGCATGGGCGGGAACCATGGCCCCCACGGAGACGACATGGGACGGCTCAGTAAAAGCCAGAACCGACCTGGCACGCAAGAAGAGCTGCGCCTTGGAAGTGGCGGTCACCCCCACGCATGAGCTGTCGCTTTGCCGCGCGCTCGATAAATATAAGCTTCGCCACGCATTCCCCCCCAGGATGGGAAGACATTCCTACACCTGCAATGGCCAAGTGAAGTCAGGCTGCCGCTCAAGGGAATGGGACGGGGGTCAGGGCTCGCAGTCGCGGGCGCTGCTCCTCAGCCCCACCAATCCGCCAGAGGGCCAGGTCGCCTCCCTCAGACTCGTGTGGCCCCCGGAATTTGGTGGCCACATCCCCAGCAGCGAATGCGACGTAATCGAGCTTAGGTAAGGCTCAAGGTACCCCACCAACCAAGCTCTGGCATGGTGCGACTCCAAGCAGGCCGAGGAGCTTCAGGCTCTCGGCAAGGAATCAAACGCAGACAGCGAGGGAGAAGTCCTGTTCCGACTGGGCAGAGCGCCGTCGAGGCTGCAGTACTGGAGAATCTATCAGGCCATCAGTGAGATCTACAAGCTCCAGCAAGCGTCGGACGACTTGGTGGGCTCCCCGCTGGATGTGATAACCTTCTACCTCAATCAGCGGACCTCCGAACGGAGAGACAGGCTAAGGGCCAACGAAGTGGATAATACGAGAACATGCAGCAATTCCCTCCTGGCAAGGGCGAGGGCCACTCTTGAGAGCAGAGCGCAGTGCCTACCGGGCGTAGCAGCGGTGGAAGACACGAGGCTGCAGCATCACAGCAAGGCGCAAGCCGTCACACCATTAACAGACGACGAGATTGATTGGTGCATCGGGCAGGTCCTCCAGCGAGTTCGCAACCTTCCTCCCATTGACAGCCTCAACGACGCCGCCAGACGGCACCGACTAAACGAGAACGCTGCCAAAGCGCTGACCGCCACTATCCGACACCACGTGACGGTAGTACATGGACCCCCAGGGACTGGCAAGACTTTATTCACGGTGGCCACCATGGACGCATGGGCTAGTTCGCTTCCTGCGAGGCAATCTGTGGCCTTCACGGCCGGATCGAACACGGAAGCCGACCAGCCTGCCATCGGGCTCGGGATTGCGCGCGAGGAGAATGGACTGGCTGGCGAGACCTGCTTTCCCAACAGGTGCGTCAGGCTCGCAAAGGACGCCCGGGTGGCGCCCAAGATTGCGACCCTGACCCCAGTGGGACACTTCCAGAGGACCCATAACCACCCTCCCAAGCAGAATGGGCCGTCCAAGGAGCTCCTGTCCTTCCGCTCTCAGCTGCTATGCGACGCCAAGCTGATTATCGCCACCTTCGAGGCGGCAGAGTCGCTCAAGCCTGCCTCACCAACGGCTCTGCTCATCATCGACGAGGCGGGACAGGCCCACGAACTCAAGGCGGCAATGTCCCTCGTCAGTGTCATACGGTCGGGGGGGCACCTGCTACTGGTCGGCGACCCCAGGCAGCTTCCCCCCGCTGTCCTCTCCAGGAAGGCGGCTGATAGGGGACTGTGTCTCTCCATATTCGACAAGCTGTACAATGCGCTGGGCGGGGATACCCCTGCAGTGGTACAACTGGACCTATTCTACCGTATGCATCCTCTTCTCCTGTCGTGGCCGAACGTGGCCTTCTACAACAAGGCTATTCGGACAGGGCTCACCAATCAACTGACGCAGAGACCGATCGTGGAAGGACTACCGTGGCAGCAGGTACGACCCTGTGACAGAGGGAGGCTCTGTGCGCTGGCTGAATCGGCCAAGACCACCACAGGCGACATGGAGACGTTACTATGGGACCTTCAACCCCCGCCGCAGCCCTCGGATGAAAGGCGCCGGTTCCTCCTGGTCGACAACCCCTCAGTCGAGGTCACATCCAATCTTCACTCTGGCTACGCAAACATCCCAGAGGCCGCGCAGACGGTGGACGTGGTGAGGGCCCTCATGCCTGCCATGGAGAAAGGGACCACAGTCCTGGTCGTGGTAGGCTACCAACTTCAATGTGCGGTGCTCGAGAAGGGCTGGCCCCAGTCAGGGCGCAGCATCATCGGCTCCCTTGGGCAGGCTAGGAACAAGGATAAGGGCGATGGCAAAGGCGAGCTCATAGGGCCAAGCGACCCCCCTCTCCACCCCCGTGACCATGGGGGCCACGAGCAGGTTTTCGAGCAGTGGAGCTCACCACTCAACGGCATTGGGCTACACTTCCAAGGGGTATGCCAGGTAGCCGGGAAATACCTGGCCAGCGGCAGGCTCAGCATCTCCACCATCGACTCTAGCCAGGGCGGCGAGGCAGACATCGTGATCTACCTGACCACGCGGTCCAACTGCTGCCACGACTGGGGTTTCATGGACAATCCCAATAGGGTCAATGTCGCTATCACGCGTGCCACGTCACACGTTGTCATAAGCGGGGATGGAAGAATGTTCGGCACCGCCACGGGATCGCACCTCAGGGAGCTCTCGGAGCATGGGAGGATGGCCAGGCTATGGGTCCGCTTCCAGGGGGGCGACATGGGCAACCGTACCGCCCTGCACTGCGACGAGGAATTCGACCCCATCAAGGACCTGGAGTCGTGGATCCCAGCTGCTCCCACACATAACGGGGACGACAGTGTAAAAGGTTTGGGCGATGCCATCAGGAAGGCCAAGGCCAAATTGGAGAGCTCTTTCAATGACCGCATCGCGGCACCACTGGATGAGCAGTTTTCGTGGGCGAAGCTTGGGGCCGCCCTCTCGGACAGCATCCAGGCGCTGGTCGACGACCCACTCTGGGCATCCTGCTGTACACCATCTCCGGACTACACCCTCACCGATGGCAAATGGGGGCCACACCCAGGCAACCAGGCAGTCTAGACAGGAAAGCATGGAGCCACCTGGGTCACTGCCTTGACGTGGAAGTTGGGATCGACGCGAGCAACCTCGTGTACAACCTCACGTGGGCGGCCATTGTTTGGTTCCTCGGGCTCGGCACGCCATGGAACGACAAGCAGTTTGGCGTCGCGTATGAATCTCTCCCACCACTACCCCACATGGTGGGCTCCAACGGGGTCCCCAAGAGGAAAAGTCACTGCACCCCCCGAGACACGCTCCAGCAGTTTCCAGCGGCATGGACACTACTACCAGCAGGTGTCGTCGGCACAGGGTGCATCCAGGGATGGAGAACCTGAACGCCTTGCTCAATCCCGAGGGGATCAACACAGAGCTCATAGGCACGCTTATCGGTGCTGGCGGACAGCCGCTTTCCCCCCACGCACTCAGGGTACTACTGGTGGTTATGATGCTGCAGTTGCGTGAGCCCCGTGCCACGCTATGGCCCTTCCCAAGCCCCGAGGTCACTGGGGGCATTTTCGAAGCAATAATGGGCCTTTGCCTCCCGTGGCAGGAAGCGCACAAAGAATTCCGCACGCTGTTCGCCACGACATGGGGCTACCAGCTGGCGGACCTCGAAAATCTCCACACCAAGCTTGCCAAGGTCATACGTCATACGAGTACCCTGGCCACGTACGCCCACCACCACGAGATTGCTGGCAAGCACGGCTGTCCGAAGACGTGGGCGGGGATGGAGACGCGCAAATTCACTTCGGACGCCCCCTTGCGCGTACCAGAAGACATTGTGCAGCCAGCTGACGTGAACCGGTTACACGACGGAGAGTGCTCCATCTGCCTGCTTCACACTGCGCTGGCAGGGTCAGAGATCGGGCTGGGATGCCCGCGATACATGGAGGAGTTGAAGTACATAGGCGGAGGACAGGCCATCTCCAACCACCGCCTCGACGAGGACATCCCCGCCTCACCCGCCCCAGGTACTGCGCTGGTCCCCCCCGTCGTGCACGATGGGCGCTGCGCTTCAGCAGGCTACAGAAGGAGGCCACTTACAGCTGCGACGGATGCCACAGCGTGGGACTCCACGGTTCTGCAGGCACCTGGGAAGACGATTGCACCCGGGAGCTACTTGCCCAGAACCGCCTGCAGGCGCACACGAAGGGGGAAAAGTGCAGATGGCTCTGCGAACGCTGTTGGGTCGCCTCATTGGAGAAGAAAGGCATTCCCCTCCCCGAGCCTGACCCCTCGAAGCGCATCAGCAAGAAGTCCATGCAATGGCTACTGCAGGAGCATAAGCGCAGGCTACTGGACAACCGGGGGCAGAAGAGGGCGAGGACCCTCCCATCCCTGGACACGCTCCCACTTGGGCTGCAGGAACCAAAGGACACAGCCGCCGCGGTCTCCCTCAAGGGGCTCCTTCTTCGTACGCCGCGCCACTACCGCCCCGCCGGCGTAGGCACCACGCTTCCACCGCAAAAGGCTATCAGACGGCAGGTTCGGTGCAGAGGCGCACCGTAGCAAATGCTACTCGGCCAAGTGCGACCTTTGTCCCCCGCACTCCCCATGTCTCGAATGGCCTGCAGGCGCACCCGCCCTGGGGTGCTGCATCTGGCGCCCTGATGATGGCGCCGAGTGCAGTGACCGCACAGGCCTCCCAGTGTGGGAAGCAATGCCATCGTTGTGGATCAAAAGACAGTGGAACGCCAGCTGGGCCTGCAGGAGATGCTTGGTGCACATCCGGGACATCGCACCCAGCACACTCAACAAGGTGCTGGACTCATGCTCGAACGAGATATATCCCCCCAGCCCCGTCATGGCGGCGACTAGTGAAGGCGCTGAGGACTGGGACATCTACGACAAGACAGCACACCTCTCTCCTGTCAGCCCAGCTACAAACCAGGGCTCCGCCGCAGGCGCCCCCCCAGGGCTCGGATCGCGGTCAGTGAGGATCCCCAATGACAATGCTACGTTCTGGCGCGCCCTGCCTGCGCTCCCACCACCCAGCGCACCCCAGCCCCCCGCGTGCACGACCCTCCGCCTGGAGGGGGGGCAGTCGTACAGCCCAGTCCGCAAACTTGTTCAGTGTCTGCTGGAATGGAACCACGAGGTCTACATCCGATGGTCGACTTTTGGGGGGAAAGGAACGGAGACAAAGTGGGTGAAGACAGCGATGAATCGGAATGGTCACACAACCAGCTGCTGCGCTTCCTGGGCTCCATCTACGGGAACCAGATCCCCAAGAATGGACATCTCCCACTCATCCCGCGGGGCGGACAGAGAGCTGCCGCAGCCAATGCCATCGCGCAGCTGGTTGGGAGGAATGAGAAGTTCCAGGGGGCCTTGCGCCCCTTTCTCCGACGCGCTCAGTAGCCACAGAGGACAAGTCCCACGTCGGCAGCCGTTGGACACGCTGCGCCGTTTCTTATCCCTGAGGAAGGACGATCTCGCAGGGGGAACGCTGGAGTTCCTCGCCGGCGAACGCAACGCCGGGGGCAGCAACGGCACGGGAGACCACTCCCCCGCCGCCGTCTGGCGCAAGCGCCCACCAGCCTCGGACGGCCGCACCCCCGGCGATGGCCTCCGCCAGCAGCCCCCGGGAGCCACAAAGGCGGGCAAGGAGGTGAAGGAGGGGCCATCCCCGGACAGGGGCGCCCACGGCAATGGCGACAACCCATCCGAGGTAGACAATCCACCAGACAGGACCGTCTCCATGGTCGGCAGTCCCCCGCAGCAGGCCGAGGAAATCGAAACCCACGGCCCCAGCGACAGAGATGGTTCCCACAGGCGGACAGCGCTGTGGACAGACCCCCCTGCGAAGGAGGAAGCGGCCACCTGGGCGCCGTGCGCAACGGCCCGCTCCCAGGCGGACATGGAAAATGTCCGTGACAACAGGGGCCTAAGAGGAACAGGGAGCAAGCCAGACTGCCGTCTGGAGTTTATCCCTGAGCTCGCCGGGTCTGTGCGCGAGACCCGCCCGGCGCCCAGCCCCGGGCAGGACAGCAGCCCTGATGGGCGGCCTCGCCTACAGGCAGACCCACTCCCACCTCCGCACCAAGACGACCCCCTGGGAGGGCTCCCCATGTGCATGAGGTCCATCGACGAGGCCGACATCCAGAGAGACGAGCCAGCCCAAGAGGAGGTCATCATATTGCAGAATACGCTCCGAGGCGCATTCAACGGGGCGTGGACAGCTTGGGTCCGCAGGGCGGGCAGCCTGCAAGGTCTACCTTGGGTCCGCATCCATTCGGGCCCCAAGAGGAACGCAACGCAGCTTTGCGAAGAATTCCTGCGGGCGTGGGAAGCAGCGGGATGCGACGCCTACAAGATGGTAAGGGACCGCCAGCTCCGAGTGGAATGGCAAAAGGTCATTGAAAAGTACCGCCGCAGGCACCCCCCAGGGCTCGGATCGCGGTCAGTGAGGATCGCCAATGACAATGCTACGTTCTGGCGCGCCCTGCCTGCACTCCCACCACCCAGCGCACCCCGGCCCCCCGCGTGCACGACCCTCCGCCTGGAGGGGGGGCAGTCGTGCAGCCCAGTCCGCAAACTTGTTCAGTGTCTGCTGGAATGGAACCACGAGGTCTACATCCGATGGTCGACTTTTGGGGGGAAAGGAACGGAGACAAAGTGGGTGAAGACAGCGATGAATCGGAATGGTCGCGCAACCAGCTGCTGCGCTTCCTGGACTCCATCTACGGGAACCAGATCCCCAAGAATGGACATCCCCCACTCATCCCGCGGGGCGGACAGAGAGCTGCCGCAGCCAATGCCATCACGCAGCTGGTTGGGAGGAATGAGAAGTTCCAGGGGGCCTTGCGCCCCTTCTCCGACGCGCTCAGTAGCCACAGAGGACAAGTCCCACGTCGGCAGCCGTTGGACACGCTGCGCCGTTTCTTATCCCTGAGGAAGGACGATCTCGCAGGGGGAACGCTGGAGTTCCTCGCCGGCGAACGCAACGCCGGGAGCAGCAACGGCACGGGAGACCACTCCCCCGCCGCCGTCTGGCGCAAGCGCCCACCAGCCTCGGACGGCCGCGCCCCCGGCGATGGCCTCCGCCAGCAGCCCCCGGGAGCCACAAAGGCGGGCAAGGAGATAAAGGAGGGGCCATCCCCGGACAGGGACGCCCACGGCAATGGCGACAACCCATCCGAGGTAGACAATCCACCAGACAGGACCATCTCCATGGTCGGCAGTCCCCCGCAGCAGGCCGAGGAAATCGAAACCCACGGCCCCAGCGACAGAGATGGTTCCCACAGGCGGACAGCGCTGTGGACAGACCCCCCTGCGAAGGAGGAAGCGGCCACCTGGGCGCCGTGCGCAACGGCCCGCTCCCGGGCGGACATGGAAAAAGTCCGTGACAACAGGGGCCTAAGAGGAACAGGGAGCAAGCCAGACTGCCGTCTGGAGTTTATCCCTGAGCTCGCCGGGTCTGTGCGCGAGACCCGCCCGGCGCCCAGCCCCGGGCAGGACAGCGGCCCTGATAGGCGGCCTCGCCCACAGGCAGACCCACTCCCACCTCCGCACCAAGACGACCCCCTGGGAGGGCTCCCCATGTGCATGAGGTCCATCGACGAGGCCGACATCCAGAGAGACGAGCCAGCCCAAGAGGAGGTCATCATATTGCAGAATACGCTCCGAGGCGCATTCAACGGGGCGTGGACAGCTTGGGTCCGCAGGGCGGGCAGCCTGCAAGGTCTACCTTGGGTCCGCATCCATTCGGACCCCAAGAGGAACGCAACGCAGCTTTGCGAAGAATTCCTGCGGGCGTGGGAAGCAGCGGGATGCGACGCCTACAAGATGGTAAGGGACCGCCAGCTCCGAGTGGAATGGCAAAAGGTCACTGAAAAGTACCGTAGACTACTACAGCGCAGCGCAAGGACCAGCACACCCAAGGGGCAAGATAGCGAGGGCCGCCCATGCCCTCGGACCGCCAGCAGCAGGACAGCACCCACCCCTCCGGCCCAACCCGACAGGACAAGCCACTGCGAGCAGGCCCCGTCCTCCAGCGCGCACATCGGGGCTGAGCAGCAACGCCCGTGGAGCAAGCCCAGAGCTGACACAGCTGCCCCGCCAGCGTGCACCGACTACAGGGAGACCGCCTTGTCGGGGGCATCCAGCTCTGGAGCCCCATGGCGCCCAAGGCCGCGCTGGGAAGGGCGGGGCCGCCGGGGGAGTTCATGGAGAGGCGCTGAGTGGGGGGGCAGGGAAGAGAGGACCGCTCCGAAAAGTGACGAGCAGTACGCCGACAAGCGACAGCGAGGAAGGGAACTCGCACGCTGGTAGCCCGGCAACGGACCTGACAGGGGCCCCCTGCCCAGGGCAGGGCCGACACAGCCCAGAGCCCCCAAGGCGCACGGCCTAGGGCTCCCTTGGACAGCGTGTGACCCCCTTCATGGAAGGCTGGCCGCGCCCGTATGCCGTGGGGACTCCCCAGAGGCGTGACTTGTCCTCCCCCTGGTGCGTTCCCACTTCGGACTATCGTTCTGCGGCTTTCGGCCGCTCTCCCCCGCTTCTTCCATCGCTTTCAAGTCCTGCGGCTATCGGCTGCATTTCCCAATACCTTGTCGCCGCATCCACTCCGTTGTCCAGCGGCTATCGGCTGCTTCCCCACATTCTTCGCCGCCACTGCTTCTACACGCAAGTCCAGCGGCTATCGGCTGCTAACCCCCTTTCCTCGCCGCCACAGCACAGAGCCCGAGAGGCGCGGTTATCGCAGGACCCACCGCGCACCGGCAAGACCAGTCGCGGCTGGCCCCATGGCCGTTGGGTTCCCACTGAGCGGCCACACCTGTCGGCACAGCCAGTGGCAGGGCTTGTTTCACCGCGGCGGCGGGCCGCGGGTTCAGTCTGGTGCTACCTCCTGGAGTCGAGGTGCACCCCCCACCACCGCGTTAGACACCCACGTACCTCGTGGGCCTATAGCCCGTGCGGTCGGCTGAAACAATCTCGCCGACGGTTTTGGCCGCGTTGTCGGCCCGTGGAGCGCCGGGTCAACTCGCTGAAGGCGTTTCCCCACCGCTCCTCGACACGCTTCACCCAGTCACTTTGCCCGTGCCGTGTGCGGGCCGGGACGCAGAGGACGCTGGCTGCGGCCGCTCCAAGTGCCCCATCCTTTGAAGTCCAGCAATGCGCAGTGGCTTCCTTTTCGTCGCCGTCCGGAGCAAGCACCACTCTTGTTCCCCATGCTCATGGGTGTGTATCCCGCGCGGTCGACCGACGCAGGCTCGCCCGCGGTTTTGGCCGCGCTGCCGGCCCGCGACGGACAGGGTCGACTGGCTGAAGGCGCCGCCCCTCTGTCTCAGCTAGCTTAGGATGGCTCTGGCCACAGTTTGTGCCTCCTGGGAGCAGAGGCACCACGCCGCTATGGTTCCCGCGGCCCCGTGGGCGCTCTCGCCTGCCGTTGGCTGAAATAACCCCTCCCAGGCTCTGCTCGTGAATGCGGGCCGTGATGCAGAGGCGCTGGCTGTAGGCCCTACCTTGTGCTTCACTGTCAGTTCGTGACGTGTGCCCACTGGCCTGACCCTCATTGATTGCTTGGTGAGTGGCCGGCTTTCGCGCCGACGTTCACGCGCTGGGCGCCGCGTGAGTGGTTCCGCCACGCTTCCTCCACGGTTGCGCTCTTTTCCTTCGCTCGCGCCTCCCTGCCCCCCCCCTTCCGGTGGCCGGTCGGTACTCCACCTGCGGGTCCAGCCTGGTTTCCGCCTACCCAGTTGTGGCTGCCCTCTTCTGCTGGCACACGCTCAGCGGCTTTTGCCTGGGTCTGCGCTTTCTGCAGAGCTTCGGTTCGGCCCCACCTGCGGGTTGGCCTGTGCTCGTTGGTTGCCCAACTGTGGCCGCCTCTCTTTCTAATTTGTTTGCAGGTGCACTCTGCGCGGTCTCGCGCCAATTATCTGTCGCTGTGCCCCAGCCTCGGTCATGCCGCCCTCTGGACTTCTCCTTGCGGGCCGCGAATCAAAAAAACGTATCCCCAATGGTTGCGACCTGCCTTCGAGCACGTGGTGCTCCGTGAGTGAGGCTCCCTTCTTCCCCCCCCCCGTCCTGTCGCCCTGCCCCTCGCCGTCCGGCCTGTCGGGTGCTGGCGCCTCTGTGCGACGCCCCGTTCGCTGTCGGTTTCCCTGGGCTTGCTCGGCATGCTTGCTTGTGCGGCCGGCTCTCGTCAGTGGCCGCTCCGCAATTCTATGGATTTGTTCCCCCGTCTACCCGTTTTCTTCCCGCGCCTCTTCCCGGCCGACGCTAAGATGCGTCTCCGCCAATTTGCTCTGCGTGCTTGCATGTGCGGTCGGTTGTCGACGGTGACGGCTGGGTTCGCAAATTATTTGGCTCTGTGCCCCAGTCTGCCCGATTGACCCGCCGTCTGGACTCTTCCTTGCGGGCCGCCGATTTTAAAAAATATCCCCAATGGCATTTTGCTAGGCTGCATGTGCCTGAGCTTTCCCGCGCAGCCCCGCGGTTGCTTAGTGAGTGGGCCGGACGGCCTGCGACGCGTTTAGTAGCTAATTAGGCCGTTGCCGTGTCCCGGAACGCTTCTGACTCCGCTTGCGCTCTCGCTGGCTGACGCGACCGAAAAAGTATCCCCAATAGCCCATCCATCAAAAACGCCCTGTCGAGTTGTCTTCAATCAGGGAAGTGGGGACCATTTATTGCAACAGCGAGCCCGGAAACCTGTTAAAGCAAAGTTTCGGATCAGCCTGGGCAGACTCAGGAGTGAAATGCACGTGCCTTCGCGGCCCTTTCGAGCGAGGAAGGGCGGAGAGAAGGATGGAGCGGAAGGAGGAAGAGGAATAGGAGGAGTAACAATGATGGAGTAGTTGGAGAAGCAAGAGGGGGAATGCGGAATGTGAGCAGACGGAGGGTGAGCTTGATTGAACGCGGTGCCACGCAGTTTCTGATTAGCCTTGGTTGGGAGAAGAAGGAGGAGAATGAGGAGGGGATAGGAGGAGGTGGCGGAGGAGGGGGAGGAGGAAAAGCAGGATGCTGAGCTGGGCACGGTCCTCTCGTCGCAGTTCGAGGCCGTACTGGCCTCGGAGGGGGGCGTCCTCGTGTCTGGCGCGGCCCTGGGGGGCCCCTGGAGAAGGGGATCAGCGAGATGGGAAGGCGCAAGCAGAAGCGGTGGATAGAAGCATGCAGAACAGTAGCCGAGTCGGTGCGTCTCAACGGCAGCAGCCAAGCCACCAGCTTCCAGTCGGGGCAATGCGTTCTAGTTTTTTTTTAATCCCTCCAAGGTCTCCAGGGCCCAGGACATCTTTTCGGGGGGTGAACTTTTCAGGGGGCTCGTAGCCCGTGGAATTGTCTCGCCCGAGGTGCTCAGTTCGCCCGCCCGTCAGCTTAGCACATATGCCGAGGTGCCTCTCACTGGGCCGCTCTTCTTCACTCCAGTGATATTTGCCCCACGTGCCAAATCAAGCTCGAATAGTAGACAGTAACGCGTTGGGGCGGGCGGGTGGTGGTTGTGGGTCACGGGGTTCCCGTGGTTTTGGAGCCTGCCCCTTAGGGCTGCGTGCCCGTTTCTGGGGTGTAGGTAGGTCAGTGCCGCTCTCGCGGAGTGCGCTGGTCATTCCAGTGACGATGTTTGGGGGTTGCAGGAGCTACCCTATTCAGAGTCCTTGCTCTCCCGATGATTGGTCGTCACGTGTAGCGCTGCAGTCAGGTAGAGATTCGTTCAGAACTCCCTGAGCTATTTATCCGTAAGGGCTTCGCCCCCTGCCGCCGGCCCCCTATCCATCATAATGGGATATATGAACGTCGCGTCAATGCCTGTCGGCGCTGCCTTGGCGCATCTGGGAGCACCATGCGGGTGCGGATAGGAATCATCAGCGCATATTGAGACGTTGGCATTATCCGAGTGGCTTTCGGCTCTTCCGCTACGGTGCCTGGGTTGTGGGTCTGAGGTCTCTTGTATGCATGTTGGGGTGTCGTTGGGAGCCTCTCGGGGGCCTCTTGGGGACAGTTTAGGCGCTTCTTGAGGGCCTCTTGGGGCCTCGTGGGGCATATTGTTGGGCCTCTTGGAGGCTTCTTGGGCGCGTCTTGGGTGCCTCTTGGGGCCTCTTGGGGCCTCTTGGCGGCCTCCAGGGGCCTCCTGGGTGCTTCTCGGGGCTTCTCGGAGCGCTTCTTGGGCAATCTTGGAGCCCTCTTGGGCCGTCTTGGGGCCCTCTTTGACGCGTCTTGGGCTGCCTTGGGGCTGTCTGGGACCTTCTTGAGCCGTCTTGGAGCGTCGGAAATAAGAAACATGCGAGAAGGCCAAAATCCTTCAAACACCTCAGTGAAACCCGCCATTCTGACCTCTTGGGGCTCTCTCGGGAGGCCTTTCGGAGCGCTCTTGGGGCCTCTTGGGGGTCCTCTTTAGCTGTCTTGGAGCGACTCTCCGTTATTTTTACGAGTCCCATGTGTTGTGCATGCTCGCGGCGCGGCTCGCAGGGGGCCCTCCTCTTCTGGCTCCTCCTCCTCCTCTCCTCCTCCTCTTGCTCCTCCTCCTCCTCCGTCTCCTCCTCCTCCTCCCCGGGAGTTCAGAGCACGCGATCCGAGGGTGGTAAATTGCTGATTTGGGGCTCCCGCCCCTGGCGCGGACTCCAACAGTTCACAGCGGGAGGCAGAAAGCATAACCGCAACATTGGAGACTCGAATTTGCAACTGGCGCAGGGAGCAGCAACCTAGCCTTACAGCCTGGTGGCCCCACAAGGTGGCCGTCGGATTGATTCAGCCATCCATTCATTCCTCCTCCTCCTCCTCCTCCTCCCCTCCACTTCCCTCTTCTTAGGATGCAGCCCATGGGGATCAGTTCAGTGTCGGCGCTGGGATTTCTTGGTCGAGAGCTGGCCAAATCTGGCATTGTTCCGCTTCGCCCAGCCCAGTGCCGTTCAATTCTGCTTGCCATCCCGCTGCGGTCGACCTAATCAGCCCTGCTGGCCTCTTCCATGGGGCAAGATGCCCCTCAGTCGTTCTCACGAAGACATCCCAGGAGTTCTTCTCTCAGGACTCATCCACCGTCAAGATATGCCCACGTCCATCGCTGCGGAGCCGTGCTCTGGGAGCCCGATGAGCACTGGGTGTGGCTACTCTCTTGGCCTCAAGGGCGGGCAGCCTCGACATCAATGTCCATCGGGAGCCCCCCAACGGTGCGGTGACCACACCGTGCGGTGAGTCGGTGGGGATTCGGGGTCACCGCACGGGTTTGGGATTCGGGCCGTTCTCCGAGGACGTCTCGGGCGACAGGGGCCTCCGAGGTCCCCAAACCGTGCGGTGACGGACCGTGCGGTGAGGTCTTGGGGGATTTCGAGGTCACCGCACGGCCCGTCACCGCGCCGTTTCGGGACTCCCAAATCCACTACCCCCCGACGTGCTCAGCATCCAGCGCGGTGGATGTGGATATGTCCTGGCGGTGAACCCAATCGATCCCTCCTTTCCTCGGCAGAGGCGGAACGACACCACCCCACCTACGGCACCAGGGGCCTCAGCGTATACGAGAAAATCAGGCGTGGGTTTTTGCGTGGTATACGCTACGGCGCCCGATGGGCCGTAGCGCAGCATGGAGGACCGTGGGTGGGGTGGTGTCGTTCGGTTTTCGGTCGATTTCTCCCCTCCATCCGGCACAAACGGGAGCAGTGGAAGATGAGGAAGCACGTCAACGAGGATACGGATGGCGACGAACAGATCGGCAGAACCTGGGGGCCACGGCCTCTCCGCGCTGGCCGCCATTCGGCCCGTTCCCCCGGGGACGTTTCGCGTGCTCGCCTCACCTCCTCCTCCTCCTCCTCCTCCTCCAAATCTCCTTTCTCCTCCTCCTCCTCCTCCTCCAAATCGCCTTTCTCCTTTTTCTCCTCCTCCTCCTTCTCCAAATCCCCTTTCTCCTTTTTCTCCTCCTCCTCGCCCTCCTCCTCCTCCTCCTTCTCCTGGTCCGCGCTGCCCACCCGGCGCGCGCTCCCGCGGCTCTTCGCCCTGGCCCGGAGGTTCATACCGCCGCCCGACGTCCCCGAGGAGCAGCGGCGCGGGGCTCAGCCGACCCCGGGCGGGCTCGGAGGCGGCTACCTCCTTGTCCCCCTACCGCCTCCTCCTCCTCCTCCTCCTCCTCCTCCTCCTCCTCCTCCTCCTCCTTCTCTCCTCCTCCCCCCCTCGTCCTCCTCCTCCTCCTCCTCCTCCTCGTCCTATCCTCATCCTCCTCATCCTCCCCATCCTCCTCTTCCTCCTCCTC
>CAUYUJ010014270.1:215172-237101 GCA_963575745.1 Prorocentrum cordatum | reverse complement strand
CCCCTCCTCTTCTCCTCCTCCTCCTTCTCACCATCACCATTCTCCTCCTCTTCCTCCTCCTCCTCCTCCGCTCCTCCTCCTCCTCCTCCTCCTCCTCCTCTTCCTCCTCCTCTTCCTCCTCCTCCTTCCCCTCCGCCTACCCCCGTCCTCCTCCTCCTGCGCCCCTCCTCCTCCTCCTGTCTGCTCTTCCTCTCCTAACCTCCCCCCCCCCCGCCACCTCCTCCCTCCTCCTCCTCCTCCACCTCCTCCTCCTCCTCCTCCTCCTCCTCCTCCTCCTCCTCCTCCTGACTCCTGCAGTAGCCCAGCAGAGCATTGCACAGTGACCAGGGGATTGTAGCAATTTCGGTCCCCAGGGATTGTAGCAATTTCGGTCCCCAGGGATTGTAGCAATTTCGGTCCGCAGGGGATTGTAGCAAATTGGGTCCGCAGGGGATTTTAGCAATTCCGGCCCCCCGCAGTTCACCGTAAACGCGACGGCTCAAGAGAGCGCGGGCTCAGGTTGATAAAATCATTTGTCATGGTAGCGTGAGCTGCCTGAGCCCGCGCGTCCTCCCCGAGCGCGAGCCCCACGCGCAGGAACATTGATGGAGGCGCAGATGCAGCAGGTCTTGGCGAGGCTGCAGCAGCTGGAAGGCGAGAGCAAGCGCCTGCGCCAGGAGGTGCAACAAGCCAACCAGGCCGCAGCCCAAGCGGCGGGAGCGCAGCAGGCTGCAGGGCGTCCTGAGGTCGGCGAGATCGCGCAGGCGATTGCTCAAGCCGCGCGTGAGGGACAGCCGGCTCAGCGGCGCGGAATGATCGAGAGTAAAGGCTTGAACAAGCCACCAGCGTTCAAAGGAGAAGAGGACAAGTATTTGGTCTGGGCTAGGAAGGTTGAGAATTTCGTGGCCGCGACCTATATGGAAGCGAGAGACATGATGAGTATGGCAGCTGAGCAACCTGTGATGGTGTCGCACGCGGCCTTGATGGTCCCAAACGACGACAGGTTCGACCGGCAGCTGCTCGAGGAGGTAGACGACCAGTTGTTCGTGGTCCTGAGCTCTTTGTGCGAATCAGATGCGGTTGACATTGTCAACAGCGCTGGCGCGGGGAACGGCTTGGAGAGTTGGTGCCGTCTCAGCAAGCGGTGCGACCCCATAACAGGAGGACGGAATATATCGATACTGACGGGTATCATGGTCCCAGGCAGAGCGAATATCGGCGAACTGCAGAGCGCCATCGAGAGGCTTGAGGAGATGATGAGGAGGTACGAATCTCGACGGGACAAATCTGGTGTGCGCAGAGCGCTCGCTGACGATGTGAAGTTTTCGAGCTTGGAGGCTATTTACCAGAAGAGTTGGAGAGTCACGTCCAGCTGAACAAGGCGCGCATCACGACCTTCGACGAGTTGCGAGAGGAAGTGGTTAGCTACGCCGAGCTGCGCAGCGAGAAGAAAGTCAAGCCGTCCAAGCCCTCTAAGCCGGAGAAGGACGATAATGCCATGGACGTCGACGCGCTCGGCGGCCATCTTGCGGCACTTTGGCGACAAGGTCGCGGCGCTGGAGGTGGCAGAGGCAGCGGTGGCCCCAGAGGCAAGGGTCGAGGCGGCCAGAACTATTGGGACAAGTCCGGAGGCAAGAAGGGCGACAAAGGCGGTACATATCCGAAAGGGAAAGGCCGAGACGGAGGATGCAGAGGCGACAGCAAGACGATCTTGGGGAATTGCTGGCACTGCGGCAAGCCAGGCCGCAAGTCCGACGATTGCTGGAACAGCCCGCGTAATATTCCAAAAGGCGGCGGCCGAGGGGGCCGCGGTCGAGGTGGAAGCGGCGCCGAAGATGCAGGGGGGAAGGCGCGAGGGCGAGGTCGAGGGCGAGGTCGAGGAGGACAGAACAGCCTCGACGCTCACGAGCCAGAACAGGAAAACGACAGTGCAGCCCTCGACTTGTTCAGATATATGTGCTCTTTATGACATTGAATGGTCTGACATGCTGGACAGCCTCGAGAAGGTTAAGTTCAGGGCGACGGAGGAGTGCAACAGCTCGTGCTGCGCCGAAAACGCGGCCGAGAAGGCGGGGTTCGACGTTGTCGACATCAACAGCTTCGAGAGCGCCGAGTGGGTGAAGGTGAACTGCGACACCGGGTCGGCAAGGACGTGCTTCCCGACCGAGTTCAAGGGCGACAAGGACATGCCCAGTCAGAAGGCGCTCGGCTTCAAGTCGGCGACGGGTGAGATCATCCACAGCAGCGGCGAGTTTCAGTACAGAGGGCAAGACGAGTGAGGCCAGGTGATCAGACTCAAAGGAGTTCGAGCGCCAGTCCACAAACCCTGCAGCCGCCGAGCCCATGGAGGGCGAGGGGCAGCACGAGGTGTTGGGCGACGAGCAGGAGAGAGCGCGCCTGCCACACAGGATCCCGAAACCTTCGCAACAGGAGATTGAGGATCACGAAGCTGGAGGCCATGCGTCCTTTCGGACGTGGTGCGCCGACTGCGTAGCTGGAAAACGTCAAGCGAATCCACATGCAGCGACATGCGAGAAGCTGGAGATCCCCGAGATCAGCTTCGATTACGGGTGCATGGGCGCCGTGGAGGTGGAGTGCGCGCCGATGTTGATAGGGCGCGAGACGGAGCCGGGCAGCAAGTGTGGGGCTGCAGTGCCAAGGAAAGGTGCCAACCAGTACGTGGTTTCATATTTGGTAGGATGGATAAAAAGGACTTGGGTTTTAAAGAATTGTGTTGAGGGCAGATAACGAGAGCTCGCTGTTGAAGGTGGTCGACTTGGTGAGCCACAACCTACCGGGCATTGAAATTGTTGTCAAGTCCAGAAGGAGATCATCAGGCTAATGGTGCATCCGAAGCAGCAGTGCGAGAAGAGAGTGTTGAGACTGGAGTTTCATCGGAAGCATCGGAGGAAGAGCCCCGAGCAGGCGGCTATCCTCGCTTGGCTTCCGAGGTACGCGGCGAACAGCATCGACCGATATCGCATTGGCAGAGGTGGCAGAAGTGCTAAGCATCGACGATGTGGGCCACGGTGGCTCGAGGCCGACCGTGCTCTTCGGCGAGCGGGCGCACTTCATACCTACTCAGACGAAAGCAAACACCAAAGACGGACGAGCATAGCCGAGGATGAAGGACGGCATCTTCGTGGGGCACCGCGAGAGGACCGGGGCGAGCTTGTTTCTCACCCCCGATGGTGTCACGCGCGGCGTTGGAGCCCATCGTCGGCCGCCAGACGAAAGGTGCGACTTCGACTACTTGATTTCGTGCGGGGCATCCGTGGGAAGCCCGACCAAAGTCGGCAAGGGGCGGGGGGGCCGAGGCAGAGCGAGCTCCGCCCATGGTCGGACCCAGCTACGTCGCGGACGCGCTGGTCATGCCGCGGCCTGCGGCAGCGCCGGCAGGGGCTGGGGGCGATGGAGGAGGAGCAGCAGCAGCACCAGTGCAGCCTGCTAACCCACGGAGCCGGAGAGGCTTCTATGTCATGAGGTCTGACATCGAGAGGTTCGGGACATCTCCCGGCTGCGTGGCCTGCGAGAAGGCCTTGCTTGGGTTGCCCAAGACGATGGGGCGCATGCCGAGTTGCCGAGACCGCATCCTGAAGTTGCTGAAGCAGAGCACCGAGGACGCGGACGTCGTGAGTCTCGAGAACTTCGAGGCCAGGGTCGACAGCTTAAAGAGGAAAACCGATGGAAGCTTTGTGGGGAGATCGCCAGCACCCGCGGCGACGAGAGCTCGAGGAGACGAGGCTCAAGGTGACGAGGCGATGCCTGGCGCACCGGGAGCAGGTGATGCATCTGCCAGTGGAGCTCAGCAAGAGGCACCACAGGAACTGGAAGAATGACCCCGACAAGAAAGCCGGGACAGAAGACCCTACGAAGTACGGGCACGACAGCCACGACGAGGTCGAGAGCATCCGGAGGCTTCGACTCCCGTGGCCAAGGCGCGCGCCGAAGTGGCGCGAGGGAAGAGGAGGCATGGTGAGGAGGCGGACGATGCCGGGCGAGCAGCAGATCTTGAGGAGCCTCCCCACGCGGACGCCAACGTGAAGTTGAGCGTTCCGGTGCCCATTGCACCCGCGGCGGAAGGAAGTTCGAGTTCGGCGTCTGGGGCACTACCGCCAGGACAAAATCGCCCCTGGGAGGATTGCAGCAGTTTCGGCACGGGGGGGGTTGTTGCCATTTCGGCCAGAGGTGCCGACGCTGCGACGCCGCCGCCAGAGGCCGACGCCGGGTCGTTGAGCTACGGCAAGCAGGAGATGATTCCGAATATACAGGAGCATCTACGCAGATCTATGCGATATCACCGATTGGCTGCAATTGAGGAGGACATCAACGATATGGCCTGGTGCTTGTGTGCTCTGAGCGCTGTAGACGTCGCGGAGATCTACAGCCCGAACAAGTTCGGCAGGCATGCTCGGAGCTACGGCATGAGAGCCGGGTTCGCGATCGACTTGACGACGAAGAAGACGAATTGCGTGCGTTGGGACGTCGGACATGATGCGAGAACGAGACCGATTGGAGTTCCAGAGGATGCAGGAGATGGTGGAGCCGAAGATCCTGATAGGGAGCCCACCATGCACGGACTTCTGCCAGCTTCTGAAGATGAGCTTCACCGACGCCGAGATCCAGGGGAGGCGAAGCACTGGAGGAGACGTCCATATGCGTGAGGCGATTGCAGGATACCGTCGACAGATGGATGCCGGATGTCATTTTCTACAAGAGCACCCCACGAATTCCGACAGCTTGAAGATGAAGGAAATGGTCGAGCTGATGAAGGACCCTCGGGTGATCAAGGTGTCTGGGCCCATGTGCAGCTGGGGCCTCACCGCGACAGACGAGCACGGCGTTGGCTACGTCAGGAAGGCGACCACGTGGCTCACCACGTCGGCGGAGTTGGCTAAAGTCTTGAAGGGCGTGTGCGCCAACTACCGAGGAGGGCCCGCGCACCGACGCGTTCATCTCGTCGGAAATCCCTCGCATGCAGCGGCCTCGTACACCCCGCAGCTGGTGCGAGCCATCCTGAAGGCGTGCAGGAAGCAGTTGGATATCGACAACGACAGGAGCGTGCTGCATGCTTTCAGTGCTGGGCCGGTGCCAGACGAAGTGGAATTGTGGGAGCGCGAGGGGAACGGCGACGAGGTGATGAAGCCTTGGGACGACATTAACAACGAGGAATTCTTTACGCTTCGCGCATCCCCACCAGCCCATCTCACAGCAGCAACTCTTGCGAAGCATTCCGGCAGTCGTGTTTTTTCAGGCGTGTGTCCGCTTGGCCCCGCATATCTCCCCTGTTCCTCCTTCCCCCCGCCTCCTTGCACATCCTCCTTGTGGGGGGGGCGGGGGAAGGGCGAGGCGGAGGAGGAGGGAGAGAAAACGCTCCTCGTGATTTGAGTCGTTTGGGGTTTCTCGTCCTGGTGTGAGTCGTTCGGGCCCTTCTTCCTGGTGTGAGTCGTTCGGGCTCTTCGTGGTGTGAGTCGTTCGGGCTCTTCGTCCTGGTGTGAGTCGTTCGGGCTTCTCGTGGTGTGAGTTGTTCGGGCCCCTCATCCTGGTGTGAGTCGTTCGGGCCCCTCCTCCTGGTGTGACTCGTTCGGGCTCCTCGTGGTGTGAGTCGTTCGGGGCCCGCGTCGTGGTGTGAGTCGTTCGGGCTCCTCGTTGTGTGAGTCGTTCGGGCGCCTCGTCCTGGTGTGAGTCGTTCGGGCCCCTCCTTGTGGTGTGAGTTGTTCGGGCCCCTCATCCTGGTGTGAGTCGTTCGGGCCCCTCGTCCTGGTGTGAGTCGTTCGGGCTCTTCGTGGGGCCTCTTGGGGGCCTCTTGGAGCCTCTTGGGACCTCTTGGGAGCCTCTTGGGGGCCTCTTGGGGGCCTCTTGGGGGCCTCTTGGGGGCCTGTTGGGGGCCTCTTGGGGCCTCTTGGTGGCCTCTTGGGGGCCTCTTGGGGGCCTCTTGGGGCCTCTTGGGGGCCTCTCGGGGGCCTCTTGGAGGCCTCTTAGGAGCCTCCTGGAAATGAGCCTAAAACCTTAGTAAAATCAATGGTTCTGCTATGAAGGAAGATGAGCGCGGCCCCCTCAGAAGGCCAAAATGGGGCCGAAACCGTTGTAAAATCAATCTTTTTGGTTTCAAAGATGAGGGGAGGGCCCCCCCCCCCCCCCGTCGGGGCCGGAATCCTCGTGAGGGGTGTCGTTTTTTAGCCCTCCAAGGAGTCGAAAACGGCCCCTCTGGCCACCCGCCGGGCTCCCTCTCCAGGCCCAGGGGGAGGGGGTAGGGGGAGGGGTAAACCCCTCCCCGAAGGGGAAGAAGGGGGGTTGGGGGGTCGAGAACAGAGAGAGCTCGCTAAACCACTCACGCCCAAAGGGCTGGTGGGACTCGACCCAGAGAAAGTGAAGGAAGGTCGCCAAGCAGAGCTAAGGTACGTGGATGGACCGCCGCCAGCGTTCATAGCAGTGCCCAGGAGTGCGTCGAGAAACAGGGCAAGGCGATCGCGATGAAGTGGATTGACACGCGCAAGAAAGGAGGACGATATAGATCAAGACTGGTGTGTCGCGAAATCAAGAAGGCGAAAAAGGCTGAGAATCGGCCCGACCCTTCGGACGTGTTTTCGGCGATGCCGCCGGTCGAATCGCTGAAGTTGCTCATCTCTGAGTGGATGACAGAGGGCGACGGTGAGGACCACCGCGAATACGCGATGGCGACGTTCGGGATCAGCTGGGCGCATTTCGCGGCCGAGCAGAAACAGAGGGAGGTCTACGCGACGCTTCCAGAAGGACGAGAGAAACCTGGACATTTGGCCAAGCTGGCGCGCGCGATGTACGGCGCGGAGGACGCGGCGAACCTATGGGGCGAGACGTGGTCGAAGCAGCTGGAGGCGAACGGCATCAGAGCGGGCGCGGCATCCAGGGCGCTATGCCGAGGTCCGCGACATCGTGGACTCTGCCACGGCGACGATTTCGTGGTGCTGTGCAGGAGAGGCGACATCGATGAGTTCAAGGTCCTTGAGCAGGAGTTTGAGGCAAAGTGTGGCGCGATCCTGGGCTTCGAGCGCGGCGACGACAAGGTCATGGACATCCTGAATCGGGAGGTCCGCGTCGTGAATGACGAGCACGTGGAGCTCGAGGCCGACCAGTGGCACGTGGACAAGATCCTGAAGGAGCTGGACCTTGAGAAGTGCAACGTGGTGGCCCCCCCCAGGGTCAAACTGAGCGACTCCGAGTGGAAGGCGCGAAGAAACTTGGACTACTTGATCGGTAAGGAGATGACGAAGTACAGGAGTTGCACGATGAGGATGAAGTGCATCGATCAAGACCGCCCCTGCATCGTAGATTGCGTCGAATGCCTGGCGCAGCGCATGGCAAAGCCACGGCAAGGCCATGTGCAGGAGCTCAAGAGGTTGGCGAGGTACTTGAAAAGGCAGAACGCGCATGGTGCTAACGTGCAAAGCGCAGAAGCATGACTGCCAGCTGAAGTGTTTCACCGACTCCGATTGGGCTGGAGACCTGTCGGCAAGAAGGAGTACGAGCGGCATGATGTTGATGAGAGGCACTCATCAAATTCGAGCCAGTGCGAAGTTGCAAAGTTGTAGAGTTGCACACCGACAGTTCTAGCGCACGATCGTTCTCAATGGGGCGAGGACTTGGTCAAATGCGGCGCATTCAGACCAGATGGCGCACAAACACTTGGAGATCTTCAAAGTGCCGGGCCAGGACAACCCAGCGGATATCATGGCAACATCTCTGACCGCCAAGGTTATGGACCGGCACTTACGGAGGATCGGGGCCGATAAGGTTACCGCATAGTTGAATGGGGGCTATATGAGATCCGTGGACCGCCACTACTCCGCTACCCAGGAGACGAGCGAGACGCTGGAGAGCAGGAGCATTCTTGACATCGTGGGCCTGTTGCGGCAGGCGCGAGCGGCGTGACTCCGGCAGTAGCCCAGCAGAGCAATGCACAGTGACCAGGGGATTGTAGCATTTTGGGTCCCCAGGGATTGTAGCAATTTCGGTTCCCAGGGATTGTAGCAATTTCGGTCTGCAAGGGGTTGTAGCAAATTCGGTCCGCAGGGGATTGTAGAAATTTCGGTCCCCCGCATGTTTCCGTAAACGCGACGGCTCAAGAGAGCGCGGGCTCAGGTTGATAAAATCATTTGTCACCTCCTCCTCCTCCTCCTCCTCTCCCTCCTCCGCCTCCTCCTCCTCCTCCTCCTCCTCCTCCTCCTCCTCTTCTTCATCCTCAACCTCCTCCCCCCCTCCTCTCCCTCCTCCGCCTCCTCCGCCTCCTCCTCCTCCTCCTCCTCCTCCCCCTTCCCCTCCCCCTCCTCCTCCTCCTCCTCCTCCTCCTCCTGCTGCTGCTGCTGCGGCTGCTGCTGCTGCTGCTCCTCCTCCTCCTCCTCCTCCTCCGCCTCCTCCTCCTCCTCCTCCTCCTCCTCCTCCCCGCTTCCTCCTCCGCCCCCTTCCCGTCCTCCGACCGCCTCCTCCTCCACCTCCTCCTCCTCTTCCCTCGTCCTCCTCGTCCTCCTCTCCTCCTCCTCCTCCTCCTTCTCCTCCTCCTCCTCCTCCTCCTTTTTTGCTCCTCCTCCTTCTCCCCCCTCCCTCCTCCTCCTCGTCCTCCTCCCCTCCTTTTCCTCCTCCTCCTCCTCCTCCTCCTCCGCCTCCTCCCCTCTCCTCCTCCTCCTCCTCCTCCTCCCCCCCCCCTCCTCCTCCTCCTCCTGCCTCCTCCTCCTCCTCCTCCTCCTCCCTCCTCCTCCTCCTCGCCATCCTCGCTTCCTCCTCCTCGTCTCCTCCTCCTCCTCACCCTCCTCCTGCTCTTTGCCTCCTCCTCTCCTTCTCCTCCTCCTCCTCTTCCCCCTTCCCCTCCTTCTCCTCCTCTTCCTCCTCCTTCTCCTCCTCCTCCGCCTCCTCCTCCTCCTCCTCCTCCTCCTCCTCCTCCTCCTCCTCCTCCTCCCATTCCTCCTTTTCTTTCTCTTCCTCCTCCTCCTCCTCTTTCTTTCCTCCGCCTCCTCCTCCTCCGCCTCCTCCTCCTCCTCCTCCTCCTCCGTCTCCTCCTCCGCCACCTCCTCCGCCGCCTCGTCCTCCATCTCCCCCATCTCCTCCTCCTCCTCCTCCTCCTCCTCCTCCTTCCGCCTCCTCTCCTCCTCTTCCTCCTCCGCCTCCTCCTCCTCCTCCTCCTCCTCTCTCTCTGTCTCTTCCTTCCCTTCCTTCTTTCCCCCACTCCTGCTTTATCTTCTTTCTCCTGCGCCTCCTCCTCTCCCTCCTCCTCCTCCTGCCTCCCGCCTCCTCCTCCTCCTCATCCCCTCCTCCTCCTCGTCCTCCTCCGTTCCTCCCTCTTCCTTCTCTCCTCCTCCTCCTCCTCCCTCGTCCCCCGCTTTTTTGTCCCCTCCTCCCCCTCCTTCTGCTCCTCCTCCTCCTCCTCCTCCTCCTCCTCCTCCTCCTCCTCCTCCTCCTCCTCCTCCGCCTCCAATGCCCGTGCATCGTAGGCGCTAGAAACAGAAGGATGCGCTCGCATTTTCCCCCAGAAACGTTAGCAAGGTTTGCCTTGCGTCTCCAGGCTCCGACGCGGGATTCCCGACTCCTGGCGCTGGCGCGTGCTGGACCCGAGGTGGAAGGGCCCGAGCAGGTTCACCGCTACGCGTTCGGCAAGCGCGGCGCCCGAGGCGCCTCCTCCCGCGAGAGGGTCAAGGCAGGGAGAGAGGCCGAAGACGACAAAAGGATCCGCGCTGTGTTTGTCAATGCGTTGGAGGTCTGAGTCCTCCTGGGGCCCTCTCCAGGGCTCTGTGCTCCCAGGGCCCCCGCGGCGGGGGCCTCGACCAGCGTCGCGGTCTCCCGCGCCGCCAGCTCGTCCCGTGGCGGCGGCGGCGGCCTGCGCCCTGGCCGGGGAGGAGAAAGAAAGGGGCAAAGGGGGAGGGGAGGAGGGCGAAAGGGGAAGAGGAGGATGGGGAGGGGGAAGTGGGAGGGGTGGATGAGGGTGGGAGGGCAGGAATTGAGAGTTGGAGGAGGTGGAGGAGGAGGAGGAGGAGGAGGAGGACCAGTGTAAACCCAAGAGTCATCAACGATGTTGGAATGAACCCTCCCTCCAAGCTCCCTTTTCGTAGGCCCCTAAAACGGTTCATGTCCATTGAGGGAACTGCCTCGTTGGAAGGTAATTGTTTGAATATCCTGAAGCGTGCCAAAACATTGCTCTCGGGATTTCAACGCCACGTGCCGCCAACTTGACTGCTGCGTTTTGACGATCCGGAATCGTGCCAGAACGCCGTTTTTGGAATTTCAACACCGCGAATCAACATAATTGTCGCGCCCGCATAGAACATAATTGTCGCGCCCACATATTTCTGGTACGCTGATCGCGGGAATCCGTGAACCTCTTGCAAATGTTGAAAACGAATCTGCGCGGCGCTACGGCGAGAGCCACATTTTGAAAAGGAACCGCCCTCAATCCGTGAAACTGTTGCAGATTGTTAAAACGAATTTGTGCGGCGCTAAGGCGAGAGCCACATTTTGAAAGCGACCCGCCTTCAATCCGTGAAACTGTTGCAAATTGTTAAAACGAATTTGCGCGGCGCTAAGGCGAAATTCATAGTTTGAAAACCACCTGCCCTCAATTCGTGGAACTCTTGCAAATTTCTAAACAGAATATGCGCGGTTCTTAGGCGAGAGCCACATTTTGAAAACCACCTGCTTTCAATCCGTGCAAATTTTGTATTTGTTTGAACTATTGTGCGCGGCGCTAAGGCGAGAGCCACATTTTGAAAGCGACCCGCCCTCCTGTGACACTGTTGTCACTGTTTAAGCATCAGAGTCATACATGGTGAGGAAGTCTCAGGCGAATGGCAAAAACTGGCCTCGGGGTGCGACAGGGAGAAGTTATCAATGAAATGGAGGTGGAGCAGGAGGAGGAGCAGGAGGAGGAGGAGGAGGAGGAGGGGAAGGAGGAGGAAGAGCATAAAGAAGGTGGGGATAGAGGAGGAGGAATGAGGAGGATGATGAGGACGCTTTGGAGCAGGAGGAGGGCGGAGGATGCTGCTGCTGCTGATGATGATGACGATGATGCTGACGATGATGTTCATGATGATGATGCTGATGATGATGGTGATGATGATGATGATGATGATGATGATGATGGTGATGGTGATGATGTTGATGCTGATGATGAGGATGATGATGCTAAGGATAATGCTGAGGATGATGATGGCCATGGCGATGATAAGGCTGCTGATGATGATGCTGATGATGCTGACGGTACTGATAATGACGATGCTGCTGTTTCTGATGAAGATGGTGATGCTGATGATCATGCTGATGATGATCATGCTGATGCTGATGTTGCTGCTGCTTCTGATGATCATGATGCTAGAGGTGATGCAAAGGATGCTGCGCATGCTGATGATACTGATGATGATGTTGCTGATACTGCTGCTGCTGATGATGCTGATGATGGTGGTGTCGAAAAGAATGACGATGCTGCGGCTGATGATCATGCTGATGATACTGATGATGACACTGCTGAAGATGCTCTGCTGCTGATGATGATGCTGATACTGCTTATGATGAAGATGATACTGCTGCTGCTGCTGATGATGATGTTGATGATGGTAGTGGTGGTGGTGGTGGTGTTGATGATGATGGTGGTGGTGATGATGATGATGGTGATGGTGATGGTGATGCTGATTATCACTATGATGCTGCGGCTGCTGCTGATGAGGAGGAGGACGAGGAGGAGGAGGAGGGGGAGGAGGAGGAGGAGGATGAGGACGAGGATGAGGAGGCTGAGGAAAAGCAGACAGAGAACGACGACGATGAGTGAGAGGGATGAGGATGTCTTTGAATTCGGTGGTGTTTCACGTTACGCCCAATACGTTTACGTATGGCGAGGACCATGATGAAGTCGGGGATGATAGGGCTGATGACGACGATGCTGGTGCTCGCGGTGAGTACGGTGGTGGTGATGCTGCTGCTGCTGCTGATGCTGATGCTGATGATGTTGCTGCTGATGATGCTGATGATGATGTAGATGCTGACGCTGATGGCTGATGCTGCTGCTGATGATGACGATGGCTGCTGCTGTTCATGATGATGACGATGGTGGTTCATATACGGGGGGGCATGATGGTGTTTGTGATGTTGATGATGATGCTGACGATGATGCTGATACTGATGCTGCAGATGCTGATGCTGATGATGCTGATTACTATTATGATGATGATGGCGATGATGACGAGGTTGATGACGATGATGCTGATGCTGATGCTGCTGATACTAGTGATGATGCTGGTGACGACGCCGCTGATGGTGCTGCTGCTGCTGATGATGAAGCTGATTAGGATGATGCTAATGTATGAGGATGATTCCGATGATCATGATGCTGATGATTTTGAGGCTGCTTATTGCAATTATGATGCTGTTGCAGCTGTAGATGGTCACGCTGATGATGATGAGGATTCGGATGATACTGATGATGATGCTGATGCTGATGATGATGATGATGATGATGATGATGATGCTGATGCTGAGGATGATGCTTATTATGTTGATGATGCTGATGATGCTGATAGTGATGATGATGGGTAAGAGGATGAGGATGACGAGGAGGAGGAGGAGGAGGAGAAGGAGATGGAGGATACTGATAAGGGAGGAAGGAGAGAAGGTTTCGGAGTGAGGAGGAGAAGGAGAAATACGGGGGGAGGAACAGGAGGACTATGACTTAGAGGAGGAGGGGGATCAGAAGGAGGAGGATGAGGAGGAGGAGGAGGTCGAGGAGGAGGAGGAGGACGAGGAGGAGGAGGTTTTTGACTGGAGGAGCGCGAGAGCTCGGGGGAGGAACACAAGGGAGGCTCCGACCACCTGCGTTGGCGGGCCTGCAGCACCGATGGGGTCAGAGCGAGCTCCTTGCGCTGACTCTCCCTTCGGTGGCTCGCGCTCTCTGCTGGGGAAGTTTGCTGCCCACCAGAAGTGCCGCAATATTACAGTCGGGGCCCTGAAGAAGGAACCCTTTTCGTTGGGGAGGGGCTCCGCGTTCCTTAAGTGTTTCACAGCTAGCCTCAGGTTTTCTTTACGTTTTCGATAGGAAATCGAAGTTTAACTTATGGAAAAAGGGGGCCTCGTTCCTTATTTAGGGTTCCTTAGGTCAGCGCCCCGACTGTATTTCGCCCTCAGGATCTGATTTGCTCCCCTCGGGCGACCTTGCAGGAGCTACCAAGCCCCTCTTTCAAAACTCGCACAGCAGAGCAGTGTCCACAAGCTCCACAAACAAGCGCCCCCCCCACCCCCCCTCTGGATCCCGTGGGAGATGCGGATTACACTCCCATACAAGGCCGAGGGGGGGGGGGACAGCCGCAAATTTGCCAGGGCACGGGGCCCGAAGGACATCGAAACACAACTTCCTCCCAGTGCGTCCGTCGCACTGAGAGCATTGCCAGAGGGTCTATGAGAGTTCGAGACCTGATACTTGGACTCCATCAACGCTTTGGCAAGCTTGGGAGCATTTCTGACCACCGCGGGGACTCTGGGCCTCGCCACCTTGACCCTGGGCGGTGGCGGGGCCGGAAACCGAGCCGAATCCAGCATGCCGGCGACGATGTGCCTCCGAACCTTGAACGCCACAGCGTGGACAAGGCCCGCGCCCACGATCTGAGCGTAGGGGAGCTGTGCCTCCTCCGCTCTGAGGCCTGCAAGCTCATCTACCTGCTTATTCGCGTGCCAGTGGACAAGAGAGAAACCCTTCCGTTGGGCTTCCTCAGCGGACAGGTGGGATTCAACCCAAAAAATTTCAACCTGAGCACCAACACAGTCTCTGAGCACTCGTTCGATCGCCAGCCAGTGCGCACGATTGGATTCGGGCATAACCCCTCGACGGAGTCTGCTGAAATTCCTCACGTACTGGCGGGTGACCAAAACGGAGTAGGCAGTCGTCGTTTGGAGGAAAACGGAGAAGATACGGATCTCACCTACTGTTGATTGATTGCTTGAGCTCCAGGCGTCCACCCCACGACTTGAATTCACGCACAGTGTTCTGGTGGCTGTGGGACCCGTCTTGGGAGATTCGGGTCGCCCAGCCTACTCGCCTCAGCAGCGGGTCCGAAGAGTGATCCCCCCCGCTGGCATCGCCAGCTTCCTACACCACACCAGAGGAACTCGAGAGGTCCCACGATGAGAGGTCGAGCTCCAGAGAAGGGGGTTCATCGAGGGGGGGATCAACTTGGATCCAGTCAGCTGGAATTAAACCACGATGCCAAAAGCAGGGGAGGTTCTCGCATTCTTCTCTAGCACGGTCGATTAAAACCTGCGGGGTACAGTGCTCTAATTCTAGGTTACAAGGGAATTCCCAATGAGTGTGCTTTGGGGTCTCGGGGGCCTGCTTACATCGGGGACAGAGAGGCTCGACCTCAGGATGCATATCATGCGCCCGCTGGGCTGGCCAGATGTTGCCTGTAGCAATCGCCTGGAGGGTCCCGAAAGACGCGCAGTCCCCTTTCTTACGGAGCCTCCTAAGACACCTTCTGAGGGAATCCCTGTGTGGGACTCCCCTCTCCAGGCCAACACCTAAACATTATTTGCCAGCAGCCTGCCTCATGGACCGCTGAATCGGAAGCGAAACATCCGATTTCAAGTCAGACATGTCCAGGTCCCTGACCGTGTGTTTCTCGGTCGGGGCAAACAACTCGATGTTGTCAGGGCTGAGCCAATGCCGGGGCCCTAAAGGCTCCCAGTCATAGCGCAGCAGGAGGCAGACCGTGGCGGAGCAGACGCCCCTCACATGGAAGTAGCTGGTGGACGGCTTCCTGCCCTCGAGGTCGGCGACCACGCTGCTCCGAGTGCGCATGATGAGCTCTCTGTTGATGTCAGAGTTCGCCAGGAAATGGAACCACGAATCGATGACGTCCATTGCCGCCGTGATGGCTGGATCCTTGTGTCACATTTCCAGCTGAAGCTGAGTTGTCAGCGACCTCTGCGTGGTGGTACGCTTCAGGAAACCGCCCAATGTACGCCGTCTCTGCAGCAGCTCTGTAGGTGTAGTACCGTGAACTTTGCCAGCATATGAAATTCACGGTATGGCAGCTGTGGTCGCCAAGCGCAAGGCAATCCTCTTGTGGGCCAAACTCCTTCGGGTACTATTAGCAATTTTGGTGAACCTGAGCCGCGCCTTTTCATCCCTTTTGTTGCGCTGAGCCTTGCCTCCTCGAATGCGCCTTCGATCGATGCCAAGATCCACGGCCGTCTCCTTGAGCGGGACCTTGGGGCCGAGAGCCTTCAGCTTGGGCTCGAGCAGAGAGCCCGCCGCCTTGCTGGAACTGAGGATGACAGACTTGGGCGAGATGGTGAGATCCAGTTTCTTGCACGACTCCGGTGACAACTCAGAAACACCAACAAGCTGCTTGACCGCGAGTTTCTCTGGTGCAACTATCCTCGTATTCAAATCATCCACCCAAGACCTGGCTGTATCTGATCTGAAAGAACTGCACATGCTCTCCAGTGTGCGATAAAGAACACATCTTGAAATACCCACAGCAGAACGCAAACTCGCCACAATTCCACGTTGCGGCTGTATAGGGTGAGACAACTCTCCCGACTCCTCGAGGATGCGGGTTGCGAGCTGTTGCTGCATGGTGAGGGCAGGGGCGCGCGGGGGAAAGTCGAGATCGTCGGCCGTGCCCAGGAGGCACAGTGCAGGGAGTCATAGAGAGCCTTGAGGTCCCAGAGGACTTCCAATATGAATGAGATCCTGGAGCGGTGAAGCCTTCGCCGCCTCGTCTCCGAACTTGCGAATGAAGACTGCCTTCGCACCATCCCAATGGCCTGCAGTTTTCGCGCGCCATTCACGTCTCTCTTTCTCTCTCTCTCTCTCTTCTCTCTCTCTCTCTCTCTCTCCCTCTCTCTCTCTCGATCCAGCGGGCTGCGGATAGCTCCCCAAACTCGAACCAACAAAGCCGCGACGCCGATGGCGCGATCATCGTCCGCCGACTTGGGCAAGATATTGATAGCGACCGTCAAATGCTTCCAAGGCCATGGAGCTCGTTGCTCCGCTTGATGGTACAAATCAATGGGATCTAGAAGCCCATCATCAGGAAGTCGGAGGAGGTCATTGATGCTGAGAGCTTCGCGTCCTCTCGCTTTCTTAGGAGAGATACTCATGAGGGCCCTCCTAAGAGAGTCCACAGTGGTGGGCTCTACGTTGGTGTCCTTGGCCTTCCTCTGCGCATGGTGGAAGGCGTCGACAACTTTGGCTGGAACAAATCGGATGCTGGCCCATTGCCGCTGCCACCATTCCTTCTAGACCTTCTTGATTTCTATTGGGTTGGTGATCACATTCTGCGCTGCAGCAATCTCGTTGATGGCGACTGTGGGATGACTGATAAAATCGTGCATCCTGCCAGGCGAGGTAGAAGACATAGATAATCCATGAATCAAAACCTCTTTGAGCTGCCGTGGCTGAGAAACGCTGCGCACGTGCTGCATTGTTCTCTACAGTCTGTAGTGAATAGTCGCTTCCTCTGTGTGAGAGCTCATTTCTGTATTTCGTGTAAGAAGCCACTCCATTTCCGCCGAGAAGAGGATGGCAAGGTGAGAGCAGTAGATGTAGGTACGGTGGCGATCATCGCCCTGATGCGCGCAACTATCAACAGCTCTCTCCTTCCATCTCCATCCGCTCGCACCAGTTTTTGAAGATGAGAAAAGAGTAGAAAGAGTTGGGTCCACCATTTGGCGGCTGGGTCGGTCTGCATCTGAAAATCTTTGGCCCCTTTGATGGGTAATATGCGGAACGATTTTGCCCTAGCACGTCCTCTTTGGGACCGGCTCTTCTCCGTGGGGATGTTCTGGCCCTGGATGTAGAACTTCTCAAGATTGGCAACCCACTTGGCGTGCTGTATCCCTAAATCGGTGACAGCCTTGCGGCCGACTTCAAAAGTCAGAGATTCCCGGATAAACGCCGCCGGCTGCGCTTGCACACAGCCTGGCGCACAGGAGTGCCAAAGATCACTGCCCAAAAATAAGGCAGGATGTTCAGCCTGGTCATTCTGATCTGTTTCGGGGGGCTGGGCATGAGGTCCGCAAAGCTCTGGGTCAGGGCCCAGCACCGGAGGGCCCTCTTCCTCGTCCTCCTCGGCCGGAGATTCTTCTTCCACGTCTGCGAGGACCAGACGTGGAGGGGGCGGGCCAGGGGGCAGGTGGTCTGAAGGTGATCTCCGCTTCCTTCTTGGCCTGCTGCCATGCTTCGCCTCGATGCCTGCCCTTGCTTTGGTTGACCCTGGACTTCTTGCTGGCTGGGTCGGGCTGCTTGGGCGGTAGCGGCTGCTGCGTGGAAACGGCGGGCAAGGAGTGCCAGAGAGCCAGAGCCAATTCTGCCCAAGCTTTGATTTTGATGACAAGCCCGTAGTGCGCCTTGCCCGCCGCTGCGTTCCTGGCCACGATAACATTCGTATCTGCAGTGGTGGATGCAATCATCAGTCTCGCGCGTGGGAAACAATGCCATAGTCTATCAGTCTATCATGGAACCTAAGCCCATCCTGCAAGTATAATGGACATCAGCGGGAACGACAGGGATCCTGCCAATCATGGCGGGCCAGCCTGACTCCATCAGCTTAGAAGGTGTCACATTCCAATCTCCAACTGTGGCCTATGGGATGTCTCAGCTCTGGATGAAACTGCCAAGCGGAGCGAGCTTATGAAGATTGACTCCCTTGAGTCCGATGGGCGTCGTCAAACATATTGCAACCGAACAGATAGTAGTGCCGTTGATGTGACAGACGATGGGGACGAAATCGAAGAAATCCAGGTTCCCCTTCGTCTTGGGCATGTCTCTCATGCCGACCTGCTGTGCTTTGTTTGAAGCTATGTGTCGAAATGAGGTAGTGGTGGGACTGCTGCGTAGGCCAACTACGACTCCGCCAGACTTCTTTGTCGAGGCCGCAGGGCGCGAGGGTGTGCAGATCGCGGAGTATCCGCTCTTCTTCCAGTGCCGAAGGAGCTCGTCAGTGCCGCTCTCGTCAGTGTGAGCCCCCACCAACATCGCGCCATCATACTTTCGCTCCTCGACAAAACCTCGCGCAGCAGGTCCCCATGTTGAGAGATTTCGCACATGGATGATCCACTCCTTCTCAGCGCCAGGGTGGATAGAGCCAACAACTGGTAACTCATTGGGCTTCGAAGCTTCGAATCAATCGTTGAAGCGTGGGAATCTCTTCCCGCCGTAAGTGGGCATGGCCAATTCCCCAGCAGAGCCGTTGACTTGACCGCATGCCTTTGTAGATGAATCGCCGCCTGCGTATTCGGGGCCCTCTCTGGCGCCCCCTCGGAGCCGACGGTCTCGCGCTCAGTCCCAATCGGTCCTCCGAAGGGGCCGATGGTTCCGAGAGGAGTCCCAGTCGGCTCCCTGAGGAGCGAGGGTTCATGCCCAGCCCCAGTCGGCCCTCTGAAGGGGCCGACGGTTCCGAGCAACGTCTTAGTCGACTCCTCGTAGGTGTAGCCGATGTAGATGGACGGCTGCTGGCATCGTCCTTGCAATCACCGCGGCCAGTCATCCCGACGCGTAGTCCACCAGATCCGATGCTGGAACAACGCCGATGTAGAGGAGAAACCGTAGTCGTTGCCTGCGCTGGGCTGTCCACTATGCCAATGTCGAAAGTTGTCAAAGAGGCTGTGGGGAGCCGTGCGCATTCGCATCTTTTGCAACCCTGGTCCGTATGTCTTTTTAGAGCGGCGGGGGCTGGGATGGCTGGCTATCCCCAGGGGCGGCTGGAACTGGCTGCGCGGTAGCCGCAGCCCGGGCCTCGGGGCCTGCCGCTCCTGAGGATCCAGCGGGCCCTTGGCCTCCATCATGGGGCGGGACAGGCTCTGACCTGCGCTTCTTCCCGTCGAGGCGCTCCATGTGCTTCTTGTGATCCTCCCGTTGAGCGTCGGCCTTGCACGTGTCCTCCTTGCGCAGGTTCTGGGGGACAGCCTGCGTCTGAGAAGCCGCCGCAGTCTCTCTCCTCTCCAGCTCCTTGATATCATGGTCGTCGATGTCGTAGGACTCCTTGATCTGATCCAGATCCAGGATGAAACCTTCACACGTAATGATAGAACCCAATTCCACTTTGCCCTCCACCAGGTGACGCAGACTGGCTTTCGGCTCGACTGGTTCTGGTCGTCCTCCGTGGAGCTTCTGGATATCCTCGAGTGCGTCCCGTGCGTCCATGTCAGCAGTCTGGAGCTCATTCTCAACGTGCTTGGCCTTGGCAGCGAGGTCACCGACGTCCTTTCGCCACCCCTGGAGCTTGTCATATTCGTTGCTGAGCTGCTTCTCAAGGTGATGCTGCTTCTTCTCGGCCTGGGTGAGGCGCTGGCGGGCGTTGGTCGGTGATCCCGCTGGGGGTCTCGCAGCAAGCGCCGCGTTGCGGCGAGCGCCCTCCTCATCCCCTGCTTCTTGTGCCAGACGCTGCAATGTCTGGGCCTTATCGGGAGCGATCGAGGGGAGGGAGCCAGGTGGCATGGGCGTAAGGCCTGGGCCAGACTGGCTTGGGCCCTTGCCGCCCCCTCCCCCTTTGACATCACCGCCCTTCTTGCCGCCCTTGCCCTTTGCGTCAGAGTCGCTCTTGGACGGCAGCCCGCCACCAAGATCAGACTCTGGCGGCTGTGTTCCCAAGCGTGCACCGCAGCGCTTGCCGTGCAAGGCGCCCTTGGGATTCTTTCTGCAGCCACAGTGATTGCATATCATGTCTCCTTTGCTGTTGGCGATCGTGTGCCATCCGTCGTTCCAGCTCTCTGAGACTGTCCCTCCTCCAGCTTGGCCCGCTGAGTGAAGGCGGTACGAGCCACCCCATCGCCTCTGTCGCCAGGGCGGTGTAGCAACACTGTCCCAATGAGCAGGAGCCATGGCGCCAACAATCCGAGGAAATATATCGTGGTGGATAGCCCTTCGAGAGGGTGAGGGTTGAGATCCCTCAAACTGAACTGTCTGGGAAAGCCAACAGGCTCGCAACATCACCTGGCCGTTCTGAATGTGCATGCTGCTGCAAGTGCAGGGCCAGCGCCTGTGCCATAACGGCTGACGAGGAGGAGAAGGAGGAGGAGGAGGAGGAAGAGGAGGAGGAGAAAGAAAAGACAACGAAGAGTGGAGGAGGGAAAAGAAGAGGAGGAGGAGGAGGAGGAAGAGGAGGAGGAGGAGGAGGAGGAGGAATGGGGAGGTGGATCGAATCCCGAAACAGGTGGCGGAGGAGGGAGGTCTGATGGGGTTGTTCTGCCAGAGCGGGCGCGCACGCATCCCACCGGGGCAATCTTGAGCGGCGGCGCCCGCGTTGCTGGGATCCCAGGCCTGCGCCCAAGGGAGAGTCCTCCCGCCCCGCGTCGGGCCCCCACGCGGTTCCCTTCCGGATGGGGTCAGGCGTCACGCGTCGCATCCGCGGGCCAGAAAGGGGCAGAGTCTGACCATGCCAATTCGCCAGGGTTTTTTTTTGGGGGATGCAGCTCATGATGACGTGAGTTTTGTGTTGTCCATGGAAGCAAGCTGATCCCGCTGTCTGCGTTGAGTACGCGCACCCGAACGCACCCCCAAAGCAGACCCCGAAGCGTTTGAGCAAGTGGATCATTCACGGACAAGGGCCACTGCGACGACGGCGACGACGACGGCGGCGACAGCGAAGTCGGCTGCGACGGCGAAGACAGCGGCGACGGTGGCGGCGACGAAGGCGACGGCGACGAAATGATGCTGGTGACGACAGCGACGCCGACCAGGACAGCGACCACGACGAGTGGATGGGGGTCCGCTTGGCGACGGCAGCGCCGCAAAGATATCAAATGCTAGCATCGCTTCTCTTGGGGCAAGGCGGCGCGGGCGGGGCGGCGCCGCCGTGGGGTTGGGGTTGGGGGTCATCCATGCGAACACCACTCCTCCTTCTCCGCCTCCTCCTCCTCCTCCTCTTCTTAATCCTCCCATTCCTCCTCCTGCTCCTCTTCCTCCTCCTTCTCCTCTTCCTGCTCCTCTTCCTTCTCCTCCTCCTCGTAACAAGGACACCTGGCTGGGTTCACAGAGACGCCTTCAGATAATTGCGCGTGTTGCTGGGTGGCCTTTGCAAGGGCGCGTGTCCCAAAGCTGTCCCCCTTGTGTTTTGTCCCTTCCGCTTTCGTGCCTCAACTCGCTTCCGGTGTATCCCACCACTTGCTGACGGGCGTCTGGCTGTCTTGGACCACTTGGCGGCCGCGGACTTACAAATGTGTCCCAGACTGCATCGGTTTTGCCCCAGATTTGCCTGCAGGCTTGCTAAGCGGAACATCCGAACCCTACCCTCGCCGATCAACGATTCGGGCAACTCGATGGGCGGCGGGGGGGTAGGGTTCGGAATGCGTCGAACACGTGGGGCAATCCGAACCCTACCCCCGCCTCCCAACGGTTCAGGAGAATCGATGGTTGGTTGGGGTAGGGCTCAGATATATCGCCACCCGTTGATGGATAGGACAGCGTCGCCGCCGCCGACGGCGGCCATCACCACTGCCGCCCGCCGCCGACGCCCGCAGCCGCCGCCCCCGCCGCCGCCGCCGCCACGGCGACTGCCGCGGCGCCGGTGACGACGGCAACGACGACGGCCGAAGACGGCCTGCGGCGGCGGCGACGACGACGGAGGCCAAGCATGTTCGCCATGGGGAACGGGTCCTGAGGGAAACGGGTCCTGGGTTTTAAAGTTTTCGGGCTCTCGGGGGCCTCCACGGGCTCCGGGACTGTAATGTTAGAAAACGACTCAGGATGAAGATCTCGTCTTAGGGGAAGGCACCAGGGTCCAGGACCCCTTTCTCTCCAAGGGAGGCCAGGCATATTGAATTCAAGGATATCAGGGTGCTGGATGCGAGACATCTTCAGTTCAGTAGGCCTCGCCTCTCCAGCGACCGCGGTGGCGCTCATAGGCCGCATAGGGCTGTCACGCAGAAGCCCCTTGACAGAGCCAGGGCTGGCCATCCTGATCTAGGCGGCGATCTTCTTTCGCCGACGTCGATGCGAGCCC
>CAUYUJ010014270.1:205172-210172 GCA_963575745.1 Prorocentrum cordatum | reverse complement strand
TGTGCTGGATCCTGGCATACACGGTCGGGCCGAGGTATACGATCGAGGTCGCTTCGGGGAGGGTATCCTGGTGTTCTTCGTTTCTGTTGGATATTCTTTTGCATTATGGCATACATAGTCGGGCCGAGGTATACGATCGAGGTCGGCTCGGGGAGGGTATCATTGGGCCCTTCGTTTCGGTTGGATATTCTCGTGCATTCTGGCATATACGGTCAGGCCGAGGTACACGATCGAGGTCGCTTCGGGGAGGGTATCCTGGTGTTCTTCGTTTCTGTTGGGTCGTCTTGTGCATCCTGGCATACACGGTCGGGCCGAGGTATACGATCGATGTCGCTTCGGGGTGGGTATTTGGGGGCTCTTCGTTTTTGCTGGATACTGATGTGCATCCTGGCATACATGGTCGGGCCGAGGTATACGATCGAGGTCGGCTCGGGGAGGGTATCCCGGGGCTCTGCGTTTCTGTTGGGTATTCTTGTGCATTCTGGCATACGTACACGGTTGGGCCGAGGTATACGATCGAGGTCGGCTCGGGGAGGGTATCCCAGGGCTTTTCGTTTTGGCTTGATATTCTTGTGGATCCTGGTATATCCGGTCGGGCCGAGGTATACTGTTGAGGTCGGCTCGGGGAGGGTATCCCGGGGCTCTTCGTTTCGGTTTGGTATGCCTGTGGATCTTGGCATACACGGTCGGGCCGAGGTACACGATCGATGTCGCTTCGGGCAGGGTATCGGGGGGCTCGTCGTTTTTGCTGGATACTCTTGTGCATCCTGGCATACACGGTCGGGCCGAGGTATAAGATCGAGGTCGGCTCGGGGAGGGTATTCTGGAGTTCTTCGTTCATGTTGGGTCGTCTTGTTCATCCTGGCATGCACGGTCGGGCCGAGCTACACGATCGTCGCCGCCCACCAAACCACCCCAACCCAACCCAAAGGCCCCGATTTGCCCTCCATTTGCAGTGGGGGGGTGATCGGGGAACATGGAAAAAACATATCTGCAGTCCGTACCACCCCCAACCCGCAATTCGGGCCTTCGGTTTGGGTTGGGGTGGTCTGCTTTGTATTCAGATCGACGTCGGCTCGGGGAGGGCATCTTCGGATGCAACTCCTGGGAGATCAGATTCTGATTTTGCCCTGGTCTCATTTGGCTCAATCCCGCTTCATCCCGCTTCATCAGTCTAATCCCGCTTTATATCCCGTTGAATCCGAGGCCCACTCCTTCGCAACAGCTCCCAAATGGGGCTTAATCCTTCTTAATTCAGGAGCGACAGAAGGACGTACACGTACGGCGCGTACGTCCTTTCTGGGTTCCTTATTAATCTTTCCAGCGAAAACCTCCCAGTACTTGCCTCCTGAGGTATCCCGGTGCTCTCCGTTTCTGCCGGGTGCTCCTGTGCCTCCCGGGGCCTTGCGCCCGCGGCCTGCCCGGCGCGCAGGCGCTGCCGCTCTCCCAAGCCCGCTCCCACGCCCGCCCCCGCGCCCTTGAGTCGGGCACGCCCCTCTGCAGGAGGAGCACTCAAGGATGGCACCAAATTACCAGCCTGGAACATATCCCTATCCCTATGCTGGGCACCTCCTCATCACGATGCCAATCTTAGGGATTCCCTTATTTTTTGAGGGCGAGTCCCTAAGATTGTCCTCGCCTTTTGGCGTGTCAATCTTAGGGATAGGGATACGCGACGTCACCGATGCATCGCCGATGCATCGCCGATGTATCGGCGATGCGGCGCGATCCTCCGACTCCACCTATTCCGACCCCATCTAGGAGGCCTCTGTTTTTCCTCCCAAGACATGCCTGTGGGAGGACATGCCGGACCTGGTCCTTGCCAGCCTGAAACGTATCCCTCGCGCCCACGGGGCGATGCCGCGCCGCAGCCCGCAGAGTACGGTCGGACCGAGGCAGATGATCGAGGTGGCTTCGCGGAGGGGCCCTTGGGTTCTTCCTTGTACTTAGAGGCTCCGGTGCATCTTGGGGGAGGGCGCCCTGGAGTGCTCTTCAGTCTGGCGGGCGGAGGGCCTCGTGTTCTCGAGGGAGGTTCGTCTGTCCCGGGCCCGACCGTGTCCCCATTAAGTCGGGCCTGTCCCCCTATAGGGGGATCTTCGACGAAAAATAAGAAATACCCCCAAAATACACCAAACAGGTCAAGAAATATGCAAAAAATAGTCCCCAGACTATTTTTGGATTATTTTGCAATATTTTTGGAGTATTTTATTTTTCGTCGAAAATCCCCCTCTAGGGGGACAGGCCCAACTTAACCCAGGCCCGACCGTGCCCCCGGCGGCCGCGCCAGCGCCGCCGTTCCGCAGCCCGCAGAGTGGCGCCCGTCCCGCGAGCCCGCTGCGCGCGTGGGCGGGCCCAGGGCGCCCCGCGGTGGTCGCGGCGGGCTCGGGGGAGAGCGCTGCGCCGTCGCGGCCCAGGGTCGGGTATAGCCAGGACCCCGGGTAAGGGGATTCGGTTAGTGTCGGGCCGGACGAAAGGGGGGGTTTGGGAAAGGGGGGGGTACGAAATTTGCTGCATGCAGCTGGTTTCGGCCCCACCGAGGGGCCCATTCCTTGATACATAGGCGCCTCCGGCGCCGGGAGGCGCCAGGAAAATCAGCTACGCGAGCTGATTCTCCCCCCCCCCCCCCTTTGCGATCCCCCCCTTTCGCCCGGCCCGATAGTGGTAGGGCCCTGGGGCCCCTCAATTGGCCAAAATCACTAAACCAGGTTTGCCGTAACTGGTGTTTTTCGGGTGACGGCAGTTCCGGTTAGCGGAACGGGGCGGGGGGGGGCGCCCCCGGGTACACATTTTGAAACCAGGTTCCACGAAACCCAGTTTTGCCAACGCCCGACGGGCAGCGTCGTGGCCTCGGCGTCACCCAGGCGTGCCAGCACGAGGTCGGGCATGTCCCTCCACAGGAGGAGTTGCTCCGACTATGTTTGGACCATGTTTGACTATTTTTGGACCAGGTTTCATTTCTCCTCCAAAGTCCGCCTGTAGGAGGACATGCCAGACCTCATGCTACCACTGCTACTACTATATGTATGTCGCCTCCCCCAAGGGGAAGTATCTGGGCCGTTGCGGACGCTTTCTGGCCATGCCGTTCGCGAAACGATCTACTAGAAGTTGGTCATACCATATGTTCGAGTAGGACGCACGCCTCTTATGAGGACACATCGTACTAGTGTGTCCTGGTGCGTCCGATGACCTCGGGGGCCTGGCCAAGGAGAGGATCGAGAGCTTCGCTACCAGCCCTGGAGCATACTTCCCTGTCCCTATGGCTGGCATCCTCGCATCTCTATGCCGATCTCGAGCGTCCCCCTCGGCTTCTGAGCGTAGGTCCCTGGGAGATTACCATCGCGCGTGGACTTCTATCACTCCTTGGGGGGGCAGGGAGGAGCTCGAGCCTGGCCCCCCAGCGGTAACCAAGGTGGACGGCTTACTGCCGGCTTCCAGTTCGAAAACGCTGGCGGGCTATAGTTGGCTCGAAAAATCTCGCCGGAAGTTTTGCTGATCTTGGGTCGGTTGAAAATTATGTCCTCGAAATTCAACAGTTCGTCAGAGGTCTAATACTTTTGCCGATGGGCTCCCCCGCCCCAGGTGGCCCCGCCCGAGCCCCCCGCGCCGCCCCCCGCCGCGCCGGAGCTCTCGGAGGAGGAGCGGGCCGCGCTGGCGACGCAGGGGGTGCCGACGGAGCCCCGCGCCCCTCGCCGGGGCCCTCCCTGCCCGGCCGCCTCCTCAACGACTTCGCATCGCTTCTTCTCCTGCTCCTCCTCCTCCTCCTCCTCCTCCTCCTCCTCCTCCTCGTGCTCCTTCCTCCTCCTCCTCGTGCTCCTTCCTCCTCCTCCTCCTCCTCCTCCTCCTCCTCCTCTCCTCTCTCCTCCCTCCTCCTCCTCCTCCTCCTCCTCTCCTCCTCCTCCTCCTCCTCCTCCTCCTCCTCCTCCTCCTTCCTCCTCCTCCTCCGCCTCCTCTCCCTCCTCCTCCTCCTCCTCCTCCTCCTCCTCCTCCTCCTCCCTCCTTCTGTGCTCCTTCCTCCTCCTCCTCCTCCTCCTCCTCCTCCTCCCCTCCTCCTCCTCCTCCTCCTCAGTCCTCCTCCTCCTCCTCCTCCTCCTCCTCCTCCTCCTCCTCCTCCTCCTCCTCCTCCTCCTCCTCCTCCTCCTCCTCCTCCTCCTCCTCCTCCTCCTCCTCCTCGCGCGTGGGGGGGGCACGCCAGGTCCCTCGGGGAACTGAAATCCCCCTGGGTAGCCGGCCCGATGATCGGCAGCCACCCCCCTGTGGGGGGGTCGGCGGGGGGGGACTGTGCCCCGCTCCTCCGCTCCTTGGCTCCTTGGCTCTCCTCGCTCTTCGGCTTGGCTGTCCCTGGGTGGGGGTGGGGCTCTGGGTGGGGCGGGCTCGGGATGCCCCCCGTTTGCCAGGCCCCCCTGGCGCGGGGTCCCTGCGGCTCGTCTTACTTGGGGTCCCTCCCCCTTCTGGGGCCCTCGCCCCCCCCCCTCTTGGCTCCTCCTCTCTCTGGGGTTCAGCAGTCCTTCCCCTGTCTACCCGCCCGGCGGGGGGGTGGTGGGCAGCGGGCAGGGGCGGAGCTTGGTCTCCGGAGCATGGTCTCCAGCCCCGGGCCCGGGCCCGCGGCGGCGGCCAGGTGTCGGATGGGTGGATCCCCGACGCCGCTGTCGCGTGTGGTGGCGCGTGTGCGCCCGCGAGCGTTGTTGCTGCCATCGGGGTCAAGGCGTGCCTCCCCTTTTTGAGGCGGAGGCGGGAGCGCACTTGCCGCGCACGGATAGCCTCGGCGATGGCATATCGCTCATTTGCGGGCAGGCTGCGTCCTTTTTTTTTGACCTCGAGGGGAGGTCTTTTTGGTGACTCCGACTTAAGCTCAGTCGGGTCATGGCTCCTAGGTGGCGGAAGTGGTACCTGCGCCACCCTGGGGAGCCTGCTGGACATTTGTCCCTTTCATAGCATTCCCTTAGCATTCCTCCTCCTCCTCCTCCTCCCTCCTCTCTCTCCTTCTCCTCCTCCTCCTCCTC
>CAUYUJ010014270.1:175000-205072 GCA_963575745.1 Prorocentrum cordatum | reverse complement strand
TCCTCCTCCTCCTCCTCCTCCTCCTCCTCTTCCTCCTCCTCCTCCTCCTCCTTCTCCTCCGCCTCCCGCGGGCGTCGGGCGTCGGGCACGCCCCCGGCCCGCATCGTCACGGTCCTCACCGACTGGGCATCGCTCGGGACGTGTGCAGTTCTCATTCGGCGAGGACCATCTCACCACCCACCAAACCACCCCAACCCAACCCGAAGCCGTCAATTTGCCCTCCATTTCCAGTGGGGGGGGGGTCGGGGAACGTTGAAAAACACATGGAACCCGTACCCCCCCAACCCGAAATTGGTGTCAAAGTTGGGTCTTCGGGTTGGGTTGGGGTGGTTCGGTAGGTAGTCACCATCGAGGAGCATCCTTGAGCGTTTGGCGAAACAGCCACGCACGGAGCCTAGCAAAAAGCACAGGGAGTGGACGTCTGAGCGAGGGCCAGACGAGGCCTCGCCGCGCGGTGCGTCACCCGGGGCAGCGAGGCACGGGAGCCTGGTGCGCCCTCGCGGTTCTCTGTCCTCGGCGTCGAGGGGCGTCTGGGCGTCGACCAGGCGGCGCCGACGTAGTGTTGAGTCGGGCCTGTCCCTCTACAGGGGGGACATTCAAAAACAGCCAACATATAGTCAGGGGACTATCTTTTTAGTATCTGTGAGGATGTTTGGAGTATTTTCAGGATTTGTTTTCATTTTTTGTCCGAAATCCCCCTGTAGGGGGACAGGCCCGACCTAAGTGTAGCGTCGATGAGCGTCGATTCAGCGTCGATTAGGGTCGATTCGCAAGAGCCGACAAGATGGTATGAGAGGCTCCCATGAGGTACCACCGAACGACACTGCTGCTTGTCCTGGGCGGCTCTCGTCGCCACGGCTGGATTTTCTTAGACGTGGTGGTCAGAGTGAACCCTGGGAGAGGTCTGGGGAGTCGCGGTATCGGTGCCCTTCGGCCTCCCCCATTTCACAAGGCGGGGAGGCCTTCTTAGGAGGCAGGGGCTTTCTCAGAAGGGTACGGGGGCTTCTATCGAGGAACACAAAACGGCATCATCATGAGTTCTCCGAGCTCTGCGTAAGTTTGTTGTATCTGCACTGGGCCCCCCCTGGCGGCGCCTCCTGCGCCGCCCCTTGCGCGCTCTGCGCACCAGGGAGGGGTCTCATACGCCGATCGAAGAAATCCGCCCAGACCGCCGAAATTGTCATGTTTAATTTGTTTTGGTCTCCTTTGACCTATGAGTCGACGGTGAGCGAGGGGGGGAAGTGAAAAGGAGACAGCCTTCTCAGAAGGCGGCGGGGCTTCTCAGAAGGGCTCCAGCCTTCTGGGAGGTGTTCTGTGCCTTCGGAAGGCTGAGGAACTTCCGAGCCTTCTCAGGATCTCAGGAGGCTGGCTCCTTCTCATTCCCCCCGGGCGCGCCGCCGAAACAAGGCAGGGAACGCGAAGGCTTTTGCTTTCTTCATCCAGTTGCGTTGCCGCGCGTACTTGCCACCGCATTCCACCGCTCCCCACCTCCCCCCCGGCTCGCCGCCGAAAGAAGGCCTCCCAGAGGCCGGGGGGGGGGGCTTCTAAGGAGGCCCCCTGCCTTCTCAGGAGCTCCCGCGCCTCCTTGGGAGGCCGCCCCTCGCACGCCCACCCCCCCCAGGCTATCACGCGCGTTATGCCCCCCCTCCCCATCCTCCCCCGCCTCCCATAACGCGCGCTGTGCCCCCCCCCTCCCCCCCTTGAGCGTGTTTTTCAAGCCTCTGGGCCGTAACGCGTGTTATGCGCCCCCCCCACCCCTCCACTGGGTCCACATCCCCTCTCCCCGTATATCGCGCGTTACGCCCCCCTTGAGGGTGATTTTGAAGCCTCTGCGGACATATCGCGCGTTATGCCCCTCCCCCCATCCTCCCCCCCCAAAGCGTAACGCTCGTCCCCCCCCCCCACACACGTAGTTCGAGGAGGGGACCGACTACAGATGTGATGTCAGCAATAATGGATCTTCTCGTCGAACCCATGAGACAAATACGTAGAATAGTCAGTACAGTCGGGGCCCTGAAGAAGGAACCCTTTTCATTGGGGAGGGGCTCCGTGTTCCTTCATCGTTTCGCAGCTTGCCTTAGGTTCCCCTTATGTCTTCGATACGAAATCGAAGTTTAACTTAAAAAAGGGGCCTCGTTCCTTATTTAGGGTTCCTTAGGTCAACGCCCCGACTGTACGAAACATGGTGTAGATCCGACGGGAAATCAATTTTGCCTGCAGGCTACGTTTCACGTCCGTCGTGGTGCCCGAGGGCCTCGCAGGGTCTGTGGACGCCTCCAGAGGCCACCCAGGGCTGTCCTGAGGCCTCGGGAGTTCTCTCCAGGCCTTCGTCGTCGTTGTTGTCGTCGCCGATGTTGTCGTCGCCGTCGTTGTTGCCGTCGTCGACGTCGGTCGGTCGGTCGGTCGTCGTCGTCGTCGTCGTCGTTAAAGTTGTCGTCAAAGTTACCATCGTCTTTGTCGTCGTCGTCGTCGTCGTCGTTGTCGTGCTTGCCGTCGTCGTCGTCAAAGTTGTCGTCGTCGTGGTTGTCATCGTCGTCGTCGTCGTAGTCGTCAAAGTTGTCGTTGTCGTCGTCGTCGTCGTCGTCGTCGTCGTCGTCGTCGTCGTTGCCGTCGTCGTTGTTGTCTTCGTCGTCGTTTTAGTCATCGTCGTCGTTGTCCTCGCCCTCCTCGTCCTCGTTCCTGTCGTCGTCGTCGTTGTCCTCGCCCTCGTCGTTGCCGTCGCCCTCGTCGTTGTCCTCGTCGTCGTCATCGCCGAGGGCCTCGAAGGGCCTCAAGGCGTCCCCAAAAGTCGTAGGTCTCAGGAAACCTCAAGAAACCTTCAGAGGCGACCGTCGTCGTCGTCGTCGTCGTCGTCGTCGTCTTCGTCGTCTCCCTCCTTGTCCTCGCCCTCGTCGTCGTGGTTGTCATCGTCGTCGTCGTCGTCGTCGTCGTCGTAGTCGTTAAAGTTGTCGTCGTCGTCGTCGTCGTCGTCGTCGTCGTCGTCGTCGTCGTCGTCGTCGTCGTCGTCGTCGTCGTCGTTGCCGTCGTCGTTGTTGTCTTCGTCGTCGTTTTAGTCATCGTCGTCGTTGTCCTCGCCCTCCTCGTCCTCGTTCCTGTCGTCGTCGTCGTTGTCCTCGCCCTCGTCGTTGCCGTCGCCCCCGTCGTCGTCCTCGTCGTCGTCATCGCCGAGGGCCTCGAAGGGCCTCAAGACGTCCCCAAAAGTCGTAGGTCTCCGGAAACCTCAAGAAACCTTCAGAGGCGACCGTCGTCGTCGTCGTCGTCCTCGTCCTCGTCCTCGTCCTCGTTCTCGTCGTTGTCGTCGTCGTCGTCGCCGAGGGCCTCGGAGGGCGTCAGAGGTCTCTGGAGACATCTCTAGGCCTTCAGAGACCTCCAGAGCGCTTCAGCGGCGGTCGTTGTCGTCGTCGTCGTCGTCACACTCGTACTCGTACTCGTCGTCGTCGTTGTCGTCGTCGTCGCCGTCGTCGTCGCCACCGTCGTCGTCGTCGTCGTCGTCGTCGTCGTCGTCGTCGTCGTCGTCGTCGTTTTAGTCGTCGTTTTAGTCGTCGGTTTAGTCGTCGGTTTAGTCGTCGGTGTCGTCGTCGTCGTCGTCTTCGTCGTCGGCGTCGGCGTCGGCGTCGGCGTCGGCGTCCTCGTCCCCGTCCCCGTCCCCGTCTCCGTCCTCGTCGTCGTCGTCGTCGTCGCCGTTCAGCGCTCGGGCGCCCTCGTCTCCCAGCAAACGCCAGCGCGGAACAGTGCTCGAAGGAGGGTGTGGGGCAAAAGACTATTGTGAAGTCAGGCTTGTCCCTATACAGGAGGAATATTCAGAAATAGCCAGAAAATGCTCAGGGAACTATTTTTGGAGTATTTTTTGAAAAAACCATTCTGGGGTATGATTGGTCATTTTTTTTGGTATTAAAATTTTTCGTCGAAAACCCCCCTGTATGGGGACACGCCCGACTTAAAGCTACTTCGGTGCGCGATGGTGCACGCATGCGCTGCGCAGTACATAGGCCATCTGGTGCATGCGGCTGTGGCGGTGCACACCGTGGTGCATCTTGCAGGATCCTGCAAAGCCTGACTGACTCGAGTTTGGATTGACCTGGGTCAGGAGATTCCCGGAGGGCGTGACGCTGTGTTTTGAGGAGGGACCGACCGTCCCGGCATTCTTATAGGCCTATTACGAGTTTTTTTTTTTTTTTTTTTTTTTTTTTTTTTTTTTTTTTTTTTTTTTTTTTTTTTTTTGTTGTTTTATTTTTTATTTATATATATATATATATATATATATATATATATTATATATATATATATAAAAAGATCCCAAAATGTTCCAACAACAAAAAATAAACGTTCTTAGATCATGAGCCCGATGTGTTAAAACACATCAGTCTCAGCCAGAAATATTCTAAGAAGATTCTCTGGCGGACCTATAAGCAAGCCAGGACGCTTCGCCACTGCTCGACCCCCCCAACCCCCAACCCCCACACGGCTCCCCCCCCATGACGCCTGTTGTGGCCGCGAACAAGTGGCACGCGTGCCTTGTCTCTTGCTCCAAGGAGCTGGGGGAGGGCAGGGAGGTCGGGGGGGACAGGAGGCCTGGGGCCAGGGCCAAGGGGGAGGTCAGGGAGACTGGGGGGGGGGAACACTCAGGAGGGGAAAAAACATACAGACACAATTAATCGTCGATTCCCCAGAAAATATAGGAACATATGGGAAGTGGGGGGGGAAGACAAAAACTCGAAAACTATTGGAAACTATGGGGAATATGTTTATTTGTGTGTATTTATTTGTGTGTCCTGGAGCCCCTTCGAACACGAACGACGAACGACGAACGAGCGACGACGACGAACATAAAGGGGTCCGAGCTCCTAGAACACCGCTGTGCAAGAGAAGCAGGGTGCGCCCCCTGCGGGCCCCGCCGGCCGCCGCCCTGCGCCCGCAAGGGGCGCACGGTGCGAGGCGCGAGCGCCGGGGCCGCGACGAGCACCGCGGTGTGACTGCGGCCGGTGGGCGGCTCCGCGGATGCCCAGGAGTCAAGCAGTGGCGAAGCGTCCCGGCGTGCCTATAGGCCCACCAAAGAATGTTCTAACTTATTTTTGGTGGTTTCCACGAAATGCTCTTAGAACATTTCTGGCTGGGACTGTCTTGTTTTAACACATCGGGTTTGTGTTCTAAGAACATCGTTTTTGTTATAGGAACATTTTTGGGGTTCTAAGGACACTTCGTGGTAGGACTATAGGAAAGGCGGGACTTTCGGTCCCTGCTCAAAGGAGGGTGTTATTGTTGTCCCGGGCGACACCGGGCGCTACCATGAAGTCGGGCATGTTCCTCTACACGAGGATTGTTCAAAAAGAGTCCACTTATCCTGGCGAGGGGCCCGACCATGTGCAGTTGTGAGTAACGCAGTTGTGGGTATCGACCTCGGTGAACCACTCTAGGGTCACGACGCGTGTGACGGGTGTGCCAACATTGACACGGGTACGCCATGCGGACGTTGCCACCGGAGCCGTCGATGGAGCCCCATGTGAGGCCACGGAACGTGTGAGGGGTGCGCCCGAATGCAGGGTGGAACCGCCTGCGGGCGCCGCCACTACAAGGCCTTCGGTGGAGCTCCCTATGGGCACGAAACGTGTAAGGGGTGCGCCGAAATGGAGGTGGAACTGCACGCGCACCCTGCCACTGGGGCCTTCGGTGGAGCGCCCTATGGGCCACGAAACGTGCGAGGGGTGCGCCGGATTGGGGGTGGAACTGCATGCGGACCCTGCCTCTGGGGCCTTGGGCGGAGCGCCCTATGGGGCAACGTAACTTGTGAGGGTGCGCCGAACTGGAGGTGGAACTGCATGCGGACCCTGCCACCGGGGCCTGGGGCGGAGCACCCCATGGGGCCACGAAACGTTGGAGGGGTGCGCCGAAAGGGAGGTGGAACTGCATGAGGACCCTGCCACTGGGGCCTTCGGCGGAGCACCCTATGGGGCTGCAGAACGTGCGAGGGGTGCGCCGAACTGGGGAATGAACTGCATGCGGTCTCTGCCACTGGGGCCTTGGGCGGAGCGCCCTATGGGGCCACGAAACGTGTAAGGGGTGCGCCGAACTGGAGGTGGAACTGCACGCGCACTCTGCCACTGGGGCTTCTGAGAGCACCCTATGGGGCCACGGAACGAGGGGTGCGCCGGAATGGAGGTGGAACTGCATGCGGACCCTGCCACTGGGGCCTTGCGCGGAGCGCCCATGGGGCCACGAAACGTGTGAGGGGTGCGCCGAAATGGAGGTGGAACTGCACGCGCACTCTGCCACTGGGGCCTTCGGCGGAGCTCCCTATGGGGCCACGAAACGTGTGAGGGGTGCGCCGAAGTGGAGGTGGAACTGCATGCGGACCCTGCCACTGGGGCCTTCGGTGGAGCTCCCTATGGGGCCACGAAACGCGCGAGTGGTGCGCCGAAATGGAGGTGGAACTGCATGCGGACCCTGCCACTGGGGCCGCACCCTATGGGCCACGAAACGTGCGAGGGGTGCGCCGAAATGGAGGTGGAACTGCATGCGGACCCTGCCACTGGGGCCTTCGGTGGAGCTCCCTATGGGGCCACGATGCGCGTGAGGGGTGCGCAGAAATGGGCATGCGAGAGAGCAGAAGCAGGGAGGGAAGGAGGAAGGAGGGAGGGAAGGAGAGAGGGATGGAACGCGGGGACCGTCTCTTCAAAACCAGGGCCCAACACCACAGGATGGTTGGGAAAAATATGATGGAGACGATTTTAGTTTTTTTAATTGTTTAATCGTATGTTTTATTTTTCGTCGACAATGCCCGACCTGACGCTATCAGGAGGGGGCTTTGGTACATGGAAGAAGGAAACGGCATATATATATATATATATATATATATACACTTTAAGCGCTCCGCGCGGATTTCTTGGATCCGCGCTGGGCCCTCCCAGCAGCGGTTCCGGCGCCGCCCCTGGCGCGCTCCGCGCTCCAGGGAGGGGGGTCCAGCGCGGATCCAAGAAATCCGTGAAGAGCGCCAACAGTTTATGTTTATGCCGTTTGTCTTCTTCTGGTAATGGGGGGGGTGCCCCAAGGTGGGGTCAGGAACAAGCTCAGTTGGATGCTCACATTCCCTGCCTCGAGGGGCCGTTTGGATCGGCTTTCCTCCCAGCACCACCTCTTCCCCTACCCCTCCTCTGCGGCCCCCTGAGGGGAGGGGGGGCGGGGCCGGCAACGTCCCGTGCCCCCCCCCCCTGGCGCCGTTTGGGAACGCCATGGGATAATTTGAGACGGTTCGGAGGTCAGTACGAGCGGTAACGCTACTGGCGAGTGGCGGGGAGGGGTGGGGTGGGGGGGGGCGGACGGCCGGGGCCGGTAACGGCCGCTGTCGCTCACCGAGCGCGTTCCACGTACTGGCAAAGTGCCCACCCGCGAACGTCAGAAAAGGCGCACGTTCGCCTCGCTGTAGTGGATCGTGGATCCATGCCGTTCGAGAGAAGTTGCTTTGGCGAACATGGGGGCGCGCTGGTCGAATCGCGAAAAGCTGAAAGCGCTCTCCAGGGTTGCTCCACTTGTTCAGCGCTCCCGCCCTCCCTCCCCCCCGAGCCTCCCCCTGCTCCTGCGGTCTGGGATTCCTTTTTCGGTTCCGACCTCCAGGAGGCTTCGAGATATGGTTGTGGAGGACGATCAATGGAGAGGAGACATGTTGCCAAATAACTCCCAGATGCCTAAAGCATGTGTTAAACAAAACATGTGTTAAACATGTCTTAACCATGCAAGAAACATGTTTAAGCCATGTTTAGAACATTTTCCAACATTTCAAACACATTGTAAATTCAATGATAGGACTGTTAGGCTGTCCATTGTCGTGGCATCCACGAAGATACTGTTCCAGAGGGGATACCTAGAGGCCGCCAAGACTGCCCAGGATGGTCCAGAACGCTGCAGTGTGAGCCCAAGACGGCCCCAGGAGGCGACAATATGCATCAGCAGAGGCCTCCGGGCCCGAGAGTGGTTTCGGACAGCCCGAATCGCCTCCAGACACGCGTGGCCTTTGTGTCTGTCAGTCCTCGCGCTCTCCTCTTCTCGGGCAGCCCACGACGCCCAGAGGGCTGGAGTCGCTCACAGAGCGCTCCAGCAGGACCCCAAGCTAATCCACGAGGGTCTCCTGAAGTGGCCCAGAGAGCCCCAGGATGGCTTGCGAGAGCGCCAAAGCGAGAGACGGCCCAAGAGCGACCCAAAAGAGCCGCACAACGCGCCAAGAGCGGCCCCAAGAGACCCTCAAGAGGGTCGGGGAGGTCCAAGACAGCCCAGAAAGGGGCCTCTGCGCGGCGAAGCTCCCGAGGCGGCCCGACACTGGGACCAGGCGGCCCCCAGATGACCCCTCCAGCGTGCGCCCGAGAAGCGCCCAAATAGCTCCAAAAACGGTCGGTCAGGAAGTTTGTGAGCAATGCTCCCGAGAAGCGTAGATCGCCAATCCTGGCGGATAGCGCGACAGCCCCAGGAGAGCGCCAAGGGGAATACCGGACGGACGCAAATGTGGTCCCGTAGTGGAGGAGGACGATTCAGGAAATACAGGTTCGCCTTCGTATTGTGTAGGGCTGACCCCCCGCCTCCCCCCCAGAATTTTATTGGGCGTCGCGTTGGCCGTCGTCATCCCGTCGGTTGTCATCCCGTCGTCTTCGTCGTCGTCGTTGTCGGCGCCGTCGGCCCTCGTCGTCGTCGTCGTCGTCGTCGTCGTCGTTGGTCGTTGTCGGTGGTCCGTCTTCCGTCGTCGGTCGTCCGTCGTTGGTCGTCCGTCGTCCGTCGTCCGTCGTCCTTCGTCCTTCGTCCGTCGATGTCGTCGTCGTCGTCGTGGTCGTCGTCGTCGTGGTCGCCCCAGGACTGCCAGACGCCCACGCAGCAACCCCCCACACATTTGCCATCCGCAGTCCGCCGTTGTCTCAGCCCTCCCCAGTGCCATCCGCAGTCCGCCGTTGTCGTCCGTGGTCGTCTCGTCCTTCGGGGCTGCAGGACGCCCACACATCACCCCACCCCCACTAGTCCATTCGCAGTCCGCTGTCGTCTTCGCTGTCGTCGTCGCCCGTCGGCGTCGGTCAGCATTGCAAGAGGCCCGCGCCAGGGGGCAGGGGGTGCCTTTGAGCAGTCTGAGTCGGAATCCCCGCCGCTCCGAACACTGTCAGCCGTCGGGCTTTCCCCTTGGCTTCCCCGATGGCCCCGGGGCCCGTCCGGATGGTCCTCAGGAGGTTGGTCCTCAGGAGGTCTCTCTGACCTCCCCCTTGGTCCCCGGCCTGGGGCCAGCCAGGACCAAGGGGGAGGTCAGGGAGACTGGGGGGGAACACTCAGGAGGGACAAAAAACACACAGACACTAAATCGTCGATCCCAAGGAAAATATGGGAAACTATGGGAAGTGGGGGGGAAGACGAAGACCCTGAACATATGGGAACATATGGGGAATCCTTTTATCTGTGTGTATTTCTTTGTGTGCTCGTGGGCCCCTCCAGGTCCGCCATCCGTGGGCCGACCTCCGTGGCTCGCTATGATGGGGGCCACGGGGCTGGCGACACCAAGTATTCACCAGCCTCGAAAGTATCCTTACTCCAGATTTCGTAATAAAAGGGAGGGGGTCTGGACCCCCCAAGACAAGCCATTTCAGATCTCCCCCGTGGGAGAACCCCCCAAAACATCGTCCCCAGACCCCCCAGGCCCTCCAAGATAGCCTGGAAGAACCCCCCCCCGAAATGAGACCCCCCTCCCTTTATTACGAAATCTGGAGTATCCATATGACACGCCAAAAGGCGGTGACAGTCTTAGGGGTGCGCCATGAAGAACTGAGGGGATCCCCAGGATTGGCACTGTGGTGCGGCGATGCCCAGCTTAGGGACAGGGATCTGTTCCCGGCTGGTGATGTATGTAATTGTCGCCCCCCACGTTCCCTCCTGACCTTCCTCGTCCGCCCCCTCCAGAGTGCCCATCTGAAAAAAAAACAGATCTCGCATGTCCGCAAGGGTGCCCTCGAGGGCGCGAAGTTACTCGCGCTTCGCGGTTCGGCTCCGATTCCTCCCCATCGTCCTCTTCCCTGGGAGGCGGCACGTGGGCGCGAAGTTATTCGTACTTCGCGCTTCGCGCAGCGCGAAGCGCGAAGTTGGGAGCCCTGTCAGAGTGCCCTTTTGAGAAACACATGTCCTGCACATCCAGGAGCTCGCGGTGGCCCGAGACAGCCCCGGTGACAGTCGAACGGGCGCGACGTCCTCCACCGCCCCCGGGCCTCCGGGCGTCGCGGGCAGAGTCAGGACGGCCGGTTTCTTTTGGGGGGGCTTGGGGCCCCGGGTTCGGGCCCATGGGCTTGCAGAGCAGGTCCGTTCCGAGGTCGGCCGGAAGATCGGGGGCGGCAAAGAGGGGTGTGATGACTAGGGGGGGGATATCATGGCGTGGGCCATGATATGTCCCCAGATTTCATGGCGCCTCTTCCTATATCATTACGTCCCTGGCCCCCCCCCCCTGGGCCGCGCACATGCCGCCGGCCATGATTTGCACCCCCCCTTGGCCACCCCCATCTTGGCCGCTCCCGAGAAGAGGAGCCGAAGTTCTTGCAGCGCCCCCCCCTCCTTCGTCGTTGCTTTGTCCTCGGTTTTGCCAGTGTCGTACTCAGTCCAGTCTGCGTCGGGGGCGTTCCTCGAGCTTCTGCTTCAAACCAAACATGCTATTATGTCGGTGCCCGAAGGCCGCTTACTATAGCGAGCCGTTCCATCAGGTCTTCGATCGTTTCCTCGGTGCTTCTCCGTGCCCCTGCATGGGCTCCCTTGGGGGATGCGGGCGTTCCGCGGGATTTGTCCCGCCATTGTCCCAAACTTCTAGTGCCGCGCTCTGCCATTACATGCGTTGCCATGTCATACCATGCGATGCGCTTGCGTGCGACGTAGCGTGGTGATATGCTGTATTATGCGATGCGGTGCTGTGATGTGCAAGACTTTGGTACAAAGCTACGCTACGCCGTTCTTTGAAATCCCACAGTGTGCAATTCTATGCCATGAGCAGCCAGCATGTGCAGTGCCATGCAATAGTTGGCACTTGTGCTGTACCATGCAACCACACGACGCACTACGCGTTGTCATGGAGGGCGCTGTTGCGGCATGCCATATGGCATATGGGGCCATGTATGTTCAACAGCGCACTGCTACGCAATGTTATTATCCGTGGTATCATTGTATCCGAAGCCACGCATTGACAGACAACGATATTTGATCGTTTCGCTCATGCCGCCAGCCCAAGCTGTCCAACCGCTGTCGATTGCCCGACTGATCGCTGTCAATGCTGTGCGGCTGGGCGGGTGCTGTTTTCCCTGAGGGGATACGTGGGGTGCGTTGGAGGTGACGCAGTGACTTTGGAGATGGTTTCGGAGCTTCGTCGCAGATTCAGGCGGTGTTGTCAGGGCAGTCGTGGGTTATCACGGGGCTGGTCGGTGCTGTGCTTGTGTCTTTGTGGGATTGTTGATAATGGATGGTCGCCTTGGGTCCATTCCGTAAGTTGGAGACATTCTTTGCCAGTCTGAACGTTTCTATTTTGCCGTATGTCGGCCTGTGAATGCGATCGCAAGACAAAAGAACGCATTCTTCAATCTCCTGTCCTCTGTGCTTCCCCCCCCGCTGCTATTGTGTCATCTTGTGTGGCCGGGGCGAGGTTTGGGGGTAACCGTGTAGAGGCGCGATCGTGGACAGGAGAGGAGGATGAGGATGAGGATGAGGAGAAGGAGGAGGAGTAGGAGAAGCAGGAGGAGGAGAAGGAGGAGGAGGAGGAGGAGCAGGAGGAGCAGGAGGAGGAGGAGGAGGTGGAGGAGGAGGAGGAGGAGGAGGAGGAGGAGGAGGATCGGGTGGGAGGAAGGACGAGGAGGACGAGGAGGAGGAGGAGCAGGAGGAAGAGGAGGAGGAGGAGGGAGGAGATGAGGAGGAAGAGGAGGAGGATGAGGAGGAGGAGGGGAGGAGGTGGAGGAGGAGGAGGTGGAGGAGGAGGATGAGGAGGAGGAGGAGGAGGCGGAGAAGGAGGAGGAGGAGGAGGAGGAGGAGAAGGAGGAGGTCGGACGAGGAGGGCGGAGGAGAGAGAGGAAAAATAGGCGGAGGAGGAAAATAATAATGAGAAGGACAAGAAGGAGGAAATGGAGCAGGAGGAGCAGGATGAGGAGGAAGAGGATAATGATGAGGAACAGGTGGAGGAGGAGGAGGAGGAGGAGGAGGAGGAGGAGGAGGAGGAGGAGGAGGAACCGTCTTGGAGGCCTCTTGGCCCGTCTTGGAGGCCGCTTGGCCAGTCTTGGGGCCCTCTTGGGCCGTTTTGGGGCGCTCTTCGAGAGCTGTTGAGCCGTCTTGGGGCGCTGTGGGTCGTCTGGGAGCATCGGGAAGCTGAAACGGCGAAATCGCCGAAATCCTTCAACAACTAATGGGAAAACGTTGATTTTTGCCTCTTGGGTCCCTCTTGGGACGCCTCTTGGATGCCTTTTGGGGCGTGTTGGGGGCATCTTGGGTCGTCTCGACGCCGTCTGGGGCGGTCTTGGAGCGCTCCTGGCCTCAGGCCGTGGGGCCTGCCACCTATTTGGCAGCTCCTTGGGCCGCTCCTTGATCGCTCCGGAGGCCCCCAGGGCCGCGCCCAAGAGATTTGGCATCTCTGATGGAACCCTGTCCGGGATCTGCTGGGACCTCCTTGGTGGCCGCCACGTGTTACACTGTTACCGGAGATCTTAGCACGCCTTTGGCCCGTTGGGCCGACGAATCATTCGGGGTGACGTCCTCTGCTATACAACACAATATTGTACGCCGTGTGCAACCCTACGCTCTGGTATGTTTTTTTGTTTCAGATGTTCTGCTGTACTTTGCCATGGTCTATTAGTCTATGCCCTGAGGCGCTCAATAGGCCCAAGAATGCTCAGAGAGAACGCCCCGAACGCCCCGGACGCCCTGGACGCCCCGGGCTAACAACGTGTTTGGTTTATTCGCGCCTCTCCTCTGACATGGCTTGCTGTCGAGGGCTCCAAGACTGCCCAAGCATGGTCCAATCGGCTCTCCGAACTCCCTCAAGACGGCTCTTAAGGGGGCCCTGGAACAAGAAGAGGAGGAGGAGGAGGAGGAGGAGGAGGAGGAACAGGAGGAGCAGGAGGAGGAGGTGGAGGAGGAGGAGGAGGAGGCGGAGGAGGAGGAGGAGCAGGAGGAGGAGGAGGAGGAGGAGGCGGATCAGGAGGAGGAGGAGGAGGAGGCGGAGGAGGAGGAGGAGGAGGAGGAGGAGGAGGAGGGGGAGGAGGTGGAGGAGGAGGAGGAGGAGGTCGGGGCCCGAAGGGGGCCCCCTGGGGCCCCAAAGGGTACGGACGGTGCACGAGAAGGTGGCACGAGAGGGCGACGGGGAGGGCCCGTGCTGCCGCCGTTTCTCTCTCGGACACCCCGCCGCTCCCGGCGCAGGAGCTGTGGCTGGCGGGCCGGCCCGAGCTGCGCGGCCGCTACGCGCTGGTCGCGGGCAGGAAAGGCGAGGGAGGGGTGAGGATGGAAGGACACAGCACAGCACAAGCCTAAGTTTGGTGTTGTGTTTTATTCTTCCCATCCCCAAGCCAGCATTCCTCGCGGCCATGCGTGGTTATAATATATCCTCTGGTGTGCTGTCGTCTGATCACAACTCCGAACGACATAAGTAGTTGTTCGGAGTTCCGCTCGGAGTTCTTGGATTAGCACGGGGGTCCTAGTGGCGGCGCCTCTGGCGCCATTGCTGGCGCGCTCCGACCCAAGAGATCCGCGCGGACCTCCGAATGACGGTGCCGTTTTTTTGTTCTCATGGAGGAGGGGCAAGAAGGAGGACCGAGGATACATAATCAAGTTCGTGAACATGTCAGAACTTCTTCGCGCCTTCGGGGGCTTCTGGGAGCCTCGTGCCTCCAAGGGGGCCTCTGGAGACCTCCGCGGAGGCATTCAGAGACGTCCATAGAACATGAGACCGAGGAGGGCAGCACGAGGAGGAGGAGCAGGAGGAGGAGGAGGACGAAGACGAGGAAAGGGAGGAGGAGGAGGAGGAGGAGGAGGAGGAGGAGGAGGAGGAGAAGGGGGAGGAGGAGGAGGAACTTTAAGGGTAGCTCTTTGGGAGATAATCGGGAGTATAGCCTGCGCGTCGCTGCCTTCTGGCTCAAGGCACGCGCGCCGTATTTGCCCGGATACCTGACTTGGTATTCGCTACGTGCTGGAAAGATCTATACATCGATCTTCTCCTATCTTACCCATCCACACCCAATATCGTATTCCTTCGACATGGGATTGGATGCAATATGACTTACCATATTCATTTCAGACTTGGTAGCGGAGCTGGCCGCACTCTCGTGTGGTCAGCTCTTGCTCTTCTTTTCCGCACGCTACTCGGCACGATCCTCGTGACCAATCTCTACCCTGCGCCACCACTCCACCAACATTTACGAAAACCAATTCAGGGGCAAGAAGCAACACGAGAGGTACGACGTCTAGACAACAACATTGGTACCATATACGCTTCATCACTACGCTACCACCAACCGCTCGGCGACGAACCGAAAGCGCATTACTTGAAGCGTAGGCGGGGAGACCCGCAAGATTAATCGCCTCGTAGACTTGACAAGGCGCTACTAGCCCTGCCCCAGCGCGGCAACGCGCCCGATAATCACCCATACCTCCACAGCCTAGGGTTGGTTATCTTCGCCATTATATGGTTTGCGCTGGGAGCGGCAATCGGACACATGCGCCGGGGAGATAATAGCACCGATGGGCAAACGCATGGCCCATACTGGGACCCCCAAGGCAACGTACCCTTTCGCGAGTACGTTTACGACGTCAACGCGTGGCTTAACGTCACGAGCGGACGCATGGCGCCACAAGCCCAAGCAGCCGCCATACAACGCGGCCTGGGCTGCCCCGCGAGGACACTCGCCATGAGGGTACCACCTGACATCATAAACTATGGTGCGGACATCGACGGTGTCCACACCGACCCAGTAACATATATCATGTTCCTCCTAAGCATGAAGTTCGAACGCCTGGAAGATGAGCGCCAGCTCACCTCAGGCACTCAGCTCATCTACTTTCATGTACCTCACGGAGAACGAATCGACGTAACCCTTACTCGGTTCGAAATGGCCCGTCTTGAGGCACAATCGTTGGGCTTTGACCCTCCCAACTTCCAACTGCTTACGACGATCCTATTCCGCGCCCTAGGCGTTGGCAACCAGCGAGCCATGCAACTCTTACAACCACTCAACCACCAAATGCATCGAACCCAACAACAGTACGAATAACTGTGTGAGAGGATGCGCTCGAGATACGCCATTTGTCAGAACGGTCTCCTGGCAACATAGGATCAGCGTTTGGAAGGGGAAGGGGAACTGGCAGGGGGAAGTTCTATACTACCTCAACCTCTGAAGCTCTGCCTGGCAAAGGCCCGCAAACATATGGACCGACGTTCCTGGCGAATCTACTGCCCTATTAGCAGGGGGTCGATCGCAACCGAGCTGGGCAACCAGCCCTCCTCCTAGAGAACCTCAGCCTGGGGGAAGCGACCCCCCTAAACGACGGAGTAGCCACCTACCTAGGTAACGACGATGTCGACTCAGGCACCGACACCGACACGATATCGTCAGATGGCATCGAACCACTAGACTGGTCAGATATCATGCAAATGGGAAGTGATAATCAGCGTGCCGAGCATCTGTTTTGGTTATTCCAACAAGCAAAGCGTATGTGGAGGAGGTTTACACGAAAACCAGTGCGTCGTGTTAGGAGGAGGACACGGAGGAGCTTCAAAGGCAAAGGCAAAGGCAAACGGGGTCGCCGAAGGTTGAACGGACGAGGCGCCGCGGCTTTCCTCCAGAGGCTTTCAGGTGATCAGTATGATGAGATATCCACCGGGGGAAAAGGTCGTGGAAAAGGCCGCGGGGAAACGCCGGGCAAAGGCAGAGGTAGGCGGGGGAACCCGCGAGGTAGAGACGGCCAGATCTTGAGGTGCCATGGATGTGACAGCACAGATCATCTTGTGAAGGATTGTCCAGTCAAAGGGAATGGAAAGGGTAGCGCGTCCGAAATCCATTTAGGCTCAAGTGAACCTGCTATTGAGCATCTGAGCCTTCAAGACTTCGAGGCTGTGGGACATATATTTTTCACTTGGGTCAGTGACATGGGCACTCTGGGCGAGACCGAGGCGTGCGGCCACGGGCTCTACGCGTACTACCTCGAGTACCTCCGCAGGATCAACTTCGGAGCCATCGAGCTCAGGCCTGTGGAGAACGGAACGCTGGGAAACCAGCCCCTTTCCTCCTTCGACTGAATGTTCGGCAATCCAGGCAACATCATGGCCTTCGAGAGCAGCGACGAGGACGTCACTGTCGAAGCCTCACCCTCTGAGGTCGAGTACAACCTTCGCCAGCAATCTGACCCCTTGCCTGGAAATAGGCCTATTCCAGTGTATCCGCCGGATTATTGCGAACTGATGGACTTGGAGGCTCAAGCCTTCACCGTGGGCGTGCCAGGAAATCACCACGAGCCACCTGGTATGCTCGCGCCGGGCGAGTGCGGGCCATGCACGGTGCTGCAGACCCTCATGCAGATGCACGCCGCTCAAGCTGAAGAGTATCCTGATAATCAACAGAGCGCTGAGAGCGGCCTCGTGATGCTGCGAGACTCCTTTTCCTGTGACGACTCGGACTTGCTGCCGGCGGCCTTCACTCTCATCGACAGCGTGGTCCCTGACGACGCGCAGCGGCACGTATGGTATGCAAAGGGGCGCTGGCGCCAAGCCCACCAGAGGGCTATCACGATGCGTGGACAGGCGCCCCCTCCGCCGGGATGGGGTCTCCAGGCGGTGGGGCTACAGCCCAGCCATGCGGCCGTGCGTAACTTCATCGGGCAGACCTTCTATGACCATGCTCAGCGCGAGGGGCGCGCCGTGCTCGGTAACGAGCCTGGTCCGACCACCGTGCCGCCGACGCCGGGACAGCCTAGCGGTGCTCAGACGCCTCTACAGCGGGGAAACCTGCCCGCCCCGGCTGGGCCAATGACCCTTGTCATTGGCAATCCTACTTTAGAAGTTGAAGATGAAGACGGATGTGGTTTGTGCGAGGACGAGACCACCATTTTCACGATGGACGTCAGAGGCGAAGACGAGGAGGTGGACTTCGACCCAGACGGTTCTGACGCACAACCATCCGCACAAGAGCCAATCATGCCTGACTCCAGTCAGCAGGGAGACCTGCCCGCTCAGGATGCGCTGCCTACGCCTACCCAGGAAACCGCGCCAGCTCCTGCTCAGGCTACGTCAGCAGCGTCATCCGATGAACAGGCCAGGAGGTCTCGCTCACATCCGCGTCTTAGGGACGATCCGCACCCCCAAGGACGGCTCCCGCGTGAATGGAGGTAGGCAGCCCCGTCAGAGCATGCCGTTCGATGGGGGGTCAGCTGCTCGCCTACGATGGCCCTAGGCGCCAAACGGGTGAGCACTCTGCCTTTGGACGGGGCAACCCGATCTACAGGGGCGCCCAATGCAGGTCCATACGGGGTGGTTATCAGCTCGCGACGAACATTCGACGTCCTGATAAAGAGGCAGCGCGGAGACAGCTGAGAGCCATCATCGAGGAGCGTCGCCGCTACAGGCCCAGCGCGTCCTGCGGTCCGTGCTCACAGGAATTCCAGGGACACAGACTTGGTTGCCCCGTAGGCCTCAGCGACGTCTTGAGCCCGAACAGGGGCCGCACTCCTGAACAGGAGGGCCATCCACCTCTTGTGCCTATGACCCAAGAAGAGATCGATGCGATCAATCGCCGTCTCGAGACCATGGGCCTCAACAGCCCTCCTGCTCAGGAGACTCGATCTCCGCGGGGAGACCCGCCTGGTGTCTCCAGTCAGGCTCGAACGTGCGAGATGACGAGCGACGACGAGCAGGAGGTTCAACGAGCCGCAGCAGAGACAGAGCGCAAGCGAGTGGCAGAAGAGCGCAACCGCGAGGCAACTCGCCGAATGCTGCTGGAGTCACAAGCTGAAGCAAAGAAGCCACCGACGATCCCAAAGGCTAAAAGCGAGATTCGTGAATATAGGACGCCTTCGGGCGAAAGGCAGAAGAATCCTTCTACCCGCTCAGAGGAGCTCGGGTTCGATGTGCAGATGGGAAGGCCCCTCTCCGAAGTGCCGAAGTCATCGACTCGAGCAATGCCTGCGCAGAGACTTAACCCCAGGCAACAGCCTCAGGACTCCCTGGAGATCCGCAGGCGACAGCCTAGCTGGAGTGGCTCCATCGCCAGCAAGGCCAAGGCGTTCGAGCGTACAGGGTATACCCCTACGCCGGCCTCGCCAGTGGCGACGCGCTCCAAGGCGTCCGAGGAGGGCGCTGTGCCTCGGGGCACCTGGGTGCCTAAGATCAGGAGCAGCGCCAGCCGAGAGACGCCGCGGGGAAACCCGCCAGGCGCTGCAGCCGCAGCATCTTCATCATCAGGAGCTGCAGCCTCGTCTGCGGCAGAGGCTCCATTGCGGGGGAACCCGCCAGAAGACACGCTGCGCCACCCAGGCGATACCTCCTTCACGAGCGGGAGCCAGGAGTTGATCAACGATCGACGTGCTCTACGGAAGCTTCCACCGATCCGTTCGGTTGATGAGGCACTTATGGAGAGCTGCCGACAAAAGAACATCATTCTTAGGACGAACTACAAGCTCAAGCAGCTCAGTAAGTGCCTTAGCAAGATCTGCAGGCACGCGCCTGACAGACCGAACAATCCAGCGTGGAGGCTGAGGACGTTCGACGACCACGATGGATGGATCAACCTCCACGAGCTCGTGCAGGAGTTCCCCTGGAGCGACGGTATGCGGCACGACGGGTACAACCCGAACTACGATGATGCCAAGATCATCTCCGAGACCTTCTACGGCAGAACGGTCGATCAGATGGCTGCAATCATGATGGCGATCGTCCACGTCCGCGAGGCGGACGGTGAGGAGAAGCAGCGTCGGCAGTTCACGGTCTTGATGCGAGATGCCGGCACGGCCGATTTGTTCATCCGTGCTTCGCAGGGGCGCTCGCGGACGCTCAAGGCCCCTTGGTCGCTGTACAGGTACATTGCACTGCGCGACCATCCTGCCGGGAGACCGGCCCCATGCCCAGAAGTCGCCATTCACGGCGCACTGTGGGCAGCATTCGAGGGCATCGTGTGGATTGGCTTTTCCTGCCGCAAAGAGCACAACACTAAGAAGAAAGGAACTGGCCGTTCACACATCCGCTTTGTTCCAACGCTTCGGCGTCGTGACGTGCAGAGCGGATGGGACCCTGATTCCGAGATCATCATCTCGGTGGACTGGCACCAGGCCTTGAATGACGGAATCGAGTTCTGCTGGTCTGACAACGGGGTGCTGCTATCGGAGGGGGTCGACGGCATGATCGAGCCGTATTATATCAACTACGTGGAGGAGATCTCCACAGGTAAACAGTGGCGGAACCCACACTACTTGGGGTAGTCGCCGTGCACGCTGTTCCTTTGCCGCGATGATGGCACCGAGCAGGTGAAAACGGTCGGCAATTCGAGTATTGGGTACAGAATGACTCTCTGGCGTGATGATGAGCCTCCTACGGCTTGCTGCCAGAGAGAGTTGGGGGACCACTTCAACCCACCAGCGCTGGGAAACCAGCCCGAGACCCACCAGATCCTCATGATCAACGAGAGTGAGGCGGGGAGTGCGGCTCCAAGCCGTGCTCCAAGCCAAGGGCCTAGTGCCATATCTTGGCAGGTCCTCAGCACGTCAGATCTGGATCAGATTGCGGCTGCTCTAAACCCTGAGCAGGTGGAACAGCTAGCGGACAGACTTTGCCAACAAGATCCCTGGGCCGCAGGTCAGGGAGCCACGTCCGCAATGGTGACGCGCAACCGCCAGGCCGCGCAGGGAAACCTGCCCGTTAACGGAATCAGGAGCGACATGCCCGAGCCGCAGGGAGACCCGCAAACGTTCGGCCGCATCTTCGGAGAGCCCGCTCGATTCGAGCAGATGCCAGGGGGGCCCCTCGCACAGCATGCACACGCCGAGGGGCGTGACCCCAGTGGCGTCAACGCCAGTGCAGTCTTCATTCGGGACTCCTGGTCGTTCTGCCCTGAATGGCACTCTCATGGAGCGAATTGCTGCGGCCAGAGCTGAGCATGGTACAGCTCTTCTGGGCATGATGCCACCTGGCACGCCATCAAGTTTGCGGGGGAACCCGCCTGGTTCTCCGGTACGCCACCGACCTCTAGCCGACCAGAACATCGCTACTGGAGTGCCTGATGACTACCGCACACGGGTGGCGGCTGCGATGCAACAGGTGCAGAGCCACAACCTGCCCCATTCGACCCTGCTCGGCAACGAGCCTTCATCCCGGCCTTCAATGCTCATCCGAGCGTGGCCCAAGGCCAGAGGCCAGCACCTGCTCCAATGGATCCGCCACTGTACCCAGAGGGGTCCAGAGTCCCGAACAGATTTGTTCGCGAGACGGCGGGTCAGTTTCATAGCCTCACGAATGTGCGCTGCAGCGACCAGTCCATGTACCTGCACATGGCACTCATGCCTGCACCGACGATGCCAGAGGTGGCCGTCCAAACTACTGCCCATTCGATATCATCAGGCAGTAGGGGAATGCCAGATTACATCAAGCAGACGTACCACACTCAACAGGCGTGTTTCAGACGCCGGCAGGCGGTGCAGAGTGCACGTGACCAAACACGCGCAGCAGCACTTGAAGTCATGAGGAGCAGAGGCTCACCCATGCGAGGAAACCGCCCGCAGCCTCCACAGCGGCAGTTGCTCCAGCAGTGGCCGCCACAGCGCCGGGGGCACAGACGCCCGCAGGAGATCCCCCAGTTGCCTTCCTGGACTCTGCAACAGTCCTGGAGCGGCAGCGGAGAGTGCACCCCAGGGCGGCAGACGTGGAAATTTATAATGGGATGGAAGACACCTGTGCGGTATGCCTCGAGGAATTAATGCCGGGGGAGAGCATCTACCGTTTGAGGTGCAACCATCTGTTCCACGAGGAGTGCTGGAACTCGAACGTGGTGGGCCATGTTGCGAATCAGCGAGAAGGAGATCCTCAGCAACCAGTATGTGCTATCTGCCGATCGCCAGGCATTATAGCGTCGTCGTTCCCATGGACCAGCTCCGTCACTCAGGCCCCTGAACAGGCAGCGAGGGAGCTGCGAGAGCTGAGGGGCATGGTGGAGGAAATGGCGGCCAGCATGCTGGACAGGCAGGCAGCGCTGCCCCAGCAGCGGGGGAACCCGCCGGAGGAGGTGAGGGCGCCGATGGAGACGGGATACTTCGACCAGCTTGTCCCGATGACAGCGCCTCAGCAGGGAAACCTGCCTCATGCCCTCATGCCCTACCTGTGCCGATCCTTCCAACTCACTGCGAGCCTGGAGTCGGGCAGGTGGCTCCTCCGATGTCACCCCAGGGCGGGGGTGGGGCCGAGCTGCCACTGGACTCTGAACAGTTGCGTGAGCTGCGTGTTCGCCACTTCCAGACCCAGATGGACAACGCACACACCACGTTCATGCTGGGCGCCGGCAATCCTGAGAGCGAGTCGTTTGACCTCTCAGATTCTTCAGTGTCGACAGCGGCAACGGCAGCCAGGGCCGTTGAACTGTCAGCCACGAATACGGAGTTCGACGAGTGGTTGCAGTACAGGGATCACTTTACGAATGAGGGATTACAAGACATTGCCCTTCATTCATATCTGACGCTGACACGACGCACCATTCGTGAACAGCGCACCAGCATACGCGATGAGTATGCTAACTGGCGGGAGGAACAGGGCGTTCACGCCCAGGACGTCTCGTACTTCCAGTGCAGCGACCTGGCACGTATGGCCGCAGGAAGGCCAAGTGCCAGCACGACGCGGGGAAACCCGCCAGGAGGTACGACCGAGATGCGGGGGAACCCGCCAGACATCGCAGCAGGCATATCAGAGACGGTGCATATCAAGCAGCCGAGCAGGAAGTTTCTGGAGGACGGTGGAAATTCGATCCTCGTAGACGTGGGCTCGAAGATCAATATAATGGGAGAGAACGCGAGCCGCAATTTCGTCCAGGCTGCTGAGGCACATAATCGTCCTTGTACGTTTGAACCCCGTTCTCGATTGAACATCAACGGAGTAGGCGAGGGGTCGGCCCCAGCTGATACCGCGGGCACTTTCAGCATTGCCTGCGAGTGCCAGGGCTCGACCAAGCTCGACTCGTACAAGACTAATATTGTGCCAGGTTGCGGCAAGGACCTGCCTGCGATCCTGGGCCTCGACAGTACGCAGGACAGGCGCGCCATTATTGTGCTCGATCGAGGCCAGGAGAAGCTGATATTCCCTGGAAAGGGACAGGTCAAGATGGAGCTCCCGAGGGCTCCAATATCACGCCTACAACGAAGTTGCCATCATGACATCTGTCAATCAGGTGTGATCGATTCGGAGCCGCGGGGCAACCCGCCCCAAGTACGAGTACGACGTCGTTCAGACGGTGCTGACAGGCGAGACATCCCCCGCGCAAGAGCGCCAACAATTGCAGGGAAACCTGCCCCAGGGGCTGCTCGCGATACTCGCCAAGGCGACGATGAAAGGCGACAGCATCGACGATCTGGAAACGTTTGACTGCTCCGTAGCCAGGACACTGGCCCAGCATGGCGGAGTTGTGCCCATGGGTGCTGCGAGGACACGCCAGAAGATAGTGATGGGGTACACGAATCACGAGCTGCAGACGGTCAACGACGCAAGGTCGAAGGGCCCCCTGAAGCAGCTGACGGATGATCTGTCCATGCTGGCCACGTTTGCGGAGCAATCCGCCTCTGAGGCTACCGCGCGCTGCAGCGCAGAGCCCCAGCATTTGAGAGAAGCTCAGATTCTGGCAGATGTGGCAGGCGCATTTTCTTTATCTTGACGATGACAGGGCGACGCTGCCCCCTCGTCGCCTTGCCTGATAGCCGAGAGGCCAGGGGGTAGCAAGGACAGCGGGGCAACCTGCCATGAGAATAGAGCTTTCGTTATCGAAGATACGAGAGAAGCTTGCGCTGACCTCCGCACCCGAGGATATACCTGTGACCGCATTTCCCACAACGAGCTCATGACAGCTGTGGGCACAGAGTATCTGGGTGCGGTGGCTAGTGGGGGCTATGCTCTGGTATGGGTCAGTACTCCGGGCGACTGGTACGCACGGACCCAAAGTAAAAGAGTAGCCCCACACTGGTCGCGCATTCAGAACCTTCGGACGAAGGCAATGAAGCTCCGCATGATGATCGTAGTGTTTGGTCCCCCAGGATACGTTTTGAAGTTGACTCCAATACGTGATACTCAGGAGGGTCTTAAGTTGACGGTAGTACGGATGCGGGTGTGTCATTTCGGTATTGGATTTATATTCAAGACAATACACCAAGTGGTACATATACGCAGGTAGCCACATCAATGCCGATTAGTACGTGCAAACAGGCGGTACCACAACATGTCTTGGATTGGTACGACCAAACGGTACGACATGCCGAATGGAGAGCACAGACACGCATCACACTTATTCGTCACCTCAACGATCGGATCCTGGGGAAAGGCAACACTACGCACGGAAACGTGCCGGTATACTTAAATACTTACACACGTACGGATCACAACATACATCATTTTGTGACGACCAATACAGGGGGACCGAAGTGGTCCGATGTTATCCGGCGTGTAACGATGAACCTGGATACCAATACGGTTATTCTGGACATCGCAGTTGCCGATCAAACGACGGGATATGGTTGGCATGCGCCACTACCTGCAGGGTTTGCCAACATCAGTACACGGATGTACTGGCCGCCCAAGGAACCGGTCATGCTCGGCAACGAGCCTGCTCAATCACCACAGAAACTTAGACGCGTCATCATAGATGACTGTCCTCCCCCCCTCCCGGCTCTGGCGATTGTTGCAGGTACCCACTCATCAACGACGATGGGCACGCAGACCGGTGAACATGACGAGCAAGTCTTACCTACGGAGTCGCGTATCAAGCAGAAGGAAAGGCTTAAAGCCGAAAAGAAAGCAGGCATCATGCCTCGCCGCATCAAAAAGCACGTTGAAGATGAAAATTATGATTGCGGCGACGACTTGTCAGGACTCGATGGCGACCTGGAGCACTGACGTCCCTGTCGAGCTGATTAGCTCTGACGAGGAAGATGGCCTGTTCCTTACCCCCCCCCCCAATCTATGCCCGACACACACGCCGACATATACAGCATAGTGGCTACTCTATGCGATGGCAACAAAAATTGCGTGGATATGTTGAAGCTGTGTGGAGGTGAGGGTGGCATTGCAGAGCTTGCCTTCTCAAGAGGTCTCTCCTCAGGAGGCAATCTAGACAAGACCACATGTGTCGATCTGGGATATCCCTCGGTGCAGCGAGCCGTAGACCACTACTTGGCAGTATGCTATGTACGAGTAGCCATCCCACAGCCTAACTTCCGCACCACAGGACCACCATCCTACTACAAGTACCAAGCCAATTATAACACTTGGAAACAGCACCACACATAAGATTTGCCACACATAACTTACTGTGGTAAAACAGCTGTCGCACAAGATAAGGCACGGAGGTGGTTTATACGTGAACAACCCACAGGGACATGGGTGGAAGATATTCCCCCATGGAAAGAACTTGCCGACCGACCTCGCATCGCGACCGCACGCATCGACCAATGTGCGACGGGACTTAAGGATACGGCTGGTGACTATATCAAGAAGCCGACAGATATCACCAGCAACGACGAGGCAATTCTTAAACCTTTTGAGCGACTCAAGTGTAACGGTCAGCATGCGCATGCACAGCCGTGCAACAAGGAGCTTGCATTGGCAAAAGAATAGTCTCGACGACTGCAGTCTGCCTTTGTGGAAGCCGTCTATCTGGCGAAAGCCATTGACAATGCGCGCGGAGGCGCGCCTGCGCGAACTGCTCATGCTTATCCTGCCGACCTCCCTGATCAAGCTGAACCAGGAGAGGGTATGAGACGCATCGGTGACCGTATCATCCCAAAAGTAGCCACATGCCCTGCATGTATCGACAACGTCCGAAAGGGCAGTCCTAGCCACAACAGAGATCCCACACAGTGTAAATATCATGACTCCATCTCTGTATACTGGCCATGCCCTGCATGCCAGAGGGATCTTGCGAGAAGCAAGGGTGTTAAGAATCATCTCGACACTGAGCCCAGCAAAAGTCGCTTTGCCGAGCCGTTCGAACTCCCAGATGATCATGACCCCGAGGGCCGCATTGTGCCAGCATGGTGGGAATCCTTACCCAAGCCGGGTGAGGGCCAAGCCTCGGCATCTGGTGGCCGTCATGGTGCTCGTGCCAGGCCACCGCGACCACGCGCCTTTGGGAACGCTGGTCCTACATGTTATGACATGCTGCGAGACGCGCCCGAGCGTGGAAACACGCCTTCCGCGTCTTCGAGCGGAAACGCGCCCCCCGCGGCTTCGGGCGAATCACCGCAGGTAGCGGCCCGTCGTGATCGCTTACAAGGCGCACCTCCACCACCAGATGCAGTTGACGAAGGAGACCGACTGCGGAGAGCCACGAGGAACCCTCTTGCCTCGACCGGCCCGGGGGCTCCACGTCTGCTTGACTGGGCGAGATTTGACACCCGACACAGTCTGCAAAACCTCCGTAGTCATGAACCTCATGAAGTCAAAAAGGAGCTCCGCAAATTGCACTTACGGTGGTATCATGCGAAGGAACCCAACACGAGGCTGATCCTAGAGAAGGTGGGTCTGGATAATGTTCGACTAAAGATGATCAAAGAAATCTGCGACACCTGTCGCCGGGCATGTAGAGCATGGGAGCGCCCAGGTAATTTCGCGCTACCTTCCGCGAGCCTCCCTGGACATTGGCTTGACGAAGGCGAAGTAGATCTCATGCTTTACAAGCATTGGACCATATTCCACATTCTGGACCGATGTATTCGCCTGACAGCAGGCCAAGAAATTCCCGATAGAGAACGTGACACCATACTCGACGCCTACCACTACTGCTGGATCGCCTATCATGGACCAATCAAAGTATCGTATTCAGATGGAGAAGGCGCCCTCAATAATGAAACTGCCAAGGCCATGATGGCGAATAAGGGTACGGCACTTCGTATCCGAGCGCCTGGCCGAAGGCCTCTTCGTCACTAACGCTTTCACGTTTGACAACGGAGTATCGCCGCACCAAGCACACACTTGGGCGACCGCCCTCTTTCCTTCTTGATCTCGACACCCTTGACTTCCCCGAGGGGCCCGAGACGTCAGGCCACGAACGCGAACGTCGCGCAAGGGGAGTCTGCCTGGAAGCAATAACTCAAGCCACGGCGGTAGCGAAGACGAACCGTGCCCTCAGGGCTAAGACGGCCCCAGATGGTGCTCGCCTATGCTCAGCTGGGGACTTGGTCGATTATCACCGACCTACGGCCACTAAGGACGACCATGGAGACTGGAATGGCCCGTTCCCTGTGATCCGTAACGTGCCTGAACGAGGACACGTAGTCGTCAAGGCAGGATCGCGTGAGGTAGTTGTAATGTATCATGATGCTCGCCACGCGCTATACATTGAATGCCTTCTCACCAGGGAACTTGGCATGGACAACATGGCCGTGCAACCCGTCCTTACATGTGTGGCACACCTTGGTGCAGGGAACCCTGCCAAAGTCTTTGGCTATATTCCAGACTACAAGGGAAACCGCAATGTTTCCGACGACAGCAAGGTTCACCCGCGTGTACACCTAGCACTACAGTATCTCGTGCGAAACTATTTCCGAGTTGAGCGCGTAGTAGCCGTGAGAGTGGCCAAGAGCGTACTCTATCTACTTGCAGTTAAGTACGCCACCGGGTCTACACTGATCCACTACGACAGCGATTTTAACCCAGCCTTCCACTACTATGAGTGTGTAGGCACCGGCCTGAACATCTTTCAAATCACTGGTAGCACTCAGACCCCAGACTCATCCAGTGCCTGACGTCACAAGTTCCTTCCCTAGGATTCCATGACGACCTTGCCAAGTATCAACACTTGGACACACCGTCTGAAGGACCTGACCAGCCTGGAGACAGGCCTCCTCCAGACACCCCAGGTGCTTCGTCACCGAGTGAAGGTCGCCTGTCTACAATCTACGAGGAAAGCGAGGAACACGACATCGAGGCTATGATGATGGAGGAGTGGTACGATGAGTTGCGTATGGACCTTCATCCCACAACGGTTATCGACGACTATCTCTACTGCGTCCCAACAACCATGCTGCCCGACCAGCGTGTCTTGGTCACTACGTCAGCGGACGAGGAAGATACCGTTGTGTCGGAGATGCTCGGAAACGAGTCTGAACAACAAGAGCCCTGTCTTGTCTCTTTATGCTCGATTACTCCTGACGAGGGCTTTTCTCTTGACAGTGATGAACATGGTCCATATGTCGAGCTATGTTTTACGCCAGAAATGTCAAATATCGTGCTGGCTCAGACCCAACTCGCACAGCTCGAACCAAACATGGTCGCAACGATGAGAGTATACGTATCATCGGCTGCTAAACGTGCTGTGGTAGTCAAGGAAGACGACTTACTCACCAAAGCCGACATAGCAGCACATCCTAAAGAGGTTAGTGAAGCTTTGTACACCGAACACAAGATCTGGCTTGACATCCGATGCTTTGAGATGTATGGCCTGTCAAAAGCTTCCAACATCACGACATCCAGATATGTATGCAAGTGGAAGTTTGTGAGAGCAGGCGCCGAGAATGTTAAAACCATCCGTCTTAGACTTGTCCTCCGCGGATTCATGGGCACGGAGGCTTTCGATGTAGAAACCTTCTCGGGAACTGCCCGCCGACTGTCCCAGAGGCTTCTGGCAAGTGAAGCTGCGTGTCATCCAGAATGGATCTTAGCATCTATGGACATCGACAAAGCGTTCCTCGAAGGACTGACACATGAGGAACTTGCTCATGCCGCCGGCGGGGGGACTCGCATGGTTTGCTTCGCCCTTCCACCAGGAAGTGCCCAGGTGCTTCGCACCCTACCAGGCTTCTCTTCTTATGATGAAAGCCGACACTGCCTCAGGTGCCTCAGGCCAGGAACTGGTGCAAAGGGCGCCCCAAGAGCGTTCCCCCTCAAGCTTCGCGCGACTACTCGAGGCATAGGCCTTGCACCGACAAGCAACGATCCTGAATTTGAATTCAGTCAGGACCTACTAACAGCAAAACATGTCGACGGCATCAATATGACAGGACTAGAGAAAACACGTGGACGACTATGTGCAACGTGTGGAAAGGTGTTTGGTACATGCGAGCTCAACAAACATTACGACACCAACTGTGCCGTTCGCTACACGAAGATTGAACATGGGGATGTGGTCATGGACCAGGACGAATACATCAAACAACTACGTCCTCTCACACATCCTGAGCTTACGGGAGCAGCGGCAGACGCCGAGGCTACCAAACTCATCACCGACATGTTCGTTAGCTTGCGAGGAGCTCTTGTCTATGCCCTTCTTACTCAAGTCTGGCTCATGGTGTATGTGGCATCTCTCCAGAAGATCCAAGGGCCCACCAACTTACAAGTCAGGTTACTTAATGCTGTGACGCGAAAGCTGATCAACAGCCCGAAACGCATCACCTTCCCTCGGATGCAACCGACGAATGAAGTATACATGCATAGTGATTCAGGGTATCGGAAACTCACTGGGGAGGAGGACGATGAAAACCAAGGGCTACGGCATTCGTGGGGCTAACGTGTTACGGCAAGGAAACTCGCCCCAAGCTCATCGCTCGCCACGAGCTCGAGGCTGGAGCACTTATCCCACGACAACTACGAGATATGCGTGAAGTTGGAGGCCTAGCTATCAAAGTACCCCTTACTATAGACGCTGGGTCTGTATATAAATCGTTATCCAGCAAAGACCTCAATCTACCGACGGAACGTACTTTGCTGGGACATATCAGCTGGTTACGTGAGCTCATGGATTTAGGTATAGTGCATAACGTACAGTGGTGCGACACTAGAGACATGACCGCAGACGGGCATACAAAGGGGAGTATCGATCGGGAGCTGCTTTTGGAAGTGATGTCAGGCACTCAGTCATTTCAGTACGACGTGAAGCAGTGTGTTCCCTTTTGGGGCCCCGAGGACAAAACCCAACCTAAGTCGAATCATTTTTAGTCTGTCCTTGTTGCCCTGCGGTCCAGCTTGCCAGCACGGGCGCCTAATATGGAGGCGCCCTCTTTCCTGCTCGGAAACGAGCCATACTTTTCACGCTTGGCAACGAGCCTGTTCAGTTTGGTTCAGGCTCTTTGCCTTGATACCTTTTGCCCAGAGGGGAGTAGCCTGTTTGGCTTACCTCTAGCTGGGCCGACAGCCCTTGTCTATCCGAGGGGCTGTCTTGCGCATGCGTGGAAAAGTTTTGCGAGGAAGCTAGCCGGCGAATATTCTCGCCTTCCAGTCTGGTGGTCGAAGAGACTGATATGCAAGGAAAAACAGTACAGGAAAACAGTCCACGCATGTCGAGAGCCTAGCGACCGCGCTGCTTTATCCTCCGTCTCCTCCCCTCCCGACTTTAAGGGTAGTTCTTTGGGAAATGTTATAGATAATCGGGTGTAAAGCCTGCGCGTCGCTGCTTTATGGCTCAAGGCACGCGCGCCCTATTTGCCCGGATACCTGACTTGGTATTCGCCATGTGCAGGAAAGATCTATACATCGACTTTCTCCTATCTTACCCATCCACATCCCATATCGTATTCCTTCGACGTGGAATTGGATGCAATATGACCTACCAGAGTCATTTCAGACTGAGGAGAAGGGGGAGGAGGAGGAGGAGGAGGAGGAGGAGGAGGAGGGGGAGGAGGAGGAGGATGAGGGGGAGGAGGAGGGAGGAGAGGAGGAGGAGGAGGAGGAGCAGGAGGAGGAGGAGGAGGAGGAGGAGGGAAGAGGAGAGACCAGAGCGAGTTCCGGCTGCATCAACACACCGCCATTACCAAGCCGAAGCAACATGCATCATATGTTCGCTGCGAAGAGCGCCCACCATGACAGACTGGCGCCCTGGTTCTTGGCCTGCCGCTCGAGCGAAAGCCTTGTTTCGTAGACGAGCCACCCTCCACCTTGTC
>CAUYUJ010014270.1:150000-170000 GCA_963575745.1 Prorocentrum cordatum | reverse complement strand
CATACAATCCTTTCGCCGCCGCAGCGCCAGGCAGACTTGTGGACATCTCGCAACAGTTTGGCAGATACGGCATCTTGACCTTGCAGGGCACAGTTCTGCGCGACAGAGGTAAGGTGCCCCGCAGTTCGACCACACATCATGTTTTTTTCACCATTCAGGGAGCGGCTCTGGCAGTAGCAGCTCCTGCGGTGTATCCATTGGACAACATGCCAAATGCTGCAAACCCAGGTTGTTATTCGAGTATGTGCCACGCGAGGCAGAGTGCAAGGACGTGGGTTCATGGTCAGATATCGACGAAGCAGATTTTGCAACATTTTCACTGTATTTTCCCACCCGTGGGGAATGGAAAGGTGCAGCCACATACCATCGTTCATTGGAAGAAGAATTCACAAACTGGCTTCACGACCAGCTCAGCAAATTATCATCGCGATGTCTTCCCATCATCGGCACGGGCCTCAATTCGACATGCGGAGCAGACGGAACAACACCGAATACATCTGATGATCCAGAAGATTATATGGATGGCGTCAACTGCGGTATGGTGCGACCAATACGCAAAGCGCATGAATTGGTCCGGGCGGGCTCTTTCTATGAGGCAGACATTACGTACTACGACAGAGCTGACAACGTTCGCAAAATAATTGGTTTTAGGATTCTACCGAAAGCGGCTTTACACACCACGGATGACAGGATTGTGTGGTTTCGTGGGGGATCGGCACGGCTTGCAACACATGCTCTGTGCGGGACCAACAAATCATGATCCTTTTTGGTGTTTGCCTTCTTTCACTCGTACGAGCAACTTGATTCGCAGACGGGCCTCAAGAGGTCCAACGCTGAGCCATGCAGTGCGATGCTATAGTACGGCCACCAGAGAGAACAGTTTTCAACACAGGCCAAGGAACTATTGCGAGCGCACATGCCACAGTCTGCACAGAAGGGGTTCGCTTGACATGTAGCACACATTAAAGCAGGCAGTATGCAGTGTATAGACGGTTTAGCACGGGAGATGCTCACAGAGGCGCCTGGTTGCACGGAGAAGACATAAGGGCTTGAACCGGCGCGGATACATCCAACAGCTTCATCGAGCTAGACGGGAGGCCAATGTGAGAGAACATGGTGACGCAGAGCTGGATTAAATCACCGAAGCTCAGCAGGAAGCTCAAACAGATAGAACAGAAATGGCCGACAAACTTCTGGCATATTGGGTAGAAGCATTGTGCGCAGCATGGAGGGGTGACAGATTCCATGGCGTCCACCGAGTGGCACGCCTGCTGGCGAGCATGCGCAGGGTAGGCATTGCAGCAAGGTTCCCGCCTCGCGAGCGTCAGCCATGGACTAGATCATCAAGTCCAGAAGGTCGGCACGCAGGGGGGATCGGAGGCACGTGCGCTTCTGAAATGTGCATCGCCCGAGGGGGCCGCAGGTTTCTGGGGGCGGCCTTTTTTTCCGATGCTGTTTCTACCAGCCATGCGCTGCACGAGCCTTCTCACCTTGCATGGGCGGGGGCCGGTGGCGAGCAGATGGTTGACTGCCAGGAAGCGCGCGAGGCAGCGCTGCATGACGTTGAGAAGCTCAGAAGGGCGAGGCAACCGTTATCTTCGCGGGGGCCGCGCCAGACTGGAGCACAGCGGGGGATTTACTGTGAGCGCTGGCTCAGTTCATCTGGTGCTACAAGCGAGCCTTGTGTCGTGGCTGCGCAGTGCAGGTGGGCAACTGTGGCCCAAGGCATCTGATGGCACAGGCGTCGGTTTCGGGTTGGCTGCTGTATCAGGAGGTCGGGCCGCCTCGTCGCCGCGCCCCCTTGCTGGGCCCCCAGGTCCTGGATCCCAGGGCGGACCTTCGTGGCCAGGTTGCCTCGGGGCTCGGGCCTCCTGGCGTCGCCGCCAGCGGGGGCCCTCTGGTCCATCCTCAGACGCGGGCCCAGGCGCCCACGTCTGAGGATGGACCAGAACTTCAAGCACGTGCTTTTGAACGATGCCTGTTCCTATTCTGTCGCGTCATGCGACTGGTTGGGTGAGCGCCAGCAGCGTGGCATCAGGCCCCATGCTGCCGTTTGCCAAATCACAATGGCAAAGAAACCGCGGCTGGCGGGCGGCCAATTATGATACTCTGTGGATTGGACAGCGTTTCCCTCGCGCTGATGGGCCCAGCGGCGGAAGTCCCTCATTGGTCGCGCGCGGGGAGGCCCGGGCGAAAAATGTCCCCCCCCCAAATGTACTTCGAACAGAAACAAAGCCGAAATCCAGCTGACTCCTGGTCTCTTTTGCACATTTGCGCGTGGCTTGTTTCTCCTTGCGGCAGGCTTTTTGGAGCGCGCGGTTAGCGTGGCTATGGCGCGGCAGTCTCTCGCGCATGCTTGTGTCAGGCTGGCGCGGCCAGCGATGGCGTCGTAGCGAACGGCGACGGCTCTTTGCGATTGCGTCCGTTTCGAGTCCGTTCGCCTCCTTCCAGTGCGCGTCGCTCGCGCCGGCCCTGGCGCCGATGCTGCCATTTCCCGCGATAGATCTGCGGCGGTCACATAGGATTGTATCCCATTGTTGCGGATGCCCACATCGAGCCAAACGCGCCCACCCAAGCATGTTATCATTGGTTTCCATCATCGCTATCGTATTCGTTGTCGCCAACAGGTTGTTCTTCTTTTTCTCCTAATTCTTCGCGCCACTGGCGTGTCCTCCCAGGTCTGCGCGGGCCCAGTCCCTTTCCCCTCCCCCCTGCCCTTGTCCTCCTTGCCCTTGCCTTTTCTCAAGCGTCATCGGTGGTCCCTCCTACTTCCCCCTTCCCCTCTTCCGTTGTCTTCCTTCTCGCCTCCTTCGTCCGTCCTTCTTCCGCCTCTCTCCTCCCTCATTCCGTCGTCGCCTTCCCGCCTTCCCTTCGCGCCCCCCTTGCCGTACTTTCCGCCCCTCCTTCCGGGCGGTCCCCCCTTTCCCGTCTGCAGCCGGGCTCCTCAGTCGCGCCCCCCCCCCGTTTTCCAACGCGCCCCTCCTTCCCGCGAGGTCCTCGGAGGCCGCGTCGGGGCTCTCGGAGAGGGCCCGCGGCTGGGATTTGGCTGGGCGGCGGCTGGGCGGCGGCTGGGCCCCGCCGCGGGGATTCGGCTGGGATGTTGCTGGTGGCGTTTTTTTTGGGGGGGGGTGGCTTTCCTTGGGGGGCGCCGGCTGGGCGGCGGCTGGGCCGCGGCTGGGCGGCGGCTGGGCGGCGGCTGGGATTTGAGTGGGATTTTGCTGGGCGGCGGCCGGGATTTGGCTAGAGTTGCAGCCGGGCGGAGGGCCCGAGGGCAGCGGGGGCGCGTCTGCAGCGAAGCATTTGCGTCAGGGCATTGGTCAGGGCGCCTTCGGCTCGCGAGTGCTCGCGCCTGGCGCCCTCGCGTCGTGGGGGGCTGCGTATTGGGCGTGGTTCATGGGAAGTTCGCATTTTTTTGGCGCGCGTGCTTCGGCTTCGCAGTCGTTCTGCACTGTGTGGCGGCATTGTCGTTTCGACATGTTTTCTCTGCTTCGCAGTCGTGCTGCGCAGTGTTTTTTTGGCGACGCGCCCCGGTTCTGCTTCGCAGTCGCGCTGCGCTGCGTGGCGGCGGTTTTGCGTTGGCGCGCGCGCGTATTTTTCGGTTTCGCAATTGCGCTGCGATGCGTGGCGGTATCCTTGTTTCGACGTGCGGGCCTGTGTTTTTTTCTCCGCGGGCGCATGCGTGTCGGTGGCTATTCTATTCCATTGCATTGGCAACGCCCTCGTTGTCGCGCATGGGGGATGCTTTGCCCCCCTCTCGTTCGATGCTGTCTTCCCTCGCCGCGGTCGCCCGTTTGCGCGGCGCAGCGTTGCGCTGCAGCTTCCTTTCGCTAGGCCGCGCCACAGCAGGGTCCGAAGCGCCGCGCCCCCGCCTCGCTGCTCAGTTCGCTCGCGGCGCGGCTGTCGGCGCCGCGCGGCAGGCTGCGCTCTGCGAGCGCGAGTTTCTGTGGTGGGCGGTGTCCAAGACCGCGCGGCCATGACCCCCTGCCGCCACCATGCCCCCTTGCCGACCGCGCGGCCGCCGACATTTTCGCCGGCGCGCGTGGTGTGAGAGTTCAACGGATGACTGACGCGATGAACGAGGATCCGTGGCAGCGTGCTCTTCGCGCGCAGCTGCCAGTGCAGGTGGGGGCGACGTCCCGCGACTCCTGCGCCGATCTGGCCGCGCCAGTTTCTGAGGGCGCGTGGCCGCAGTCGCAGTCGGGGGAACGGAGTCGCGGATGAGGCGCTGCAAGAGGTAGGAGGCGCGCGTGACATCGTGGCACGGATGAACATGGCTCAGGGCGCAGGCAGCGTGGCCCGAACGTGGCGAAGTTATGCTCCGCCCCGGAAGTCTCGCGCAGGTTCAAAAGGTTTGCATTATCATGGCTCGCCTTTGACGCGGCTATCTCTGGTCGAGGCTTTCGCGCTCAACGCGCGGACCCCCGTCGCGGAGCGTGCGCGCGGGGGCGCCTGGGGTGCGCCGGGAGCCCGCCTAACCTAAGAGGTTCAGAGGCATCTTGAGTTTGGGGGGTTATTCGCGGAGCTGGTGCTAAAGTGGCTGCGAGAGATGGCGTCGCGTCAGCGCTCGCGCGAGCAAGCCGCTGCGTCGCGTGATCAGCGCACTCTAGATGTAGATGGGCCGGGAGTAGGTGTTCCAGGGGCAAATGCATGGCTCGAGCAGTTTTGGCAGGCTCTACAGGCGGGGCCGCAACTGGGGCCGCAGTGGGGCCGCAGTGGGGTCATTTTTTAAGCGGAATTAAATTGAAATTATCCTATGAATGAATGAAGCGCGTTTCGGGGGGGAGCCGGGGGCTTTTGTTGTTCCCTCCCAAATTGATGTTTCAGAGCATAGCCCTACAGAATAGGCCAGCCTCTCTCTCCTCCTGGCCTGGGGTTTGAGGAAGGGCCCCCCCGACCTTCCGACGCCCGGAGATCTTGTCTTGGGACTGCCAGGGGTCGCGTGTCTAGTGTGCAATGCGAGTTTCTTGAACCAGACATACAAGGCGGCGCGGCGTGACGGTAGGAGCGACGCAGAAGAGATCTCTAGGCACTTGTGCCGCCGATAGAATCCCGCGCAATGCCGCTATTCTATGCTGGGGCAATTTTGCAGATCGGGCCATCGCCCAGCGTGGCATTTGGCCGCGGCTATCAAGCACAGAAGACGCATCTCTGACGTTTGCGGGCGAGCTCCTCCCAGACAGCCCCTCTCTCACGCGCAATGTCCGCTGTGCCTCCTTGCTGCTCAGACGCCGGAACTGGTGGATCAGCGCCTTGCAGGAGAGCGCGTGCTACCTCGGATTGGGCATCATCTCTTGCATCTCGATGTCGGCGTGGCTGGAGGTGGCGCAGTGGGCCGAGAGCAACCCGCGAACCCCGCCCGGCAAGAAGTCGAACAATGGAGGAGGGCTTGGAGCAGACGCGCAAGAGAGGAAACTATTATTTCATATGGAAGCGTGCATGAGGGAGACGGGCACCATGCGTGCATTTCACAGGCCCGACAGGCCACCCAGTGTTTTCGGCCGCCAAGACTTGAACCACCAATTACGAGGATCTGGTCAAAGAAGCAGATTCAGTACGCGAGTGCGGATCGCCTCATCTTCTCTCGCAGGGGCCGCCCTCGCAATCTGCCCCGGCAACCCCGCAGCCGAGGGCAAGAACGTGGGCGCTCGATGCATTTTCGCGGCGCTCAAGAGGCCCGACGAGGCCGGACAGGCAGTCTCCCCCCGGCAGAGTTCGAGGGCTTGTGCGTCACGTGTCGCGCAAGAGAAACGCAGCAAAAGCAGGGGGTGGCATGCATTTCGAGGCTGTGGTCCAATTTCGCGGGGCACTGGCCAGACGGGAACAATGGGGTGCAGGAGGCAGAGCTGCAGCAGATGAAATCCCATCCGCTCGAGTTGAACACGACGGGAGGATGCATTCCGTGCCTCGGAGTGACGGGCGCCCAGGAGTTGCCTGGCAATGGGGCCCGCGGGAGGGTTCGCGTACAGTCTGAGGGCGGCGTGATGGCAGCAGGCGCGGACAGCAGAGATGGAGAGGGAAGAGTAGGCAGCGCGCTAGGGCTGAACATCCCTCCTCTCCGTCCTCCTTTCGCCTCCGAGGTTCCCCCGCTCTCTTACCTTCGCGCGTTCACCAGGCCCCCTTGGAATATGCAAGTCCAAATTCTGCGGTGCCCGCAAGTAGATAGTTCTTGCTAACGCATATGGGCAGCGATGCAGATCGCAGCAACAGCGGCTTCTTCTCCTGCGTAGCATCAGGTTGGGGTATTAACGTGGAGCGGTGCAGAACACCAAGATACTCGGAGGAATGTCGCCCTTTTTGGACTTCGGAGGCATCCAGAGAGGAGGGGGGTGATGAGCTGCGGCCTGAAGAGGAGTCCTCTGCCTCGCCCTCCGCCTCCTTGCCCTCTTTTACCCCTGATCTCCCCATCGCTCCTGATCCCTTTTTCCTCCCTCCTTCCATCCCCTCCCTCCCCTTCCTCCCCGCTCTCCTCCTCTTCATCCATCCCCCTCCGTCCCCTCCTTCGATCCTTCCTTCCAGCCCTCCTTCCAAATCCCTCGTCCCTTTCCCCCTCCCTCCTCTTGCCCTCTCCTGCTCTTGCCTGCGGGTGGGAAGATGGTTTCACACAACCCTAGCTTGGGAGGGGTACCCTTACGTCCAGGACAGATGAGCGCATCGCCGTGGCCGCAACACTATTGTGGAATAGTTGGAACATAGTTTTGTGAATCGTGATTGAGCCTGATGGTAGCGACCTTTGCCAGCACCACGCGTCCGATGTCCTTTGTTGGGAGCTCCCGCCCCGCGCCGCTGAGCCCCCTCGCGTGGTTAGTCTGGCGGGCACGGTCACCGTCATGTTTGGGCTGCCCACCTTGGTCTGTGTTTCGTCCCGGGCGCTTCGCTCGGGACCGAACGAAGTGAACCCCACCCTCCCCCGCAGAAATCGTGGGGGGTGGGGGGCAGGGCTCGCATGTGGCCCCCTCATGAGGCCCTGGCCGGTTTTGGCGAAAAAGGGGCCATGTTCTTCGTCCTTCGACCGTCGAGGGGGAAGCTCGAGGACTGAGGTCTGCGGAATCGCGGACGTAAGCAAATGGAGGATCGAAACACGTCGAGAACCTCCTCCCCGCCCCCCTCCCCCTCCACCTCCCCCTCCCCCTCCTGTTCTTCCTCCTCCGCCTCCTCCGCCTCCCCCGCCTCCGCCTCCTCCGCCTCCGCCTCCTCCCCCTCCTCCGCCTCCTCCTCCGCCTCCTCCGCCCCCTCCGCCTCCTCCTCCTCCTCCTCCTCCTCCTCCTCCTCCTCCTCCTCCTCCTCCTCCTCCTCCTCCTCCCCCTCCTTCCTCGTTCTCGTGGCAGTGTTTTGGCGGTGCTCTCTCGCGCCCTCCCTCCCCCGTGCGGGCGGCGCCCGCCCCGCTCTCGCAGAGGCGCCGGCGGGGGCGCTCTCTCGGGGGATCTCGGGCGCCCCCGCGTGCGCGGACGGGCGCCGGCCTGAGAGCAGGCCCCCGCACGCGAGGAGCCTCCAGCAACGCACGGTGGCTACCGGCAGGTGACCCTGTCGTGTCGGCCGGCGGTGACCTCGCCGGCGGCGTTCGGGGGCCTTGAGACGGGCCGTGTGCCTCGGGGGTAATTTTTTCCGAAGCGCGGAATGCCCCAGGGCAGCAGCTCCATCGCCTTCTGTGCGCCAAGGGAGAAAAGGCGGTGGCGCCGGCGAAACCATGTAGGTGGGTGGTCGGGGCTCAAGAGACGGGGGTCCATGCAAACGGGGGTCAGCCAGAGCGCCCGATCTTGCAGGATCCTGCAGGGCCATTGTCGCATTGACCAGGGGTTGGGTGCAGGATCCTGCAGGATCTTGCAGGATCCTTCGCATTGACCCGGGCGACCCAGAATCGTTCGACGTGGAACGATTTGGCTGTTTCGGAAACGGTCGATCGTTCCAGCACGATGACTGTACCAGGCTGGACCTGAACGGTGTTTTGGCCATTTCGTGGGCCGTTCTCGTTTCGACTTCGCTTTGCGGCAAAGGCGGATGGAAGACAAGCGAGGGAGAACGAAAACACAACGAAAACGAGAAACACCGTTTAGGTGCAGCCCTGGACTGCACCCCGGTCAGGGGCAACGATAGGGGGGATGGGCATAGGGGGGGATGCATCGACCCCCAATCGTCCACTGATCGCCGATACAGTCGGGGCCCTGAAGAAGGAACCCTTTTCGTTGGGGAGGGGCTCCGCGTTCCTTAAGTGTTTCACAGCTTGCCTCAGGTTTTTCTTATGTTTTCGATCGGAAATCGAAGTTTAACTTATGGAAAAAAGAGGCCTCGTTCCTTATTCAGGGTTCAACGCCCCCACTGTAGGGGCCCGATAACCTCTACCCGCCCAGGAAGGTGCGGACTCGTGATCGGAGGCCTATCGCCGATCTGTCGGCGAGGCATCGCCGATGCCAGGTCGATGCGTGCCCCCTTATTCGGGGGAAAACAAACCTACCTCGCTTTTGACCACCCTCGCTTCCAAGAGATACCAAACGATGCCAAATTGCGGCCTGTACTGGTCAGGCCGCTTGACGAGGAGGCGCGTGGTATGGCTTGGTTTTGCCTGGAAGCGAAAACGGGGTGGTAATTCACGCTCTGACCTATGCCAGTCCCCCCCCATCGTTGCCCCCCAGTTGAACGCCGCGGGCGACCCAGAATCGTTCGACGTGGAACGATTTGGACATTTCGGAACCGGTTGATCGTTCCAGGTGGAACGATCCCCGCGTCGCCAGCAGCCAACGCCGAAGTCGGCACGACACGAATCTGACGTAGATACTAGTTCTTGGGACCTTCCTGGGGACCACCTGACGGATCTGTTCGACCCGAGTTCAACTGAATCAAGTTCGACTCAAGTTCGACTCAAGTTCGATTCGGGTTCGAGTCAGGTTCGACTCAGGGTCGACCCAAGTCGACGGACGTTCGACACAGCTTCGACGCGCGAGTGGAGCGATTGTCTCCAGTAAGGTCCCCAGAATGAGCATCCAAGTTGGATGTTGGCCAGTTTTGTTTTGTGTTCAGTTCGCCTGGCAGCGTCCCCACTTGGGCTGCGGACGCGGCGCGCGATCGCCACCGCCGCGACTAGAAAGTTTGTCAGCGTGGACCCAGAACAGTGGACCCTTGCACTCTCGGCGTGCACTCTCTGTGATGGTGCAGCATATGGGATGCAATATCTGTGATGCACTCTACGTGGCGCAAGATGTGAGGGTCAAGCCATGCCGTGCAATCTGCGTGTGTGTGTGTGTGTGTGTGCGTGTGTGTGTGTGTGTGTGTGTGTGTGTGTGTGTGTGTGTGTGTGTGTGTGTGTGTGTGTGTGTGTGTGTGTGTGTGTGTGTGTGGGGGGGGAGGGGGCAATACGTAAGGTGCAGATAACTAGTGGCATCCGAGCGTGACCATCCCACACCTCCACCCGCAACTCTTTGGCAACATTAATAAGCGCCGTGAGTGCTGCTACCCTTCGGGAATGGCTCGCACATCTCAGCGTGTGCAGCGGCGCGCGGACCCTGCTCAGGCAGATCCGTGACTCGGGTGCGTTAGTGTCAAACATCTAGCGCGCCCCACTGATGTCAGGAGGGAAAAAAACACAGACAACAAGTAATCGTCGATTCCCCAGAGAATATGAGAAAATAAGGGAAGTGGGGGGGAAGACAAAAACCCAGAACATGTGCGAACATATGGGTAATCCTATTCTGTGTGTGTATTTGTTTGTGTGTCCCCAGGGCCCCTTCATGATGCCCGATCGCCGGAGCAGTAACCTCTGCCCAGCCGCCGACGCAAAAAGTGAGCGTCAATGGTGGCGTCGAGCGGCGACGACAACGGCGGTGGTGATGCTGGGAGGGCGATGACGATGGTGACAACGGTGGCGATCATGACGGCGTTGTTGGTGATCCGTAGCCATCTTGACTGAAGTTTGGCTCAGAGCCCAAGGCGCATTCTGGCAGACCGCGGCTCCCCCCCTGTGTGCGCACGAGCAGCACAGATGGCCCGCGGGGCGAGCGTGTTCCCCGTGCTGCTCGTGCTCGCCGCCTGCGGGCTCCTGCTGCGCGGCACGCGGTCCCCAGACGCCGCCTTCGCGCCGGCTGGCACACGCAGCGTGCACCGCCAGTGCCAGCCCGCGGTCGCTGCGGGCGCGCTCGCGCTCGGCGCGGCCCCCGCGGTCGTCAGCACGGTCCCCGCCCGTGGCGGAGTGGCCGCCCACTTCAAGGTGACCCTGGAGACCCCGGACGGCACGAAGGAGTTCGAGTGCCCGGAGGACGTGTACATCCTCGACCAGGCCGAGGAGGAGGGCCTCGAGCTGCCGTACTCCTGCCGCGCGGGCTCGTGTTCCAGCTGCGCCGGCAAGGTGCTGTCTGGCGAGATCGACCAGTCGGACCAGGCCTTCTTGGACGAAGACCAGACGGGGGAGGGCTTCTGCCTCACGTGCGTGACCTACGCCACCTCGGATGTCACTATCAAGACGCACTGTGAGGACGACCTCTAAGCGCGGCTGGGTCGCTTCGCCTGCAGAGTGCCAGTGTCACCGCTGGCAGCGGTTCGAGGGGGAATCTGGGCAGGCGGAACCGGCAGGTGCACGGAGTCGTGTGCAGGACCAGGTGGGTCCACCGCGGATTCTGTGCGACACATGTTCAGGTATGATCAGATGAATAGCGAAGGCCAGGAGTACACTGCCCGGCTGGGCCATGAAGTTTTCGCGCGCTCGTACGCGTCGCAGCTCCATATCGGCGCGGATTGCTGGATGGGGGAGCGGGCGAGCAGACAAGCAAGCGTCCGACATAAACACACAACGTGACGGTTTTGTTGGTGATGGTGCTGAAGTTGGTGACGACCACAATGATGACGCTGACCATGATGATGATGATGCTGATGATGATGACGATTGTGATGGTGGCGTTGACGCCGATGCTGCTGCTGATAATGATGATGATGATGATGCTAATGCTGATGCTGATGCTGCTGATGCTGATGGCGTGATAATGATGATGAGGATGATGATGATGATGGTGATGGTGATGATGATGATGATGATGATGATGATGATGATGATGATGATGATGATGATGATGATGATGATGATGATGATGGGTGGTCGTGGTGGTCATGGTGGTGGTGGCGATAGTGATGGATGCGGTGATGGTCGTCATGGTCATGGTCATGGTCATGGTCATGGTCATGGCTATGGTCATAGTCATGGTGATGGTGATGCTGATGCTGATGATGACGATGACGATGACGATTGCGCTGATGAGGATGATGAGGAAGTGCGCACGGGCAGACACCTGTATTGTCGCGTGGTGTTGCGCACCCATACGTCGAACTGTTTAGAACGCCAGTCTGGTGTTGCAAGAGTTTCGGCATGCGCCTGCGGGGGCGCGCGTGTGGCCAACATGGTAGTGTCTGCCGTATGAGCGATGATGGTTGAGCGAATCGACATGCGCGCGCATGTTGCCCGTACGTTCCCATGTGGCATAATGCAACATCCCTATAGTTTCACATGGTTCAGGGAGCTCGCGCGCAGCTAACTGGCTTGCCCTCGCCCCCCACCAAGCCGCCCCAACCCAACCCGGGAGCCCCAATGTACCCTCCATTTCCAGAGGTGGGGGGGGAGAGGGGGCGTCGGGGAACACTGAAAAAAACACATGTGGAACCCGTACGTCTTCGGGTTAGGCTGGGGTGGTCTAGTAGGTAGTCATGCCCTGGCCCACCCGGTTCCTGATGGCTGGGAAGAACGTTGTTCGTAGCCCTGGGCCACCTCCCGCACATGTGGGTTACGCCCGTATTACCCCCCGTCAAGGGGGCCTACTTCCGACGCGGCCGAAGAGGGCCCCAAGAGGCACCCAAGATGTGCCAAGATGCCCCCGAGACGGCCCACGAGCGCTCCAAGACTGCCCAAGATGGCCTCGCGACGGCCCAGGAGGCCCCCAAGACGCCCCAAGAAAGCTCCGAGAGGACCCGCACGAGTACCGCAAGAGGCAAACATCGATGATTGTCCCTAGGTTTTTGAAGGATGTGTGGTTCTCGCTTTTTGGGGCTTCAACCCTCCAAGACGGCCCCAGAGGCCTTCAAGACCGCCCCAAGACGGCCTAAAAAAAACCCAAGAGCGCAATGACGTTTGTCCGTATCCATTTTGGCTCAAGCCATTTTTGTTCAAGCCAGTGGCTTAAATATATATTAACCCAATCACCAATAACTGGAAACCAGAGCAACTGTACCTAAGCAGTCAACCTTTATACCAGCGAGGGTCCAGTGAATGTGCATGGCGAGATCACCCGCGGGATCTCTCATACCAATATTGGCAACGCTCTGCATGTGTGCGGCATGGCTGTGGCTGGACTGCCCCGTGGGGGGGCGCGGCCTGCAGCTCTGGGTTTTTTTTGGGGGGCGCACGCCGACTCGGAGCAAGGGGCCTGCGATGCCGACTTCGGTTGCCCAGTCTTGGGTCTTTCCGCCGCCGCCGCGTCCACAAGGCAGCGCTCCTGAGGGGAAGGGGAGCTTGGTAAGAAGGTATTCCTCAGTCATGATCGTGCACATTCCTAAATGCTCGGGCACATCTTTCTACGAGGACGCCAAGAAGCTTGTGGCGCGAGGGATCCGAGTCGAGACGAATCACGAGCAGCCCATATTGAATACGGAAAGGCACTCCAGGGTATTTCTCATGTCGTTTCTAAGACACCCAGTGGAGCATGTCATGTCTCAGTTTCTGATGTGCAAGTATAGTTTTTGGGCGGTGCACATGGCAACGAAGCGTTTCAAATTCCCGAGAGATAGTTCGTCGATTCTGTTGGACGGCCTATCTGAATGGATCGGCATGTTCACATCTTCGAATCACACATTAACGAATCTAACTTGCAACGAACGGGGTGATTGCAAGAACCGCACGGGCCCAGGCCCCCCCAAACAGCTCTTCGATTATAACTGCTACAACCCCTGGAACATGCAGGCGAGATACCTGGCCACGCGTGCCGGGCACCACGCCGACGTTGACCAGCTGGAGCCCGACCTGGTGACTGCGAAGCTGGGCCTCCAGAGCCTGACGTTCAATGGCATCACGGATCTGTACCCAGAATCCGTTTGTGCCTTCCGGTTCTACATCACAGGCACGCTGCCGCCAGACTGCGAGTGTGTGCAGACAGCTCCGAACGGTTCCGAACTCTCGCACATCAAGCACGGGGTGCCCGAGCATCATCACAGCGACCTGAGCCCAGAGAATTTCCGGAGCCTCTCCAACCTTATCCAGGTGGACGTGCGCGTTTTCCTCCACGCGTTGGCGCTGTTTGAGAGAAGTATTGACAACATTTCAGGCTTGACGGGGAAACGCATCATTTGCAGCAGCCGCCTGGCAGATCTGAAGATACAGGCCCTGCGCTTGTGCCAGGAAGTGAGTGCACAGCCTCAGCTGTGCGCGTTCTAATGGGCCTCCCAGCAAAAAATCAAAATCACGAAAAACAGGGGGGCACGTTCAAGGAACAACATTCAGGACTCAGGACAGAAATTCACGCGCGAACCAAACATGTCCATCTCTCGTTCAAGTGCCGTGTGGGATGAGTAATGCTGGGGTATTTACGTAATTGCATGGCGCTGCAGCCCAGGGTAGCAGCGCTTTTCACGCAGCAGTATCCAGCGAGCTGCAGCTCAAGGTAAAAGCTCATATATACAGTTTTTTGTTGCAATGAGTGACGGGGGTGGTCGATACCAATCTCTGGCGCATGCTAGTATCGGATACTAGTTCATAGGACCGTCGTGCATACTGCAATTGGAAAGCCGTTACGAAAATATTGTCTGTTAGTCCCGACTCGGCATGAGCGTAGACTAGCGTCTGGGAGTCGATGAGATAGCGCCGACTTAGCGTCGGTTAGCGTCGAGTAGCGTCGATTTAGCGTCGATTAACGTCGACTTGGTGTCGATTAGCGTCGATTCGCAAGAGCCGACACGATGGTATGGGAGGCTCCCATGCGGTGACAACGAAGTATACGATCGAGGTCGGTTCTGGGAGGCTACCCGAGTGTTTTTCGTGCTTGTTGGACGTTATTTTGCATCCTGGGCAGGGTACCCTTGGATTGTCGGCTTGTTTGGGCCGACGGAGGGTCTCATGCTCTCGAGGGAGGTTCTTCTGGACCAGGTCCGACTGTCTGCGGGACTTTGGAGCGGACCTGTCAGGCAGGCCTCGAATCGAGGTGAATCTGTTCCGGAGCGTTCGGGGACGCTCTTGGAGCGTTCCGGAATGCCTGAAACGGCCGCGGCGCCCGATGCATCCTCCAAACCCGCCAATTCTCACAGGTTTCCGATCTATGTCGGCCCGGTATTGTCTCGATTCTGCCTCCGTCTTGATTCGGTGTTCATTTCCACAGCATCAAGAGTGGACGTGGTAGATCCCAATGCACTCCCAGAAAGTCCAGAGCGGACTCGCTGGTGCGTGCCAGAGGAGTCGGGTTCGGAAGCGCGGAGTTAGACGACTGAGTCATCCATGGAGGCGTCCGGATGGGGCGTCCAGGGGCCGTGCCACTCATTTTCCCTGCATCCTGCCTCCTTCGTTCGACTGCAGCGGGGTGCTGCTGATAGGAACATTTTCCACTACCACTACCATGTGCAGGACGGGGGAGAATGGAGAATGAGGAGGTCCTCCTCTTCCTCCTCCTCCTCCTCCTCTTCCTCCTCTTCCTCCTCTTCCTCTTCCTCCTCCCTACTTATGGTGGTGGTGGTGGAAAATTTGCCTATCAGCTATCCGTCCTCCCAGGTCGCGCGGCGGCAACTGGGGAGTGACTGCGTCGCTGCACGCCTCCTCGCTTGCCGCCCCGTTCCTCGCGCGGTGCCCGGACCCCTCAGGGCGAGCGAGGCTCCGCCGCCGCCGCCGCCGCCGCCGACGACGACGATCTATTGACGACGACGACGACGATATGATGACGACGATGACGACGATATGATGACGACGACGATGTGATGACGACGACGATGTGTTGACGACGGCGATCTGGCGACGACGACGACGACGAGCGCCGACCCGCCGCTGCTGCCGACGTTGCCCCCGCGCACGGCGGGCCCCGCCCGCCCTCGGAGAGGCCTCTCCGCTGTGTGGAGGCCCGCCTCGGGGCCGGGCCACGCCGGTGGGGCGCCGTCGGCATGGGCTCGGCTCATGTCGGGCCCGTCCCCCTACGGGGAGTGTCGACGAACAATGAAACATGCCCCCAAAAATGCACCAAACATAGGTCAAACGATACCCCAAAGAATGGTCCCCAGACTATTTTTGGACTATTTTGGGATTATTTTCTGACTATTTTTAATTTTTCGCCGAAAGTCCCCCTGTAGGGGGACAGGCCCGACTTAAGGCTTGGCATCGCTCGGACGTGTGCATTTATTCTCGGCGAGGACCATCGAGGACACTCCTGGACCATCGAGCAAAAAAACAAACACGCACGAGGCCAGAAAAAATTGCACGGGAACTGGGCGTCCGAGCGACGGCGAGTGGGCAGCTTCGCGAGGCCCGTCTTGCACGTTCGAGCCCTGTTAGTGGCGGCAACTGGATGCCCAGACCACCTCGCCCTGTGAAAGAGTCACGACGGGAGGTTTCTCGCTACTTTTGGCCTCCGGGGGCCCTTGCCGGGCCCCGGGACCGTCCAGAAACGATTCAGGATGAAAATCCGGTCCTGGGATAGGGGTCCAGACTTTCTTGGGGTCGATGTGAAAACATCACGTCAGTGGGGGTCTGGGTAAATATATAGCCACCATGCAAATCGCTGTTTTGATGCAAGGCTGTCGCATGTATGGGCCAGCGGTGCCAAAGGTTTCACGTGGCTTCGCATGGTTTCCAACCATGTGGTTTGCTACTGCCCTGAAGTCAGCCCGCTCAGATTGAGCATTTCACATCGGGGCGTGTCGAAAAGTTCATGACACTAGGGAAGTCATGGACTCTTGGCGCATCCCGCGCAGCTTACAGTAGGAACTTACATAAGCATCCAGAACATGACACAGGTCGAGCAGGATGTGGAGGATGACCGCCTGGGGGAGTGCATTGCTGACTGTTTGAAAGCGACTACCACAATGCGAATGAGGAGCACGGTGTGCTGAGCAGCACGAACCGTCTTGGAAGCCATCTTGAGCGTCTTGGAGGCATCTTGGGCCGACTTTGGGGCCTCTTGGGGCCGTGTCTTGGGCCTCTTGGGCGATCTTTGGGGGCACTTGGGCCGTCTCGGGCCGTCGGAAGGCAGAACAAAAAGCAAATGCCACAATCCTTCAAATACCCATGGGAAATCAATGATTGTTGCCATTTCGGGCCTTCCTGGGGGCCCTCTTGGAGGCCTCTTGCGCCGTCTTGGGCCATCTTAGGGCCATGTTCGGCCGTCTTGGTGGGCTCCTGGTCCGTCTGACGCCGTCGGAAGCAGTGTGGGGGGCCTCTCTGGGCCGACTTGGGGCCCTCTTGGACTGCTCCAGGGCCGTCTTGGAGGCCATCTTGGGCGTCTTAAAGGCCTCCTGTGCCGTCTTGGGGGCCTCTTGGGGCCGTCTTGGGGCCGTCTTGGGGCCCTCTTGGGCCGTTCTGGGGCCATCTTGGAGGCCTCTTTGGCGATATTTCGGCGATCTTTGGGGGCTCTTGGGCCGTCTCGGGCCGTCGGAAGGCCGAAAAGAAGGACATGCCAAAATCCTTCGATCACGATGGGACAATCAAGGTTTTTGGCCTTTTCTGGCCTTCCTGGAGGCCTTCTTGGGGGCCTCTTGGGCCGTCTTGGGCCAGCTTCGAGCCAACTTCGGCCATCTTGGTGGGTTCCTGGCACGTCTGACGCCGTCGGGAGCCGTTTGGGAAGCCTTTCTGGGCCGACTGTGGGCCCTCTTGGGGCGCTTCGGGGCCGTCTTGGAGGCCATCTTGGGCGGGCCCCCTTGGGTGCCTCTTGGGCGATCTTGGGTGCCTCTTGGGCCGTCTTGAGCAGTCGGAATGCCGAGACGAAGCACATTCCAAAATACTTCAAAAACTTAAGAACAATCAAGGATTTCGGCCTCGTCGGGCCCTCCTGGAGGACCTCTTGGAGGCCTCTTGGGCCGCCTGGGCGGCATCTGGGGGGCCTCTTGGGCCGTCTTGGACTCTCTTGGGCCGTCTTGGAGGCCGTCTTGGACCATCTTGGGCGGAATTTGGAGGCCATCTTGGGCCATCTTCGCGATTTGTTGAGGATGTCCCGAGCGAAACGGCCGTTTCAGGGAGGATTGTTTGTGGACGTTGCTGTCTTGGGCAATCCTCCCGGGACCCCGGCGGGACGGGCCGAAGCGCCAGGGGGAGTTCTTTTGGAGAACGAACCAAAACCAAAACCGAGAGGGTCTAGCACGCCAGGCACCCCTGCGATGAGTCGACAGGGGGCGGCGGATGGAAGACGCCTACGGCGAATCACCGCCGCCCTCTGCCTTGATGGAAGCGCCTATGTGGCCGAACGTTGAGGCCAGACCTGCCAAGCTATCGGACCATGTTTTCCCCGAATCGGTTTGGAAAGCCTTCGGGGAACACGTGAGCATCTTGAATGTCATCTTGGCCGTCTGGAGGCCATTTTGACCCTTTCGGGCCTTCTTGGAGGACGTCTTGGAGGGCTCTTGAACCGTCTTGGAGGCCATCTTGAGCGTCTTGGAGGCATCTTGGGTCGTCTTGGGGGCCTCGTGGGGCCGTGTCTTGGGCCTCTTGGGCGATCTTTGGGGGCACTTGGGCCGTCTCGGGCCGTCGGAAGGCAGAACAAGAAGCAAATGCCACAATCCTTCAAAAACCCATGGGACATCAATGATTGTGGCCTTTTCGGGCCTTCCTGGGGGCCCTCTTGGAGGCCTCTTGCGCCGTCTTGGCCATCTTAGGACCATGTTCGGCCGTCTTGGTGGGCTCCTGGTCCGTCTGACGCCGTCGGAAGCAGTGTGGGGGGCCTCTCTGGGCCGACTTGGGGCCCTCTTGGACTGCTCCAGGGCCGTCTTGGAGGCCATCTTGTGCGTCTTAAAGGCCTCCTGTGCCGTCTTGGGGGCCTCTTGGGGCCGTCTTGGGGCCCTCTTGGGCCGTTCTGGGGCCATCTTGGAGGCCTCTTGGGCGATCTTTCGGCGATCTTTGGGCGATCTTGGGCCGTCTCGCGCCGTCGGGGCCGAACAGAAGGACATGCCACAATCCTTTGAACACCTTGGGCCATTCAAAGGTTTTTGGCCTTTTCTGGCCTTCCTGGAGGCCCTCTTGAGGGCCTCTTGGGCCGTCTTGGGCCAGCTTCGAGCCAACTTCGGCCATCTTGGTGGGTTCCTGGCACGTCTGACGTCGTCGGGAACCGTTTGGGAAGCCTTTCTGGGCCGACTGGGGGCCCTCTTGGGGCGCTTCGGGGCCGTCTTGGAGTCCATCTTGGGCGTCTTAGAGGCCATCTTGGGCGTGTTGGAGGCCTCTTGGGCCGTCTTGGAGGCCACTTGGGCCGTCATGGAGCCCTCTTGGGGGCCTCTTGGGCGATCTTGGGTGCCCCTTGGGCCGTCTTGAGCAGTCGGAATGCCGAGACGAAGCAAATTCCAAAATCCGTCAACAACCTAAGAAAACTTTTTGATTTCGGCCTCTTCGGGCCCTCCTGGAGGACCTCTTGGAGGCCTCTTGGGCCGTCTGGGAGGCATCTGGGGGGCCTCTTGGGCCGTCTTGGGCCGTCTTGGACTCTCTTGGGCCGTCTTGGAGGCCGTCTTGGACCATGTTGGGCGGACTTGGAGGCCATCTTGGGCAATCTTCGCGATTTGTTGAGGATGTCCCGAGCGAAACGGCCGTTTCAGGGAGTATTTTTTGTGGACGTTGCGGTCCTGGGCAATCCTCCAGGGACCCCGGCGGGACGGGCCGAAGCGCTAGGGGGGCCCTAATATTGCCCAAGACGGCCCACGAGGCCTCCAAGAGGGCCCCCTGGAAGGCCCGAAAAGGCAACAATCATTGATTTCCCATGGGTTTTTGAAGGATTGTGGCATTTGCTTTTGTTCTGCCTTCCGACGGCCCGAGACGGCCCAAGTGCCCCCACAGATCGCCCAAGAGGCCCAAGACACAGCCCCAAGAGGCCCCCAAGACAGCCCAAGAGGTCTCCAAGTCGCTCAAGATTGCCTCTAAGACGGCCCAAGAGCCCTCCAAGACGTCCTCCAGGAAGGCCCGAAAGGGTCAAAATGGCCTCCAGACGGCCAAGATGACATTCAAGATGCTCACGTGTTCCCCGAAGGCTTTCCAAACCGATTCGGGGAACTCATGGTCCGATAGCTTGGCAGGTCTGGCCTCAACGTTCGGCCACATAGGCGCTTCCATCAAGGCAGGGGGCGGCGGTGACTCGCCGTAGGCGTCTTCAAGGCCTCCTGTGCCGTCTGGGGGCCCTCTTGGGCAGTTCTGGGGCCATCCTGGAGGCCTCTTGGGCGACCTTTCGGCGTTCTTTGGGCGATCTTGGGCCGTCTCGGGCCGTCGGACGGCAGAAAACAGCAAATGCCACAATCCTTCAAAAACCAATGGGAAATCAATGATTGTGGCCTTTTCGGGCCTTCCTGGAGGCCCTCTTGGGGGCCTCTTGGGCCCTCTTGGGCCAGCTTCGAGCCAACTTCGGCCATCTTGGTGGGTTCCTGGCACGTCTGACGCCGTCGGGAGCCGTTTGGGAGGCCTTTCTGGGCCGATTGGGGGCCCTCTTGGGGCGCTTCGGGGCCGTCTTGGAGGCCATCTTGGGCGTCTTGGAGGCCATCTTGGCCGTGTTGGAGGTCTCCTGGGCCCTCTTGGGGCCGTCTTGGAGGCCACTTGGGCCGTCATGGGGCCCTCCTGGGGGCCTCTTAGGCGATCTTGGGTGCCTCTTGGGCCGTCTTGAGCAGTCGGAATGCCGAGAAGAAGCACATTCCAAAACCCTTCTAAGAAAAATCGATGATTTCGGCCTCTTCGGGCCCTCCTGGAGGACCTCTTGGAGGCCTCTTGGGCCGTCTGGGAGGCCTCTGGGGGGCCTCTTGGGCCGTCTGGCCGTCTTGGACTCTCTTGGACCGTCTTTGGAGGCCGTCTTGGACCATGTTGGGCGGACTTGGAGGCCATC